>VZTI01000708.1:0-134993 GCA_013397865.1 Struthidea cinerea | reverse complement strand
AAAAAAAAAAAAAAAAAAAAAAAGAGATAAGTTTGATGGAAATTTGTTTTCCTTTGCATTGCCCAAATAGGAGACACTCTGTTTTACTGTTTCCTCTTGACCTCTGTTTCCGGGATCTTTTTGATCTTTTTCTTTGCTCACAGTCTTTGTAAGTATTGTCTTTGTTGCAACATGGGTTTAATGGGTCTCACCACAATTCACTGTAAAGCATCTATACCACCACTGCTTTTCCTGTTTATGAGTCTATTAAAATCCTGCTCTAATAAAACCATTTAAGTATATACCAAGTCTGGAAAATCAGAAAGCAGCATGGTCAATCCTCTGTCCTGTGTCTGTTACATGGACTGGTGTATGGTCACAATATTTTACTAGCTTTTACTTTTTCAATAAGCAATCTACAAATTTCTGTGAATTACACTTTCATTTACACAATCAGTGTGATAGAATATTCCTTTTTTGATGTATTTGATGCTACTTATCTTTTCATTGCAGAAAATGGTTGTGATGTGTTTTAGGGTTTTTTTTTTTCTAATCTTAAATGACAATTACTTATCCCTCCCTACAAGCAGTTCTATATGCTTTTGAAAATTTAGAAACATCTGCTCACTGGCCAATAGGTTATAAAATCTGGATGTTTAAAGCATATGGTTCTCCACTCTCTTAGCAACATTAAAAAAAAAAAAAATTAACTGCAATAAATGTGCTGTTCCCCAGAAGAAATTTCTTTAATTCATTAAGGAGTTCTCATGCTTATTTTGAAAATGCATAAATACAAGTGAGAATAGAATTTAAGTCAAATGGCTGAAAGGCACAAAATTGATTTTAAAACACAGGCTACCTTGTCTACATGACTCTGGTTGCCTGTGGATTCATCGGAGACCTGGTAGAAATATACATGTCTGGATTTGGAATCGGTGCCACTCCCTATGGCTGTTCAGTGCGTGCTGGCTTTTACCTACATCTTGTCATATCTTGTTTATTGTCCTTACAAGGATGCAGACTGCTGACTGAGTCACAGGGACTTTCTAGCTTAGGTGTAATGAACTGTCAAGAAACATTTTATGCTAGTTTGTAAATTTGCTCCAAAAACTTCACTGTGTCCCTTATTTTTACTCACATAGGTAGATGGTCCTTCTGCTCACTTCTCAGGGGTTCTCACGTTTCTGTAGTTCATGCTAGAGTAATTTTTTCAATTCTAACTGTCTGACTTGTGATTTAAACCTGAGTGAAACAAATGTCTTGCCTGACATAACTGCCATCAACAAAGTAGCTACTGAATGCAGAAAAATTTCACTTAAATCTTTAAGTACAACAGCCTATGTAGTGCATTACTGTTTTTCCAAGGACAAAAGCACATGAAGATTCAATGTAAAAATTACCAAAATGTCTGAATGATAGAGGATTTCAATGTATAAAGACTCTGCACTAAATTTTCTATATTGAATTATCTTAAGAGGCAAACTTCTGCTCTATGTTATCAACCAGGGCTTTAGTATTGAGCAAGTATCCTTGTCCAAACATCTCTCCTTTGACACCAATAAAGTCAAAAGGAAATTTAAAACCTGCAGATTCAAAAGAAATCCCCAAAACCCACAAACAACAACAACAAAAACCAAAGAAACCCCCCATGAAAACAACAACAAACAAAAAAAACACCAAACAAACAAACAAACAACAAAAAAAACCCACAAAACAAACAAAAAAACCCCAACAAAATAACTCCAAATAATAAAAAGCACAGGGTACCTCAAATGTCAGGAATCTCTATAGAGATGATTAAAGTGACATTCTTTCAAGAACAGGTAGTTCATGTAAGAGATAATTACCACAGTGCACTATAAAAAGCTACTGATTGAACCATTCAGCTGTGAAGCCCAGACCTGGCTAGTTATAGGTTTTGAGCCCATTAAATTCCAGTCTGATAGATATCAAGGACTCAGGCTTTCATTTTTCTTTTCTCTCTCCAAAACAGTATCATCTCAGGAAGTAGTGGTTGGTGTCAGCTTCTTCATTTAAATAAATGAACAATTAAAATTTGGGAGTGAATAAACATTCCTAATTCAAGATGGCATTGCAAATAGATAGATAGACAGATTTCAATCTTTCTTTGCTATGTTCAAGATAATACACTGTGCATCTTGTAGTAAAGACCCTGAGTTACAAGCATGAACTTCAGAGATATACAATAGTTCACCCTTTGTGAAAGGGAATGAAATATTAGTATTGTAATTACACCTAATTATTGGAAAATTTTATTTATATGACTTGTTGTTGTTTTGGGTTTGTTTGGGTTTTTTTTTTGTTTCTTTTTTTTTGTTTGTTTCTTTTTTGGGGGGAGGTGTTTTTTTTGTTTGTGTTTTGGGTTTTTTTTGGTTTTTTTTTTTTCCACTTCTACTCTACCCTTCAGATTTATCTGGAACACTTCATATAGTGTTTATTTAAAATTTTCAAAAGAAATTTGAACCTTACATGGGTTGTTGATCACTCATTTATGTGATCGTTGCCATAGATTGACATGAACATGAAGAGGTATGTGATACTGCGTGGACCTTCAGCTTTACTCTGCATGTGAACAATAAATGTGTTTGGAAGTATTAGCAGAGCATTTCCTCCTTCATTAATCAGCATGTGTTTTGTTTTGTGGGGAAGAGATGAACTTTTTCTAATTATCTTCTCAAATACACAGACACCGTAGTTAGCCTGTAGCAAACAATTGTGTGCTGCAGATGAAACCTGAATTACATAAACTGTCCATTCAATATAGGGGAAAAGGGTGTGCAATGAAGTAGAGCTATCAAGTAGAATAATGAAGTGTAAATATACCAAATGTGCCAAACAGCATGGAAATCATCAGTGACCAGGGAAAAAAGAGCAGAAGATGGAGAGGTCATGGCAATATCACAGTTCTCAGACAGTAGAATTACTGTGTTTGAGTTGATGAAAAATTATGGTCACAACACACTGCTTGAAATTATGTTTCAAGTAACCTCGGCTATAAGCAACAGATGACTTTGGGAGAGCATGATTCACATATAAAAGAAAGAAATCGTGCTGTGCAAGTTCACAGGCAAGAAAATTACCAACAATATTAAATACAATAAGAATAAGAAATTGAAATTAATATTTGCCAGTGTGTACAGAATATGGAGGCTATACACTCTAGAGTATTTAGATCTTTCTGGCCTTGATTTTACTGATTTTTATTTTTGCTACTGTTTCTTCTTCCCTACATGAAGGCAAGGGGGGGAAATCCCACACAATACAGAAAGCACAAAAAATATCTGTGGGAAAAAAGTCACTATGTTTATGGATTCTTTTAGAATTGCTTTGGTGGTAGCTATTAATTTTTTATTGTAGCAAAGTGCTGATTTGTATGGCTTTTATAAGTATTTATGCGAAACCCATCACAGGCAAGGACCGAGAGCCTTGAAAGCAGCTTCTGAGCACAGAGGTGAAAGAAATAAAGCTTCTCTTGTCTCTTTGTCACTACTGCAGAAGGATCCAGGGTCACCCAGCTGCCCTGTGCCAGAGTCAGCCTTCTGCCCCTTGAGGGTCATGGATGCATTCGGGTCTCTGGAAAAGGCCAAATGTCATATATTGTATGGGGCAAAGGGTTCCAAACCTGGCTGAAATACTGAAGGTCAAGCTGCAAAATGTAGCAGCACTTATTGAACTGTCATTTGTACTTCTGTTTCCTCTCTTCCTTCAATAAACTGGTCTTAGAAGACAATGTACAGCAGAGCTGGCTACAGGTGTCTGAATACCCCAGCTCTGAAGTAGCCTCCCTGGTGTTTCTTGTAGTCCTCCTGGGCATGGCATACACTGTGTGAAAGAGTTTACTTTGCAGTCAAGACTCTGGTTGCTGCCACCCAGAAGTGCAAAAAGTCTATGTGAAATCATTCAACAGAACAAGACCAATTGCGGTAACTTAGTGACCGAGGAATAGCAGAGTAGCAGGTAACGAAATAATTAGAGATGTTTTTATGATGAATTAATTTACTGGGAATTCTGTTTGAACAGACCTATTTGAAAGAGAAAGACATTCATTACTGTTTCAAGAATGAATGAGTAGGTGGAAAAACAGACATTATTTACAGTATTTATTTGTGTTTATTCAATTAACTGCACTAACAAGGTAAGAAAATGTTTCCATTTATTCAGACTTGTGATGCATATGCAAGATTCTAAAAAGGGATGTAGAAACAATTTTTATAAAAAGGGTCAATATTGTAAAAAAAACATAAGGATACTAAGCAAATATTTCTTAAGAACATTGTGTATTGCATTATACATAAGAATATAAAAAGAGGTCACGTGGGTCAGTTCAAAGGGCTGGCCAGACAATTGAACCGTGTCATTTGCACTAAGGAATTATTCTAAGAAAAAAACTAAAAAACAACAACAACAAAAAATTAATGCCCCTTAGATTTCTCCAAGAATTTGCAGGTTATGGAGTTCTGTATCTGGAGATTTCACTCAGAGCCTTGTACTTATTAAGTATTGATGGATGCTTTCTTCACTAATTTATCCTGTTATTTCTTTAATGCATTTATTCTATTGAGCTCTACAGTAACTGGTGGAAAAGAGTCCTGTAATTCAAGTATAATGTGTCAAATATGCATAATTTTATTTATTTCAAGCAAGGTATCTGGTAACTGCATCAGAATTTTTAATGCTACGAGAAATACTAAATCATGAATCATAAACTAATTTAGGTTGGAAAGGACCTTTAAGAACTTGGAATCCAACTGTCAGATCGAGACCAAGTTCCATATTAATTTTCTCTGTATTCAAAATGTTATGAACATATGTCATTACTCATTATTTAGCTGTTTTTCAAGCTGAGAGCTTTCATTTATTTAGTATATCTTAGTCATTAATATGGAAACCAAGAGAAAATAATTAAATCTGAAATCTTTATTGCAAGTTAGGGATATATTTTTCAGTATTTATTATTTTTTTCTTGTCAGCATTAAATTTCATCTTTCATTTTGTTACATGGGCATTCAAAATCATGACACCTTTCCATATTTCATTGTGTTTTGTTTTACTTTTGACTACCCTGAATAATTTTATATCAAGTGCAAATTTTGTCCTTTTTATGTTTGAACAATGTGAGTGCCCTAGTAATTTATGTGTAACCTTGTATTCTATGAATCTCCACTGAGTAATCTGAGCCTTTATTTGTGAAATTAGTTTCCTAGAACCTTACTTTTTCTATTGTGAGAACTTGATAGGAAGCTTTGATACCACCCTGACCGAACCACCATGATTAGCCTAGTTATTGACACTATCAAAAGACTCAAGTATTTCCTACCCTGACTGTACTGTAAAAGACAAAACAAAAACCAGCATACCATAGAATTATAGGATCATAGAATGGTGAAGTTTGGAAGGAACCTTAAAGATCATCTGCTTCAACCCCTCAGCCATGAGCAGGGATAACATTCACTAGATCAGGTTGCTCAGGATCTCCTTCAGCCTGGCCTTGAACACTTCCAGGGATGGGCATCCACAACCTCTCTGAGAAACCTGCTTCAGTGCATCACCACCCACACAGTAAAGAATTTCTTCTTAACATCTAATCTAAGCCTTCCCTCTTTCGGTTTAAAAACTTTACCTCTTGTCCTGTTGCTATCTCCCTGTGTAAAAAGTCCCTCGCCTTCCTTTTTATAAGCTCTTTCAAAGTACACAAAGGCTACAGTGAAGTCTCCCGGAAGCCTTCTCTTCTCCAGGCTGGGCAACCATAACGCTCTCAGCCTGTATGCATAGGAGAGGTGCTCCAGCCCTGTGAGGATCTTTCAGCCCTCCCCTGGGCCCTTTATAACAGGTTCATGTCTTTCCTTTGCTGAGGACCCCAGAGCTGGATGCAGTGCTCCAGGTGGAGTCTCATGAGAGTAGACTAGAGGGGGAAAGTATCTCTCATTGGGTCTACTAATTCTGTGATAATATAATTTAAACAAGGTGGTTTGGGTAGTAAATCAATCATTGAATTGGCTTGTAGTTTCCTGATCACAATAAACACAAAAATAAAAAGCCCCAACCTTTCGAGACTGAAATTAATTAAAATAATAAATCCAGTGTGAAAAGTCAACATTTTTTTTTAATTTTAGTTTCTTTGTACACTGTGTGTGCTATCTCAATATGATGATCTTGGTTGTTTTTTTGAATACAAACAAAAGCATTGAAAAATGCTATTAAAAGGGTATATATTAAGCAGGTATCTCTTTATATGAATGTATATGTTAGCAGACCTCATGCAGCTGTATTGAGAGCTCTTTCTGTGGGGTGGGAAATTAACACCAAAAAAGGGAAGAAAAGTCAAATGTGATGAAAGTGTAGGTATATCTCCACTTACATCAGGAATGATTTGAATTGGTTTTTTTCCTCAACAAGATGACATTTCAGAAATATTAGAATGAGGTTTTTTGTCATATTTAGATAAAAGCAGCATCAGTTTTCTCAAAGTTATTTACACTATCCTTCTTGTCCCAGTTTTCCCACTCTCTAATTTATTTACCTTTTCCTAGTAAAGAAGGAAGTATAATTATCCCAGGATGTGTTCAGGATTAAATAATCTGATCAAAATCACAAAGAAATTTATCAACAAAACCTAATGTCAAAATCACATCCTGTAAAATATGTGATCAGCAGGCTCCAAAAATATGCTGTAATATCTCATTCTATCACATTATTAACCTAACTCTGACTTTCAGAAGTGTTCATTTGAACTAGGAAATTGCAGAAGTCTATCTCTTCTTCAAAACTTAAAGCTGATCTGATTATAACTATCTTCCCATCTTGCATTTGGCAGTGGTATTGGTATTAACAAATATTTTTTCCACTACACTTTTAGATATACATATATTTATGTATATGTAATACCAGATAACATGGTTGACCGAGCTCATTGAAAATGTATTAAAATGGTTTTTATGAAGACATAAGCTTTAACTTTCACATACCACAAAAAAATTGGCTTTATATCTCCCTGCCTCATAGAATGGTTCATTTCACAGAGGTGCTTACACTGTTTTAAGTGATAAAAGAGATCCTATGCATTGAAGAGTAAACATCAGAGCAGGAGATGCACTCTTTAGGCTTCTTGTGCAGGCAGAGAGAATGTCAGTTATGAATAATATCCATGAATTTTAAGCAGAATGTACAGCTCTATTAATGACCTAAGAAATATTATTATCATGCTTGAACAAAGCATCAGCCCAAAACTGCTAAGGTTCCTGTCTTAGTCAAACATCTAAAACTACTTTTCTATTGATCAGGAGCTTTAAAAAAAGCTGCAAGAGAGCTCTGAAAATTTTTAAAGCAGACATTCCTGAACCAGAAGTCAGATATATCAAGGAGACACTCACTTTTGGGAGTCAGGAGGAAAGTGAAATGAACAACCCTGAATTTTAATTCTTGAGAAATGAAGAACTGGTGATGCAGAGAAAACCACAATATGTTAACTACAGCAGCCTGATTTCCTAAATCAACTGTTTCACTACTTTTTTTGTTTGTTCACTTTCTGATAGAGCCTGGTTGAGCCCCATGATTTCACAGGACCAAGAAATGTACTTGGCCAAAAATCTCTTGGCTTTACACATCCACAATTGTTGGAATCCAGAATGCAGAGCATATCTCTCTGCCTGTTTTGAAGGATTCTACCCCCTGGACAACACTGTCTTTGACCTTCGCCCATGGAGAAAATTACCTACCCTTTGGGAAGAGTTGGAATCTACACTGGTGTGAACTAGATGATAGAATGTTATGTAAGATTATCACAAGGTGAAAATTTAGGGTCTTTGGGTTTGTTAATATAGTAAATAGATAAAAAGTAAAAAACTTCAAAATGGAGGATTGTTGTTGTTCTCTTGGCTTCTTCTTCTTCTTCTCTTACTCCATATTCTGCAGTAGAAGTAGTTTAAGGTGATTGGATAAAAAGTTCTGCAGTTCCTGTGTACGTGACAAAGTGAGTTATTGAACATTGCTGGAAAAGTGAAAATATCTTTCGTTTTACGTTTTTATTGGATAATTTACCTTTAAAAAGACTGTCTAATCTTGATAATGCGGGCTTCTCCTGCATTCTCTGTGCTGTGCTATGCCTGGGTCACACAAGTGACTCCACTTCTCTGATAAGACTTAATAAACAACTATCTGAAAGCAGAGACTGATGAAGTTCCTGTTCATCTCCTGAATTCCTGGCAAAGACACTAAAACTCTCCCCCATCAGGGGAGACATTAATTAAGGAATGGAATGTGTCACACAGTATAGATTATGTTTATAAAGATTAACAGAGTTCTGATTTTCTAATCTTCCATTTCCATTTCCAAGAACTGGGTAAGATATTTTAAGAAATCAAGTGTTCAGAATTCTGGCTTCCCTCTCCACCCTGAGGTAACTGTCCTTGCCAAGACCCAAGTCCTAGAATTGGGGTCTGGCTTAACAGGCAGACCCTATAATTTAGATGTTTTCTGTCCATCCCTGCCAAAATTTCTTACGTGATAATGTTCCTTAGCTCATGTTCTGAATTGAAAAAAAGAATATTAGAAGAAATTCAATCATTCTTTCAGATTCACTGAACCTAAGGGATATTTTCTAATTTTATTTCTAATTCTAATTTTTATTTCTAATTTCTATTTTTCTTTTTGAATTTACTGTGGGAATGCCAGCAATAAGAATCCTACCAGTATGTTCTTAGTCCATTTTGACAGATTTTTGATTGTTGCAGTTCACCATTCACTGATCTTCTCATGAGAAAGGCCAGAAGGAGGGGTGGGGAAGTGGAACACAAATGTTTAGTGACTTTTCCAAATCCACAACCTAATGTAGTCAAAGAATTTTAAGGTAAGTGTTTAAATTTCAGTAATAAAGATAAAAGTTTCTTATAAATTAATTTAAAATTTCTTTTAGGTTTCCATGTTCTTTCTGGTTCTAAGATGCTTAACAGGAATATACCTAAAAAATTACTGCATTTGTGAGTATCAAAATTCCAAGAAAACATAAGAAAAATGACAGTGACATGCTTGTCATTAGTAATTTTAGAGCAGAAAGGAAAGCTGTTTTACATAATTATTCCAAATTTTGAGTAAAACATAAGAAAGGAATAAGGTGATTAGTATTTGTGAAATTCAAAATACATATCTAAGCACTTCCATTGTCTTTATCTGAAGTCATTATGACAGTTCTGGTCATAAAATAAAATAAAATAAAATAAAATAAAATAAAATAAAATAAAATAAAATAAAATAAAATAAAATAAATAGACAAAAAAAACCCAAACCAAAACAAATACTAACAACAAACCCAGACTAAACAAAATGTTACGGAATCAAAATCAGCAAAGATTTCATTCTCTCTTCCCCACGTAATTTACAACTTGAAAAACCCTTCTGAGTAAAAATTTAAGGTAAGGTAATGAAACATCATTTTATACAAAGAACATTTCAGAAAAAGGAGCTTCTATTTAAAAGACAACTGCAACTACATGTAAGCCAATATTTGAAGATGTACATCTCAATAGAACGTGCCAGACAGATATCTTTATTCTTGACCACTACATCTCTTTTCTAAATTAAAGCATGATCTCTACGTATATATATAAAAACTAATGTGGACAAATGTCTCTTTGTCTCACTGCCGTGGCTGGCTAGCTCGGGGGTGAGATTCCGAGCTAGCACAGCAAAATAGCAGATTTTAGACCACACTTTAAAAGCCGGCCAAGCTGTCTGTAATTACCCTTTTCTCTGGCTGCCAGATCCCTCTCTAGGGTGAGACAGCGCATCCACGGGGGTTTGGTTTGGACCCCCCAGGACCCCAGGAACAAAGGAAGGCGAGAACGGAGACGCTGGAGGAGCTGGAGATGTTTATTCGCTCGTCCCCCGCAGCAGTCTGGCTGGGAGCTCTCGTTTCTCCCGGTCCTGTTGTTACAGCAACAGCCAATGGGGAGGGAGAGAACCCGGGGCCAGCCCAACACCCCTGGCACCGCAGGGGGGAAGGGAGAAACCAATACACATTTGTATAGAGATAACATAAAACCGAGGGGAAGGGGGATGAACCAATACATATTTGTATAGAGATAACATAAAACCGAGGGGGTTTTCCCAGGCGCAGGTCTGTCCCCCCAAACCCTGGGCTGGCAGGTTTGCCAGGACACCCCAACAGACAAAAAATAATCTCGTTCTAAAAAATTTCGTTATAAGACATGCCTGAATCATAAATACGCAGATCATGATGTTTCCTTTGTGAAAAACAAAAAATGGTTGTGGATCAAACCTAGTTTTGATTTGTATAATAAAGAGTAAATCACGGAAGAAACTTCTCCCTGTGGAAAGCCACAATCCTAGAGTCTCATTAGTTTGTCTTTAGCCGCACTTTTTTCGTGAAGATGACTTGTCAAAACTGCATTTTTGAAAGTGGGAAGAAATGGGAAGAATTACTTTCTACACTATTAGTGGTTTTATTATTTTCTCATCCGCAACAGATGAAACAGAGAAGCACAAGCTTTGTTCAACTGGATGTTCATTTGGGTGCTGCTGGTTCACACAGGAATGAGAAAAGCTGCAAGTAGAGTGCCTCAGGAGAGACCCAGAGGCTCAATGTTATGTTAGAAATGTGATGGAGACACATGCTCCGAAGACCCAAGGAGGACCGAATGGAGTCTGTTGCAAAAAAGGAGACAGTAAAAGCTGGTGGACTAAAATCAAATCTGTTGTTTCATACAGACTGTAGGAAAGGAAAATATTTGTTTACCAGTTACTCTTTAAAATACTTATTAGTTGGGTGATTTGAATTTTCTCTCTATCAAAAGTTACCTTGTTCTAACTCAGATAAAATCTGTAGAAATTCAAAGACTAATTGATGTTACTGGAATACTCATTGTAAGGAAAGGGGCAGGTAAATACACTTCAAGCACTTTATTTTTCAAGGAATTGCCACTCTACAGAGATTTCCTTCCCTGTATAAATTGCTCTTCACTCCAGATTGAGCTCTAGACACGGAGTTCAAGTAATGCAAAACTTTATCTTGTGTACACTTAACCATTTACAAATCCAGCTGAGAACATTTAGTGAAAAACTGAAGATATTTATGTAGGAAAGCTGGACAAGGGAGCAGGAAGAAAGAACATGATTTCTAGATGGAGGTGCAGAAGAAACCATTGGTTATTGTGCCATTCGTTGATCTTTTCAACTAAAAAAATCTAAAAGTCTACCAGCTGCAAAAAAAGGTAAAGCATCTGGTGAAATGCATGAATTTTCATCCTGAGGACTATGTAAGATCACCACTGTTCTTTGGGACTGACCTCTCAAGGAGTTGGGTGGCAAAGTTCCTAATTTAGGAACTCTCGCAGGGTTTAGAAATCAAGTAAATGCTGAGCTACCAGATCTTCATTACTCAGTCACTTCCTATGTGTAAACAGATATGTTTTTACCTGGAGGAGCCTGTTTTTGAAAAATGAGATGTCTCTAAAGGGCATGTAACTAAATTTCACCCTTGATCCTTAAATACCACTTGACTCAAGCACATTGATTTCTTGTTTTTCCTACAATATAAAGTTACTTTTGAAATCCTACCTTAGTGTGCTGAAAAATTAATAGCTACTAGACAGTCTTATTTCAATGATTCTCTCAGCTTTCTTCACAATTGCATTCTTCCCTTATTTATATAATTAAAACAAAGTGTTTGTTTTACCAAAGACAAAGTCATAAATCAAAGTACATGGAAGTTTCTAAAGATACCTTCAGGCACATTTAGTTATTCAAGAGTTTGGAAATTTCAAAGCTTACATAGCTGTAACTGAACTAATAAAATCTCAGTAATTGTCCATTTTAATTGGCCTTCAGCATTCTTAAATTGAAAGCAATTATGCAGAGCAAGAGAACTGAGTACAGTGCGAGCCTTGAATTGTCTCTCTGTATAATTATATACAGAAATATGCTGGATGTCGTCTTACTAGTAAGTGAAGTGTTGAGGAAAAAGAGCTAATCAAAAGCCCATATCATAAAGTCAGTAGTTTTCCTTTAGCAAAACCCACTCACTTAATATTAGCTGTTTATGAGCAGTTTGTGCACTTGTACGGTAGCAAATGAACTAAAGGGTAATGTATGGCTGAGGAAGTGACCCAAAAGTAATGTGACCAGATTAGTATGCCAGAGCACAAAAACATAGCTAATTTTTTAGGGGCAATAACATTTGTTTACTTTTTAATTCTTTATTTTTTTTCTAATTGTATATGATGCTATTTATATGTCTAGAAGGACAATGATGGAACACGGCATGCTGTAACAGCTGACAGATTTCTTATGCCATAACTAATAAATTCTTCTCTGTGTATATAGATCTATAGATAGAACAAACATCAATCCCATCTCCCAAAAAAGCCTCAAAAGTAGTCTAAGGTGGTTCAATGAACTACTTCATTGCAGTGTCTGAAAAATTTGGATAGAAATAATAAATGCCTCTGACTGATCTCAACAAACAGCACCTCCTTTTGCAAACCGACTCTGATTGGCTATTTCTGTTCATTGCAAAGCCAGAGGTAGAAGTCCACTAAGAATAGTCATCAGGAAACAGATGGTTGACAGGTTTGGGGGTTTAAACACGAAGAATGAACACTCCAAATCAGTCCAGCACGGTCCAAATTTTCAGTTCATAAATTTTTCAGCTGCACTGATTTCTTTAACTGGGAAACTGTTACTCAGGTAAACATAAAATCACAGAATCACAGAATGGTGCAGTGGGAAGAGAGCTCTGAGATATTTTGATTCAACTTCAGCTAAGTGAGGTTGCTCAGAATTGTGTCTACTCCAGTGTTCAATACTTCCAAGGAGGGAGACTCCATGACCCACTAAAATAGTGTATTTAGCTACGCTTAACATATTTAGGGGAAACAGAAATGGAAGTTCTAGGACACTGCCTAGAAATTATCATCTTCATAGGCCTTTAGCAGTTCCTTGTAGACCAGTGGCTGTTCTAGCTACTACTAGCTACTACTCAGGACTTGAGTTTGGGCATTAAAGACACTTTATGGGCTCTGGCAGGAAGATAATTTGTTGAAATTTTAATTATTATGATGAAAAGACACTAAAGAAGGTCCCTAAGAATGCATGCACAAAGAATACCATACCGGAATTGAGGCTGTGGCTACACTAAAATTTATCCTTAACTGTTTTGGTAATACATACGATGTTCTAAACAGAGAACATAGTCTTCAATAATACTGAATTCTCAGTAAGAAAATCAGAATTTCATCAGTTATTTTTTCTTTCTTTTTAACATCTGAAACTTGTGATCAGTGTAAACTTTACTAAGATGGCAGCTTCTTGTAAAGGAGTACAAGAAATTGTTGATGCCCTTGTATTCTGTTCTTTTGAAACTTCTATGGGTTATAAAACTGTTTCATTGTGGGTTTTCCCTCTCTAGTTAAAATATACACACACACAGACAGACACACACATGTATACATGTTTATAAATTATGTTCTTTTAGAAGAACAAGAAGATACATGGGAGAAAATCTGGTTTTTTGCTTGATTTCAGCAACTGCACAGAGAGACCTCTGAAAGGAAGGAGGAAGACTGAACCCCTGATAGCAGTGAAGAATGTTCGTACGAAAAACTTTCCAGAACACAAACATCTTGGAAAGTCCCTTTAGAAGCTTTTGGGTGTTCACACTAAGAAATAGATGGTGGCAATCCACCTCAAAGCTCTGGAAAGGTATGAATACTATAAGACATATAATGAACCTTTAATTTTTGATTTTAGTCTTTTGTCTTTTTAGTTTGGACAGCTTCTGTTTGCTACTGAAGTTTTAAAATTGCCTCTTTACCTGTGATTGAGGACCATCATATTTTTTTTTTTTTTGCAAACAGTTCTAAATTACACATTTTATGCAAGAGCAGAAACTAATTTTTCCTTCTAGCTCTATGTTCTCATCTTATGAAACTCCTTGGAACAGTTTAGACTTTAATGCTCCTTACTTCCCAGACTTTCTACTGAGTGTTAATTTTCCATATTTTCAAGCTTTTCCACCCACAATTAAATTTAGATGTTGTACTGCTGCCCGCCAGATTCAAAGACATGATATGAATGCCCAAATCTCCAGCTTCATGTATTGTTGTGTCAACGGACATATTATCTATTGTCAGGATACCTAGACACTTGCAAAGGATTTATCTTATGTTTTATTTTTCTGTTTGAAAGCTAGTTCTCTAATTTTGCCATACAGATTCTCTCCGTACTCTGGAAACTTACAGGACATTCAGGAGATTGATTCATCCCATTCTGAAATCAGTTTGCAAAATATGTGAGATAATTGCCTCTGGAGCAATCCATTACAAAGGCTGTAGTGTAAATGATCAGCCCAGACTAGACAGGAAGATTTTAGATAGCTAGAGAAATTACACGGATCTCACACTGACTGTTGACTTATGCAGACTATCTCATACCAAGCCTGTCTTCCCAGTCTTTGATTAAGTGTTGGCTGAGATGTGGACAGATTTTTGATTGGGTATGTTTGCTGGGCAGTTTTTTGTCTGAGATCTGTGTATGAAAAATGGTGAGATATGCAAACCCTTCATAAATGTTTTAATGAACAGCATAGTATACTTTCATTTTCATGACGATATTTATATTCTGTCATTAGCTATTTGAATTCAAGTCTCATAAGTCAGTAAACCTGATGTTAGGGTATTTATACAAAAAGTACATGGCTATGTATGATTCAGTCATAAACAAATTCTCCTCTATATTCTGCTAAACTGAGTGATATGTATATATTACCAAACACAGACTTATTGTTGCAGATTAAATTGGGATAAAACTGTCTAATTCAGGTAATGCTTCCAAGTAAATGTGGGTATTGGTATCTTCTGCCACCAGCATTATGAATTCACTTCCTTACATAGCATCAAACAGCAATTTACAGGCTCTGAAATCAAAAGCCTACTTTCATGAAAAATTTCACATATAGTTGAAAAAAATGAATGTTCTGAGTTTTAGAAACAGAAATCAACCTTTATTCTAACCCTATTTTCTTATTATATCCACATCAGAATGCATTATTTGTAATTCTTTCTGCAAGCATATCCAAATAACAATTGTTTACAGCTGTACTGCCTATGAGGTCTCCTACGAATTTTAGTATTTTTGTGTCTGAAAAATTATGTGGTGATTTTAAGACTGAGACAGAATTTTCTTGGATGAAAAAACCAAACTGATTCACTAGGAATGCTTTAGAATAAGGTGTTTATCTCTGTATCAGGAAGTTTTTAGGCTCTGCATAGTTAAAAAAAGGTGTTTGAGGGTTTGGGAGCATTGTTTTGTTTTGTTTTCTTTTGCTTTGTTTTTCTTTATTTCAGTTTACATTACAATAATGTTAAATCCTGAATAAAGGTCATGATGGTGCCATCACAAGAGACTGCTCTTGCTCTCAAAAGTTCTTAAGCTATATATCATCCTAAGAAGCCTTTCCTTACTTTTAGTTGCCAGGGGAAAAGTGTATTAGGCAAACCATATCTTGACACATTGTGCTTGGTTAATTCCTATCTAAACGCTCATTACTTCACAGCTTTTTTGATTTTAAATTTACATTCTCCCTTTCTGTACCTGTTTTGGCAGTATTTAATATATTTGTAATGCTCTGTCTCTACCAAAGAATGGCTGTATTATTAATAAATGGGAGCAAACTGTACATGGGCAAAATTAATGAATGAAAAAGAATAAGGTGAACCCTACTACATTATCAGCTCTTATTAGCTATGTCAAATCTATTACACACTGCACTGAAAACTTTTCCAACAAAAAATGTTCTGACAAGCATATTAATTTAAGGAACACAAAAGTTTGACTGCACATAAAATGCAATTAAGCAGTGACTATAATACAGTAACAAAGTGTGAAAGCTTAATTCTGTGTAGTGATCTGACTGTGTGGGTCTAAATTTCTAGTATAGTCACCACTGACATTATTGGCAAATGAAAATCCCCATCCTCACAAAGGGAGGATGACATAAATGTCATAGCAAGCACGGGTTTTAACTCATCTTTCTAGTGCACTTTATGATCTTATGACAGATGTTTTTTTGGTTTCACCAAAGAGTAAAATAATATTAAAGGTTTCTGAAGGCATTTAAAGATTGACTTAGAAAGACTTTTAAGCCAGGTTACATCCTATTTTATAGATATATTGTCATTTTATATGTTTTTACAGGTAAGCCACAAATGTCTATCAGATGTGAGTATTTTTCACCAGGACTGCATTCAACATACACATGAGAACCTCAAGACCATAAGCTTTGGTCCTGTAGTGGTGTAAGTTTGCTCTGCACATGCATAGTGAGACAAAACACAGGTTTAACTCAAACTTCGATGAGGTTAAATACATAGTGTCTGCTTTCTTTCTTCCTCACTGTAACTTTTTTATTGTGACTCTTCTGTAACAGTCAGAACAGAAAACATAAGCAATCAAAATTATAAAAGTAAGTAAAATTAAAGTCAGCTAGCCTCATCTATCTCAAAATGTATTTCAAATATCTGAAATGAGATAGTCCCTTAATCTCCCTTCTGTTCCTCCAATTTCTACTGTGCATTTTCACTATTTATCAGTGCTAGTATTTTTTAAACTTCAATGTAAAAATCACTAATGCAGCAGAACACAAGCCAAAGAACAAAAGCAAGCAAATAAACAACGGCAAAATACGGGAAAGTTTTCACAATTATGACTTGGAACAATCTCGCAGTGTCTGATGAGAGTTCCCTTTCCCTATAAAGAAAAGAAATAGGTCTACTTAATTGGAAATAATAGGTAGGCGAAAAGAAGAATAAGAGGAGAGAATGTTTAGAGGCATGGGGATAACTCAGTCCTATATGGATGTCTCAACTCCTTAGGCATCTCAGACGACACTAATGGGTATGGTGGGAAACGGAATTAAGTTCCTATTCATCTTGCTTATGAGTACTGTCACACTCAAACTCTTGTTCCAAAAAAATATTAAACTTACTGTATTTATGAAGCAAAGAATTTATTCTCAGTCTAATAATACTGAAAATACAGTATTAGAGACAGAACTGTTAAGCAGTAATATTATATCTGTGTACACTTTTTCTCAGGTATTATGCATATCCTTTCAGTGAACCTTGTATCTGAGGTTCATACTTCTCAGTTTTTGTAAAGAAAAAGATGAGTGGGGAGTTGTCACAAGACATTAGCAGTACAAAGTATTTTCTGACAGAAAAATCCTAGTCTTCGTTCTGCTTAGTACTACACCCTCAAATAAATGCATTTTCCTTATTATCACAGACTTCTTGCTTCGCAGTTGATGTCTGGAATTTATAAAACAGCTTTCTCCAACCTTATTTGACATGAAAGTTGACTGTTTCTTACGCAATGGCCACCTAATTTTCTCAGACTCTTACTGTGCTTGTCGTTCAACAAGCTGAAGCTGGAATAGATGACGGAATAGTTACTTGACCACTGTAGTTGCTAAAACTGAGACTGATACAATCTCTGAAAGCCCTGAGTCCCCGCATTTTTTATGACATACAGTGTCTGATGGTTTTTTTAGTAGTAATGATAAAATCCTCGTTCCATGGTGAAATTTAGCAAAATTTCTGGCAGAATGTGGACTAATGAAACTATGAAGCTTCATGCCTAAAACTGGTAAATTTACACTTCTGTCATATTCATCAAGTGAGAAAGTTATTTTCATGCAAAGAGTTTATGAATTTGTCATTTAAAACAAGCTAGACAAATAAGAAATTTGTAGGAATGCCCTAATCAGAACTAGGAGGCTAAAGTCAGAGTTTAGACAAATGAAAGGGTTATAGTAAACGCCCTGTCTTTGTAGAGGTCTTTGTACCACTTTACTTTAATGGAGCAATGAAAAGCAGAGAAATAAGGCATGTCATAGTGTTTTGTCAAGCCAGTTATAACATGTAATGTCACAAAAGTAAATTGAATTCAATGTCAATCGCCATTGTAAACCTATAGTTTTGTGTCCTGTAGTCAGGAATTGTTTGCACTTTGTGTTATGCTTCGGGCTTTTTAAAAGCAGGATGTATTAATCATTTCGATTTAATCTTTTTTAATCATTTTGATTTAATCTTTGTCAAGATCTTAACTACATATTTGGGCTGCCTGAAGAAGCTGTCAGGTGATATAATTTATGAGAAGATCTAGAGGACAAACACTATATAGTCTTATACAGTATATTTTGCCATCTTTTTGCTTAAACCTGATTTTACTTTAAGAAAATCAGAATAAGTTGTTAAAAATGTTACATTTTAAAGAATTAATTTTGTATTAGGACATCTGTTTTGTTTTGATTTTTACTTATACTTTAAGTAAATAACTTTGAATTACTTTTATTTTACAGTCTTTGATCCTCTTGCACTAACAAGTGCAAGAAGAAACAGAATGTAGTTTTAAATATCACCATAAAAACATTTTAAAATATTTGAAATTTCTTTTTTAACAGGTTCTGTTAAGTCAGCATACATAGACCTTATTTCACAAAGCAATTAATCACTGATCCCCCTTCTGTTGACCAGAAAAGTTTGCTATAATGCATCACATAGGAGTATTTGACTTAAAATAGAAAAAAGAATTTTGTGATTTTCATTAATTCAAACATTCTTAGAAGCTAATACTTTTTATTTTTCAAAAACGTCAAGCTGATTTGGGTTTTTTTTACTTTTAATATCGAGTATTAGAAACAAAATTATAAAAATATTTTGAACAAATGAAATAGAAGTTTACACTATAATTTTAAGAAAGAACTTTTTTTTAACATCAATTTGGAATAAAGAAATGGATTAAAACTTTATGATACATGAGATGAAAACTACAACAAAAATTGGGACTGTGATTACTATATTATTAATGTTTAAAAAAACTTCACTACAGACATCTGATTCTCAAAGCCAGACTAAAAGTTTAATTAAGTTAAGAGAATCCATTTTCAGTATTCATTGACTCTTGGATCATTCATATAAAACAGAGCAGATGGAAGAGAATGCGAATAAAATTTTGGAGTGTGTGAAAGCTTAACAAGTGAATATTTTCATTAAAGCATTTTTTTTTCCTCAGTCTATATAATAATACTGCCATAGTTCTTCCCCTAAAATACAAAATAGTCAAAACAAGACTCTGTCCCTGTACAGTTATTAAGAACCCAAAGTTTCTGTAGTGTACTGTGCAAGCAGTCGGTTTCTGATGGAGCTGAACCCAATAGGATTTATGTTGCAGGTTTAAACCGGTAAGGATGAACAAAAAAATGCAGTCCTGATGAAGAAAATTGAGACCAACACAACTGCATTGGGAACACTTTTGTAGAGATCAATTCCCACAAGGTTTCTAGAAGTGGACTGCTGAAGACATGCACCAGTCAAAAACAATCCTTGAATATATCACTGATTTGCATCTTAAAGATGATTAATTTATTATTAGAGTTTTCAGATAAGGCAGAACTGCTGTAAATTATTGAGAAGGATTGCTATAAGATCTAGCATATTTTTATTTCAAAGAGAACGAGCAGCCTTTTTCGTTTGGATAGTGTCTCCTTAGGAATCTGATACCACATTTCAACAAATAGATGGATGTATTGCTATAAAATATGGTGCCATCATTTTCTGGAGCATGTGTGCTGCAACAAAGGGCCTGTGTAGGTGCTCTTTCTGACCTCCTAGATGGCAAGCTGAGAGTTTTTATTAGCAGCTTCAGGGCCACAACAGATTTACCTACATTGTCAAATCATGCAGTTCCTGCATTCTGATTCCTAAGTACCTTCACTGAATAAATGTGCAAAGTTGAAGTTGAATCCAGTGGATTTCTGGGGCCCAGAGGTTTCTCCTTCCCACCCTACTTGGACACTAGCAATATTTCTAAGTTAATCTGATAACCAAGGAAAGACACTGGGCCCTTTCATTAATAAGTGTTTCAGATCCTGTTCATTTGCAGATGCCTGTCTCCCTTAATTAACAGCTTGAAATGCCCAAGCAAATTACACACAGAGAAAACAGAGAGTAAGGTCAGACAGAAAAGGTCCAAGGCTCTGTCAGACAAGCATGCTGACAAGCAGCTTGTTCAAAGAAGACCAGCTAATTTTACTATCCCCTTCTCTCCATTTTCTCATTCAGATTGTGGTAGTTGTTGTTCTTCCCTTACCTACACTGCCTTTCCTCCTTCCTTTGGAAAGGTTGGAAAGGTTCATCCCTTTCCTTTTCTCATGTCACATCCAACAATATTTTGTGGTCTCTTCTGTTAGCTAAATCTCAGGCCAGACCCTCAGCACCTGTCTGTATATCCTAGCTCACACTGATGCGGAAAAATCACAATCTGAATGAACAAATGGTGAAATAAAAGGAAAATATATTGTTGGTGAGTACCAAACAATTCACATTTAAATATAACTAACTACATACATAATTATAGCCTTTAATGCAAACAACCATAAATCATGTAAAAGATTTTGTAATTGTAGACAGTGCTTGGAAAACTGTTGCTCAGCACTCTGTCAGAGTGAAGAATTGAAGAGTATGTTCTAATATGTAACACATCTGACTATGTGAAGAAAGTTCAATGCTTCTTTTTCAAAGGATGAAAGAAAACAGCAGAATAGGCTCTAGGAAGAACAAAGAAACTAAATTATGAGAAATTAAGTTAATGACCAGCAGTTTCTGCTGTTGTCATTTCTATCTTTCAAAAGAATGGCCTACAAGAGCTACAGTCTGGTATTTTATCTGGGGAAACCACATATATTTTTGCCTTCTTCTCCTCCCTCCAAGACTTCCTGTGTTTTTCCTCTTTGTCTTTTCATTCCACTGGCAATAGTTTTAGTTTTGTTTTTTTTTATCTTTTCCATCCTTGGGCCTCCATATTTTCTTTTTCCTTTACAGCTCCTCTACCAGTCTCTTTACACCATATTATGACACAGACCTTCTAAGATTATTATTCTTTTAGTTTTCTTTTTCTGCTTTCAATCATGTTTCAAATAATTTACAATCATATAATTGCAGAATAAAGAGCACATATATTCTGCCGTATTACAGAAAGACAACAACACAACCACATACAAAGAAACCTTGTATGAAGTAACTAGCAGTTGTCAGTAGAAAAAAGAAAGAAGCAAGTACACATGCAATCAATCTAATCTCTCCCTTCTCAACCACAGAATTTACCAAAAGCAGACTTTCTGATTGTTTTTCATCTCTTTAGTAGCTTGTTTTCATTCATATACAGGATGACTTTCCTGTTAGGTAAAAGCATATTTAAACATTAATGAACATTTCTGTTAAGGAAAAATCAGACTACAGTGTTTTTTGAGTCATTTGTTCATCTGAATTTTCCATCCACATGGATCACTCAATGTAACTTTGACAAGGGGTATACAGCAAGTACATGTTTGGTTCAGACTACTTTCCTCCCTGAAGAGAGAGTGTATGGACATAAAGGGTAGGAACTGGGATCCAAGTCATAAAAATTTCCCATGATTTTCTACAGGGTCTTGTTCAAGTATGCTGTTCTTTTTGCAGTTAAGTCAAGTTTAGGCAGTAGACAGTTCCAGTCATTTTTATCTGTCTTTGACAATTTGCAGATTTATGATTCCAAATAGAAAACTTACAAAAACACGTTAAGCAAAAAATTTGAATTGAATTCCCTCCAAAAGATGAGTATATATATATATATAATGTTTCTCTGTAAGCAAGATTGAAATGAACCAGGAATTTTAACACTGTGGTTCATCACTAAATAAGCATGGGAAATATTCTTATTTAAGAAAGGATTGAGCAGTATTTGTCCTATCTATCTTAAAACTGAGGAAAAAAAATTGAATTCTGTACATTTCAGCAGGTGACAAAGAAATGAGATCCCATTTATCAAACAGACTTACAGTAAGCTTTTTACATCTGCTTCTCATCAATCACATCTCTGTCATAGGTGGTGCTGCAAAATTCAATAACTTTGTCATTGAAGACTGCTTGAGGCAATCAAGAGACATTTCCAAATCCACCAATATGCATTCTACATATCACAACAGGGCAAAATATACAATCCCAGAGATATCTTTTTTTCTGTCAAACAGCTCAGCTGGAATTTGGTTAATCAGCTGAGCTTTGTAACAAGTAGAAAATAAAGCTGAGAAAGGAAAAAAACACAACCCCCCCCACCCAAACAAAAACCAGCATAAAAAACCTGAAACACAATCCAAAACTCACACACCCTGCAAGAAATCTGAGATATTGATTATAAGAAATACAGGATTTTTCTGTTTAATAGTTTGATTTTGATTTATGCAGAAGAGCTATTTTTCAGCTGTAACCAAAGCAGAAGCCTGTAAAACTTACACAACCAACTGGCATGCCTTGAATGTAAATATAAGTAAATATACTGAACCAGTGTAACTGGTAACAGTGTATAAACATTTTTTAATGCTGTGATGACAGAGCTGCACACAACATATGAGCATTTTAGGTAAGTATGTGAGCAATGTGACCATCAAAGAGCAAAGACTTTTGCAGTTGTACTTCAGTAGCATGGAAAAATATGAGAAGCAACATAACTTGCAAGATGAGTAGGAAAGAGCAAGATAAGAGCAAGGGACTCCAAATGGGCAGGATATACTGCTGAAAAACCTGGAGCTGGTTGCTGACAAAAATCAGTAACAGTATTGGAAGCAGACAAACCCCTCTTCCCTTTTGGCAGCGATTAAGAAGCATAAAAACATGAGACATGAAGAGGAAAAGTACTGAAGAAAACAATCCCATTTCTTTCACTGACAGATTTTCAAAGACTTCTCATTAGCACAGATCTAACTACTATAGAAAAAGAAATAAAGAGAAGCAAAGAATTTTAAAACAGAAAAAAATCTCAGCAGTAACAGTAAAATTTAATTTGGTATAAATATTTTTCTTAGTATCTATCCAATTTCTATCGTTACGTCCGTGCTTCCATTGCTTCTTGGAATCTTAATATGTATTCAGTATTAGAATGGTGAGTCATTATCATCCTGGGGAATATCAGGTTGGTGATGATGATTTCTTCCTCTTCACTGTAAGGTATACTTGGCATTATTATATAATTTTTAAGATGTTTTACTGTTTGCTTTTTGTTCATGGATGTGAAACTTCACATTATGTGTGAATTTATTATATTTGTCTGGTTTACATATGTTAGATATGTGCGTTTTGTATCCCTGTTAACTCCAAGCCTAATATTGTTTAGTTCCCAACTCTGCAGTTTACTGACCAGTAGTGAGGTGTTCTTACACCATTAGGATTTTCAGTGCCAGTCTCTGTCCCCTCTCTTGTATCCTGTACATGCATACTGCATCTTGCATCCCTACATTTCAAAATTTTTGTTATTGCACCTTGTCTACATGCCTGAATACTACTACATCTGTATGTTAGATTTACCAATATTTTATTCTACACAAATACTCCTTTCCACTGTGACAATTATTTTGACACTAGGCAAATATAAGCAAAATCAATCAGACATAGACACCTGGTAATTAGAAAAAAAACTTCTATTCCAGATAAACCAAGTGAAAAAAACCACCCCATCAGGTCAAGTTCAGAGAAACGCTTACAAGCCTAGTTCTGACACCCTGCAAACTGGGCATAAAGCCCAAAGCCTGCAACTAGCAGCAATATTACCATATTTGCAGGACTAACAAGGAAAATCTGAAGCAGAAATGTCTCCTACTGAGGAAAAATCGTGGTTCATCCACACCAGAGGTGTACAACCCTGAGTGAAATTCTCCGGAGCCTTATTTCCCTTTGGCACTTAGCAATGAGGATACCCATCCCAGCCTCACAAGGCATGGGAGCCAATGGTGCACAATAGCACCAGGCATGAACAGTGCCTATACCATAGCCCCTGTCTCTCTCCAAAGTCACAGAGGTGGGCATGTGGTCTTTTTGACTCAGTGGGAAAGGCAATGCACAGGAGAAAGTCAGAAGTTCCCAGCACAGCAAGTAAACTCTGATTTCACTGTGAAGTGAATGATGACATTTCAGAAATTTCCGAAAATGATAATGTTTGGGGTTTTCATTGTTTTAGGTTTGGTTGGTTTGTTTGGGTTTTTTTTTTGTTTTCCCAAAAGTCTTTCTCTTTTAGTTTCTGTCATTGACTTTGTTAAAGTCGTTGAATACATTCTTCATAGAATTTCTGTTGGTTTGGTTTTAGTTTTTAAAGACAGTAAAATCCAGCTTAAACTCATTAAGATGTAGGTATCCTGCGACATATTTTACTACTGTTCTTTTTCTTTAGTTAAGTCTAAGCTACTTGAGTGCCACAGAGACAGTAAGTAAAAGGGTCACAAAGAATAGTCTTGTCTGAAGTACCTCTGCATGTCATATCCGTAAACTTCCATATGATCACAAATATCAGAGCCTTACATCAATGGTACACAAATCTCAGGGCTTTTTAAATGTTTCATTGCCAGTCCCATCTGGTTTATAAGTGTGAAGGCTGAGGAAAACTCTCAGAAATTTCTTAGCTCAACCTGATAGAATAAAATGGAACACTGTAACATTAATATTTGATTTTGATCAAGTTCCCCCATCCCTTGCTAAAGAATTATGATGATGCTCTACAGAATATCAAGCACAAGTTTAATTAGTTTTAATGCCAACAGTTTACTGACAAGTGAGACCTCTGAGTCTGCCACTCTGCTTGGAACACTTGACTGTATTTGGAGCAGGCTATCTTTCTAAGAGATCAAAGAAGACAATTTCAAATTCTGGATGGAGTTTTCTTAACAATTTTGTAGCACATCATAAATAATAGATATGCTTTACAAGATCACTGTGAGGAATTATTGCTCAAATGGCAATGGAGCTCACAACCACCTTCTGTTTCTGAGCCTCCTGGTTGTGAACCAACAAATGAGGAATGAAATGACAGTTACTGGATTAGATCCCAATTTGATGATAAGTATAAACTGCTTGACACAGAAAAAACTTCCAAAAATATCCATTTCATACCATATGTAATATGTGACAGTTATAATTTCTTAGAATTTAAATATGTTTTTAAAGTTAATTATACTCCTACCAAATATATTTTAGAATTCCTATATATAGGTTATGTTTACATTTTTCGTTGGTAATTTGCTCAAGGAAGTGAAAGCAGAATACATTTCCTCCATCAATTTATTTTTTGGTGTGAAATTATACAAAGATTGAGAAAAATAGGAAAGATTTCACTGGAGCATGAAAAATAAACCTAATAAATTCCTAATGTTTGGAATACTTATTAAAGGGCAACAGAAGGCTGCCATCTCCAGTATTTGAACTTCATGGGGATTAATTACAATTCAAAAGTGATGCCATAATTTGCCAAGTTGACTGGATGTGGAACAATCTGTAGCCCTACAATTGAAAAAGAAATGATCTATTCATTCAAAGTCAGTGATAATAACCACATAGAATCAGAAAACTGGAATGAAGAAAACACCTTGCATCTCCATTCTTTCCTTATACAATGAAGATTTAATTGGTTGATTATTTGCTATATCATCTTCCTGGAAGCACTCAGATATTTTTAAGTATGCATGAATCAAGTTGTGCAAATGACCTCTCTTCCCCTAAATTTCATGGCTGACTGGAAACTCTCAATCTCTTCTGTGACCACCACAGCATCTGTCATCTTGAGAAATACAGAAGTTGCAATGTCAGCATATGTGATGCCTTCACATTGTTCTGGCAGGGCATTACCATTGAGTAGATCTCCATAAAACTACTTTGAGCAGCTATACTCCTTTTCAAAATAAAATAGTAGCAACTCACAAGGATCCAAAACCTAGGCTTTTTCAAAGAAGGTTTAATACAGTGTAATTTTTAATTGAAAAATTTTAGGAGACTGTTTCCTGTTCTTCCACATAACTGTTACCATATAGAGCCACCAGAAAGGGCTCATATTTTCTTTATTTTCATGTGTGTATTTCAGGTGTATTAATCAAAAGCTTGCATGCAAGGCAGTTTGTGGAACAGAATATACAAACACCCTCAAAAGGAAAATAAACCATCTCAAGGAATGTTTCAAGGTCTCTTACTCAACTTTATATAAAACGTCAGATCTCAGTTGAAGTGAATGACATTTCACAAACTATAAATCATCAATTTATCATAGTCTCAAAAAAACGAGAAAGTTTCTCTTTCAGTTTGGAGTTTGTGACTGCCTTATAAGCACTTACTGAATGATAAGGGCTTAGAAAACTCCATTCAATAAAATTATATTTCCCTACATATTTCAAGAGCATAAATATTTTTCCTGTGTGCACTTACTTTCTTGCTTTGGTCCTCTACAATTCTAATTCTAATATTCTTATTTAAGTCTTACAGGTGGAGTGCCTTGCCTAGTGAAATTCATACTGTATATGTTGCAAAAATGATTAATTTTCTATTTCATGGGTGACCCTTATATGTACTGAAAGCACTAGAACTCACAGAAACATCTCTTTAGTGACCCTCAGGCAACCTACAGCTTTTCTTTGCCATTTGAGGGATGTTATGTCAGAAATGTTCTCTTGTTGTTTCCAGAGAGTATAAAGTAGAGTTATGGATTGTGTTACAAAATTGTACTAACCTGAAAGATCAGTCATGTTTCAGGAACACTGTGAACAATGTCACCACTATTACTTCAGGGAAAGCCACAGGATCAAGGTTAAAAAGTTAAATTGTATAAATAAGTAGGGAAATGGATATATTTTCATGTGAAAAAGAGAATAAAAAAGAAACTGCACCTCTTAGAGAAATTAAAATATGAATAAAAATAGTGAGATGTTCAAATATAAAATATTATTATTTGTGAATGCCATTAAAAATGATGTAGTTTAACTCATCTGGCCACTCATCCCCCACAGAGGTATGTGGGGTAGAATTAGAAGAGTAAAAGAGAGAGAATTAATGAGTTGAATTTCAGTGAGTTTAATAATTAAAATAAAAAAAATTGCAAAGACAAAAAGCAGAACAAAAATACAAAAATAGAAGAAAATAAAGCCAAATAAAAGCAAATAATGCACAACCCCCCTAGTTCTCACCACTAACCACTGATGACCAGCCAGTCCCTGAGCAATAGCAGCCCCCTCCAAACTTCATCTCCCCAGGTTTTATTGGTGAGCATGATGTTATGTTGTACTGAATATCCTCTTGGTCAGTTGGGGTCAACAGTTCCAGACATGTCTCCTTCCAACCTTTTGCCTACCACCAGCCTACTCACTGTCAGAGCAGTGTGAGGAGCAGAAAAAGCCTTGACACTGTGCTTGACACTGAGCACCACTCAGGAATAACTAGAACATCAGTGTTGTCAAAACTATTCCCAGCACAAATCTAAAACATAGCCTAATACTAGCTACCGTGAAGAAACTTAACTCTATCCCAGCCAAAAGCAGTACAATAAGAAATTGAGATGATGGAACAGGAGATCCAGTTCTTTCTTATTTTTTAGGCATCCGAAAGAGCAACACCAGAACAAGTAAATAATGAGGACTGCTCAGTAGAGTTTAGATCCAAGGCAGAGGTATAAGATCTAGTCCTCCATGTGTTACTGGTGACAGGTGAAACATTTCTGAAAGAAAACGCCACAGTGTTTCATACCGTCAGAATGGCCCAAGTGGACTAAAATTAATGAACAAGTTTTCCTTCTGTAGTCTGTTTCAACTGTTGAAGATTTCTTTCTTTGGATATTCATTAGGCATTCAAAAAGTTTAATGCAAGTTAAATATCTATGTTAAGAAAACAATTTTTATTAGGAAGCATTTCCATAATAAAACGAATTCCTGACATTAATTTATTCATCACAGAATCTCATGCAAATTTTTGAAGAGATAGATACGGAACTGGGTTCCAAGGAACAGGGACTGATTGTGCCTTCTTTTACAATATGATAACTGTCTTACTTCCCTTTTTACAAAGCAGAGGTGGAATTCTCACATTGTTTTATGAGTGTAATTTCTCTGTCTCATACCAAAACCCTGCCTTCTGTGGCCTCGGGCTTTTAGAGGTCTCTCATATATAGTACATCTCTACAGGGATGTCACTTCTTTATACTCAGTCACTGACAGACATACTTTTGTCTCTTTCAATTGACAAACATCTCAGGCAAAATTAACCAAAAATTAGTTGATTGCTCCATGTTACTGTGCTTTCACTGTAGTCAGTGGAGACACAGTGGTACTCCAAGTTGCACGTAATTCCCTCTTTCTTAGAAAACTCTTTTAACATGGGGTGATTTGCTCTAAGGAAGTGCCTGTTTCTTTCTAATGACTAAGAAAGCAACCAAACTGCTAGCTCACATCTGAATTATGCTTCAGCTTCTTAAATATAGGTTTCTAGTAACATTACAAATATTTTGTGGGTAATTTTCCTAGCCTCTAGCTGCTGCCCCAGAGGAACATATGTGTCTTCTGTGTTCCTGTCTCTTTAAATTGTAAAGAGCCAGAAAGACAGGTAAATTAATTTTTAACGTTGTACAGGAAATGCCTTGAACTAAAATTTCAGAACTAAATTGTCTGTGTCTTGATAAAAATTTTGGCTTCAGCACATCTTGGTGCTACAAAATAAAGCTCTGTGTCAGAACTAAGGCATAGAAATGCAGGCTTTAATCTTTCAGTATCCAGGGCATACTCACGCTGCTCATGTAATTAATTATGGAATGAAAGTTCAAGTTGTAATAAAATTTGAAGTGGCATGAATTAGTTCAACAAAATTGAAACTGGGGGACCCTGCTGATATTAGTGAAGTGCAGAAACTTGGTTTTAATATTTGTGTCACTCAGCAGAGAGATTTTCATTACCTACAATTCCACAGTATTAATCCATTTGAAAGAGACAGACTACTGAAAATTCATGACAGGAAATTCATGTAAGGGCATTTAAAAAGAAGATAAAATTTCAGTCATGCCAGTCCAGCATCACTGAATTTAGCAGTGCTTCCTGATTGCAATGAAAAAAACAAACTTGTGTACAACTGTAAACTGTGCAGAAGAAATAGAATTAAAAATTGTGAGATTGATCTGACTTCTAGGGGTGATATATGTTTGACCAAATGCAGAAATCTAAAGTGCAAATACCATGACCAGAGACATCTCTGAAGTACCTCATGGAGAGAAAGTCATCTTGCAAGAGCATAAGTCGGGACATAGGTGAGTCCAGTTCAAAAGGTACATGCTACCTTTCACTGACTAGAAACAAACTGAGTACAAAAAAGATGTAAACAACTTAATTAGCTGTTTAAAATTAGGGGAGATAAAATATATTGCAACAATTTATTATCATATATTCTTTCCTATTATTATATGCGTGCTTATATTACTACCTCATAAAATCATATAATGTGTAGAAACAGAATGGTTTCGATTGAAAGGGACCTTAAAAATCACCTAGTTCCAATCCCTCCTGCCGTGGGCAGGAATACCACTCATTAGACCAGGTTTCTCAAAGCCCCATCTAACCTGGCCTTGAACACTTCCAGGGATGGTGCATCCACAACTTCTCTGGGCAGCACATTCCAGTGCCTCACTGCTTTCACAGCAAGGAATTTCTTCCTAACATATGATCTAAACCTACCCTCTTTCAGTTTAAAGCCGTTCCATCTTGTCCTTCACGCTCTTGTAAAAGTCCCTCTCTAGCTTTCTTATAAGCCTCCTTTAAGTATATAAAGTCTGCTAGATCTCAACAAAGTTTTCTCTTCTCCAGGCTTAACAACCCAAATTCTCTCAGCCTGTCTTTCATCTTAAGTCTATGGTATAGTACATATTGATAATAATATTCACTATTTAATATTTCACTGTATTGTTATGCCTAAACCATTATATGATATATTTTAAATAACACTGGGTTTATGATTACTATTTCGGGAAATGTTCTTTTTTCAAGAAAATGGGGATTTTTTTTTTCCCCTATTATTCCTTTTCTTGTTTTGCATTTGGGAAGTGATTTGAGAATCTACATGCAGATGTTTTGTGCCACATTACATGCTTTAGTTCATCATATCTGTCCTCCAGCCACCATTCTAGATATTGCATCTCCTGTACGCCTGATGCCATATCTATCAAATCCAAGGAGATTTAACATGGAAATTGACGTGTCTGTTCAGATATTCAGTTTTGAACCATCAAAACATTCACATTTTTCTACAATTTTCTTATCATAGAAAAGTAGACATAAAATATTTCGTATTTATGGAATGCGGATTAAAAATACCTCAAACTAACAATATGTATGAAGGAAAAAAATGCTTATTTTTTTCTATTTGCTTCCCTAAAGAACAGATTTGGTCACTCAACTGCTTAACAAACTGTGGAGAACACAGAGATCTTTTCTGCCATATAGTTGTAAAACTCAGTCCATGTATCAGATTTTCATCCAAGTCAAAATTATTGAAGAGATATTCTGTAGTCCAGTGACTACCTTTCCACCACTGCACATTACTGGGATTTTTTTCATAGTGTCAATTACAGAGACAATCACTGAAGGACATTATTTCAAGTCAGGCCTGGGGTCAAGAAAGCAGAAATTTATTTGAGAGTCTTATTTTCTTACTGCCTTTTTTAGGAACTAGATATGAAATTATTCAGGACATGACTTTATTTCAAAATGATTAAACACAAATGTAAATTAAAAAACTGTGGGTGCTCACAAACTTGCTTGACGTAGTGCTTAAGTCCCCCTCTACTATGCCATGTACTTTGTATTATTAAATACTTTAGTTTTGAAATGTGATTTTGAGCCAATGGACCTGTTTTCTGGAACAGATAACCTTCTTGGTTTTTGATTTGCTCACAGATCTGCATTTGAAAAGGAAAATATTTTCAGGTCTCAAAAGTCCTTTCACAGAATTTTCTTCATGAGAAAGAGCCTTCTGATAATGCAACTTGTGGTTTTGTTTTGTTGGGGTTTTCTTATTTGTCATAATTTATTTCTATTTTTACTAAAGCTGTCTTTCAGTTCAGACAGTATTTTTATGTAATTATAGACGTCAATCACATTCTCCCTTAGCATTTGTTTTTTTCTGTTCTGAACAAGCCAAATCATGTTATTTTCTGACTGAAAAATTCCATTTCAAACTATTAATTTTTCTTTGTACTAGCCAAGTTTGAGTTCATTCTTCGCGAACCATGGATGACTAGAGCTATATACTGTACTTTCTATAAAGGTCCAATAAAACTTTGAACAGAGATAACAATCCCAGTTATCTGTTTAATCTATCTTGTTGGAAAATAAATAATTACAGAATAATCCATCGTTCCTTTGTCACACTCTGATGAAATTCCTAATTAGACAATTTTCTTTCCCAGTATTTATCTAATAATAAGGTCATGGTTTGTATCTGATATTTTTGTTATTAGACCCTTAGTCAACAACTTTACTACCTGCATTGTTTCATTTAATGTTGTTTAATGTTTGCAAAGTTTTTTTTTTATCTGTAGTATATGAATCTTCTATACTGACAAGTATTCACAATGAGTTTCAAAGCTGTCTCAAAAGCAAATTTCATTTGTACATATCCAAATCTTATTCCAAGGTAATTCAGGGAAATGCCTGTTCATTTTACTAGTTATTTCACTTGTATTTCTCTTTCCAGTATTACCTGCTTCTATCTTACTAAGAGATAGCCATCAACCACTCTGCAAGCTGTCTATTATTGATTATCTTTTCCAATTCCATGTGATACTATAGCAAATAGTTCACTATCTTGGAGGAAGAGGGCATCTACCATATTTCTTGCAGCCAGAAACAATTTTGTTTATCACAGAAACTTCATGTCAGTTCAGTATGATCTACCTCTGGTAAAATCAACAGAATTTTACAACAAATGATATTTTTTAGACATCTCTCTTAGGTTTTTTTTTTCTTAAGTACTAATGCTGAATCTTTACACTATAATAAAAGGAGCAGAAAATTTTCCTGGTTTTGCCTCTTACTGTTTCTGTTACTCTTGATTCATGTAGCACTTCTCAGGTTTATAGTTCGATCAAAAATTTGCTTCTGAACTTATTAACGATGAAGGCACAGTGCTACTCCATTATGTTACGATCCTTTTGGATCTGATCTAGCTCATGCACACGTCTTTTAGCTTTTGCACTGTTCTTACCTCCTATTTGTTACTGACTTTCATGCTCTTAGACAATTAGTGACTCTGAACTCTTTATACAGACATGGTAACAATGTCTTTTTAGACCAAAATGGCAAAAGATCACAGATACACCTAGCCCTTCTCTTCTCAACAGGCTCCCTAATAAAAAGGTCAGACATTTAAACAACCCCAAGCATACCACAAAACTAAAAATGAATCCCAAACAAAGCCCACAACAAAATAAGATATCTCAGCACTATACTAAAGAGGATGAGAACCCAATTTTTAGGACTAAAGCCAAGTAGTTCATGTTGCTTAGGCGTATCCCTCTCTATAGGAGATACATCTTTGAGAAAGGTTGATGTGGTGGTCCAAACAAGCAGGAATTGCACTAATACCTTAAATAATAGGAAAATGGTTCCTGGGTATCTTTTATTTAGCAGTGTAAAGTGTAATATGTAGAAGAAAGGAAAGGAAGGGGCTTTTATACAACTCTTTTACTTTGCACTGTTTCCTTTCAGGCAGGTGCATGCTTTCAGGCTTGATTTCAGTCAACACAGCGACCGGCACGGAATTCTATATAGCCTCTTTTATTCTTTTTCTGTGGGAGATTACTTTTTGAAGGCCTTCTGTGCTACTGTTCCCTGTTTTTCTGAACTGGAAATCCTTAATCTCCACTTCTGTCTGACAAAACCCACAATCTTTTGAAATTTACTCTCCATTTCAATACCAAGCATAGTGCTTGCTCTTCCAGAAACTGCACAAACTCCCCTTTCTCCAGAGATAAGAGAGTATTAAAATGTTTACAGAGATATCTTCTGTCACACGTGATGTCGAGTTCAGGTGTTGGAAAATGCAGTGGGGATTTATACCAAGTCAGAGGAATGAAATAGGTCAATGAAGTTGACATTGAATATATTCACACTAATTATTTCTGATATGAAATATCACCTCTTGCACAGACATTTATGAGTGTTGGATAAAAATCAATAATTTATTGGGATCTTCACATAATTAAGACTTTCTTAGGGAATCACATTGCTCAAGCAGGAAGATAGGTCACTACATGGATGGAAACCGAAGTCTGTATTACAGGTGTCCTTGAAACAGCATCTTCAGCTCAGTCAGGTGAAACTTCACAAACTGCTGTTGTCCTGAATTTGTATGATGCACAGTTATATTTGTTCATATAAAAATACATATTCTAGGCTTTAGAATTCTGTTTATCTATAATTATTTATCATTCTTTTTCTATTTCTGTATCCTGCAAACTTTATTAACAAAGCATTACCATACATGAGTCTGCAGAAAGGAGTATTCTTATTTCTTAAGAAGACAAAGGAAATGTTTGTTTGAACAACAGAATAAATTAAAACTTTTATAATAAAAAAATGACAAAATACACTGTATTTTTCTCTCAGAATGATAAATTCTTCACAAAAAGTTTAAGAAAATAAATGATCTGCCTTTCTCCTCTTTTCCTCTTCACCGACGGGTGCTAATTCAAACTCTCTCAAGTAATACACATATTCAATTAAATTTCTAAAAATGGCAATAACCAGATTTAAAATCTTATGTCCCTTCTGATATTAAAATCCCTTAGCTGATGCAGCATTAGATGAACCTTAGTGTGGCCATGGCGTGCTGCATAGGTCCTGTCCAAGGGGACAATTTTGGTTAATGTAGTCTTCAGAGGTTTTGTAAGATTTTTTAATAAGGACTGTGATAGAAAAGGATGTTTGTATGAGATGTTGCCTATCTTAATGACAAAGGTAAGGCAGTGACTAACAATTGCTGTTGCCAAGTGGGTGCAGCCTCCCAGCTCTTCCATTAGCTATCTGGGTTCATACCCTGTGGAGGAATATGGGCAGCACAGCACAATCCAGGAGGTCAACTGGTATGTGCAATCATGCCTGCTTAGGTCAGGTGTTGTGTGGGTCATTATATCCCCAAAGTACAACAGCCTTTCAGTCTGAATCCCTGAATCTTCCCTACTTTGTGTGAATGAAAAGCAAAGGGTTCAAAGGAGGATACTGGCAAGAGACATTCAGTCCTGTTACTGAGAAAACTTATTTAGTCTTCAGAAGATCAACTGGAATGTTTTCATCTGCTAGTTGGCTTTTTCCTTTTAATCTGTTAAATAAAATGAGAACTCAAGCAAATGTAAACATGTCAAGATGAAATTATTGATTATGTAGAAAGAAGTATATGCTATTAGGAAATAATTTAGATTTTATCTTCCTGAATAGATATAGAAATAAATTCAATCCCTTCCACCACAGGAAAACTTCTGCATCACAGTAGGAAAATCACTTAATCCTCTCATTTCAAAAGTGGCAATTTATAACACATCCTATACTTTGTATGTCTGACACATTTATGACTTAATTACTGGGATAAATTATGCAGAAATGCTTATCATTCTAAGAAGTGGCTGAAATTACTGGAAGCTTCAGGGGTGGGGAAAAGAAGGAAAGTACAGCAAGATATGAAAAAGAAAAAAGCACTGAATGGTAAGTGAATGGGTTTAATTATGTACCCTGACTATAGCAGATTCTTCTGGAAGAAAAGGGGAAAGCATATAAAGTCCTCTGATGGAAGACTCTGAATTAGACATATCATGGATGAAGGATGCTCTATCCTAACTCTTTCTGGTTTAAGTTACATTGCTGTGCTACAATGGTTTAATAATTTTACTTTTTTTAGTTTTTAATGATCCCATAAGAAAAATGGGAAGAGGAATGAAACATGTACTTAGGCTGTAGTCAGGGATTTCACATAAGTAATCCCAACCATCACATAAAAAGCCAGGTAATGGGAAAAAGATTGCAAGTTATTATATGACAGTCTTGTGTGTGATAGAAATATTAGAAAAGATGGTGAACATATGGTAGAATATTCAAGAAAGCACTAGTTTCTGACCCTACGAAGAGCATATGTTACCAGCAGTGTTCCCCAGGGGTCAGTACGGGGTCCAGTCTAGTTCATTCGTACATCAGTGAGTGACTCAGGTAAAGGGACACGACTGCTCCCTCAGCAGGTTTGCTGTTGATACAACACTGTGAGGAGTGGCTGACACACCAGAAGGACATGATGTCATTCAGTGAGATCTCGATAGGCCAGATTATTGGGCAGGGAGAAACTTAATCAAGTTCAACAAAGGTCAGTGTAGTGTCCAGCACCCAGGGAGGATAAGCCCCGCTCACTATTACGGGTTACGGATTGGCCTACTGGAGAGGAGCTCTGCAGAGAAGGATCTGGGAGTCCTGGTGGACAAGTTAAGCATGAGCTCTTAATGTGTCCTTGTCATCAAGAAGGTCAGTGGTATCCTGGGGTGTATTCTATAAACAGAAACACAGGAAATTTCATCGGAATAAGAGGAAAAACTTTACTGTGAGGGTGGCAGAGCCTGAGAACAGACTGCCCAGTTATGGCAGCTATAGCTGCTTTTGGCTATTATATTCTCATTAATATGTCCTTAGTCTGAGATCTCACTGTCTTCCTAATAGGGAAAATAAAATGTCCTTTCTTTCTCAGATTATCATATTCTAAGAACTCTTAGGTAATACATCTAAACTCTAATCCTGTTGTTAAGGAATTATGTGTTTGTAAGTATTACTCATTGTATACATTTAATTCAATGAATCAATAATGTCATTTGCTACAATTCATCAAAACTGAAAGAAGAGAATGTAAACTTAGACTTTTATCTGACTTGCCCACTCTGTATTACAGTGGATAATTCCATTAACAGAAAGAGGTATAAATCAAAATTTAGCTGTTAACATAAAATTCTAAAATAAAAAATTAGGAAATGTTATGCATAAAATTTTACATTCCTTTCCTATTCCTGGTAAAAGGACTACTTTGAGAAAAAGGAGACTGCATCTGTCTTTTTTTTTCAACAATTTGAAGGAATTTGAATGAGATCTTCATTTTTTTATACTGCTGGGAAGAGGAAAACATTGCAGCCAGTGGATTCAAAGAATCTGGACACATCTTTAGAATTAGAATTGAAATAGTTCAAATACTTAAAATAACTTAGCTTTTTAGATTTACAATTTCAAAGACCTGGATTCAGATCTATAATTTTTGATTTAGTCAAATGGATATTCAAGATTCAATATATGTATATATATATCCTTGTGTTCTCTTGCTGTTGTACAGTTTCATTCCTTCTTTACTTCCACTGTCTTCCTTTCAATTTCATACCAATTAAGAGAAGACTCAGGCTCCATATATTGCCCTTCACATGAAAATAAATTTGTTCCCGTATCAATCTATTACATTTCTCTAGAACACAGCATCATTAATGATAGGCAAGGAAACAATTACAGGTTTGCAAATTTCTTTAACAGTTTAACAGTAACTATAGAATACTACTTCACCAGTTATTTCTCAGGTGGTGTTAGACTACTAAAGAGTATAAAAATCAAGGTTATTTTCCTTAGATAAGATATTTAAATTTGTACTGGACTTTATTTCTTCATAGTACACAGACTAAGAAGCCATCAAACTATCGCCAAAACTATTTCAAGCTGGGATTATATGCATGAATTACTGCCACGGTTCAACTGCAGCTATCAACTAAGCATCACACACCAACCTGCTCACTCATTACCCCTCCCCTCAAGCAGGAGGGAGGTAAGAGAATAAGGAAAAATAAAAATGAAAAAATATGTGGCTTGAGATAAAAACTGTTTAATAATTTAAAAAAAAATACAAAAATAAAATAGAATAGAGAGGAAAATAAAACACAAGAAAGACAAGTGATACAAATAAAAACAATTGCTACCAACCAGATGATGCCCAGCCGGTCCCTAAACAACAGGACTCCACTGTCAACCTCTCCACCAGTTTTATATGCTGAATATGATGCCCTGTGGTATGGAACATCCCTTTAGTCAGTTGGGGTCAGCTGTCCCGGCTGTGTCCCCTGTCAACCTCTTATGCCCTCCCAGCCTACTCACTGTTGGGGTGGTGTGAGGGGCAGAAAAGGCCTTCACCCTGTGTAAGCACTGCTCAGCAATAAGGAAAACATCCCTGTTATCAGCACTGCTTCCAGCACAAATCCAGTACACAGCCCCATAATAGCTACTATGAAGAAAATTAACTCTATCCCAGCCAAATCCAACACAAATACCTTTTTTAATTCCAACTATTCTTTTTAACCTCGCCTACCATCTTTCTCCATGGTGGCTTTGTATCAGACAAATTTTTGTTCTGCTCTTTGCTACCAGTGTTCTACTAAACAGTTTTCTTTCTTCCTGATTTTTACCAAAATATTTTTCTGTTCTTATCAATTTCTTAAGGATTTTAATCAAAGACCTTTTTAAGTAACTGGTCCTAAAGCACTGCTTTATTCCATCTTATAACTTCTCTTTAGAAACCTTATTAATATTAGCATTGCAAGGTAGTGCTAAAATAAAACATTAACTAGAAAGACATTTTACGTTTCAGGGAACTCTAGCACCACTTCATTGTCCTCTGATCTACCACTTGGTCTATGAATGTATTTATATATTGATAGGCAATAATATTTGCTTTATTGATAATACTTGCTGTAGCTTTATCATTAAAGAGACCATGTAAAGAAACACACTTGAAAGTACACACAAGACCTAAAACTAAAGTGAGGGTAATGAATGTGAAATTAAGTCACCATGCAACAAACACAGCTTTACATAAAGAATGAACATATAATTATGTTCCTATTGATATGCTAATATGTTAGTCTTCAGATGTTTAATTGGAAGTTAGCAAGGCAACTGCAAATCAAGTTGTTTTAACTGCATATTTACAACTAGAATATCTTTTATTCATTATCCAGTAATTTTACCTTACCCTTCTTTCAGTAATCTATGCTACTTTAAAGGTTGTTTGTCTCTTTTTGGGTTTTTGCAATCCTGTTTATTCAGGCCAAATAACACTGAATTCAGGGTAAATTTTGGCAGATCAGACTCTGAGACAGAGCTGTTTTCTCTAGTACATGCCTTTCGATTCTAACTTGTGATTGTAGTAGTTTGAAGAAAATTCAAGGATCCATGAGGAGGCAAAATCAGAGTTCCAAGTGATCGGTCTATCACAAAAAATTGTACTTACTCTTCTCTGAATCCTGGCTATATAAGAAACAATGACAGAGTTCACAGTCCTTACTTTTCTTCAAAAAAATAAATTTGTGCTAGAGGTTTTTAAAAGTGAGGAAAAGCAGTAGGAAAAGAAAAAAGAAAGAAATTACTTGATTTGCATTTGTGACTATGGTATACAAATAACATATAATCTCTTACTGCTTTGAGCCATGAACTAAAATAAATGTACCTCTGCAAGATTTATTAAAGTTTTTCAACTTTTTTTGTTTGTTAAAACTGCAAAATTTTTAAAGCAGACGATCTTTAACAAGTGAGAAGAGGAAGACCATTCAGTTCATGGCTGAACTTTTAGTAAGGCTGTGAGATCATTTTGCCAGTTTCATTTTGTTTCATGGGATGGACACTGCCCACAGATACCAGGGGATTTAAACGAACATGTACACACACACACGCATACACAGACACACTTTCTAGACTTGCTCTTTGTTTTAAGCATAGAAAGCATCTGATAATTTAGTATACTGTATCTGAGAAAGGAGTAATTTAATAGCAAACATTTGACATATAGGAAAAGCAAGCACGGTTTAGTCACTTCAACACAGCAAATTGTTTGCTATACTGGTATATATTTGCAATGCAATTTTCTGAAGTTTTGTTTCTCCCTCATAAAAATGCTCTTTGGAAATGACATTACAAACCTTTTAGGGTCTTTGGGGTTTGATCTGCCACATTGGCAGATATTTATTTTTAAATAAATTATTTCTGGTATTTCTTGAGTTTGTTTGTTGGGGTTTTTTTGGGTTTTTTTTGTTTTTTTTTTTTTTTTAATAGGTAAAAAGTTATCTGAACAAGTGATAGCATTTTGGGGAAAATGATGAAATTTACTATTCCTAACTGATTCTTCAGTGTTTTCTTCTGCAGTTCAGAGTAAATTTGCAGGAAAACTTACTGTGCATTTTTTAAAATTTAACTATTGCATTTACCTTACAATACTGTGTATTTCAATTTTTCATGTTACCCATTATGTAAACACTACACACGCACAAAAACCAAGGCAACAAACCACCCCCCCCAAAAAAAAACCCACAAAAACAAAACAAAAAAAAAAANAAAAAACAAAAAAAAAAAAAAAAACAAACAAAATTAACTTCATTGAAACTCCAGTCCTTCTGTAGTTTAGGAGAAAAAGCAGTCTGAGCAAACTCTAGCTCACTGGAGGGTTGCCTACTGCTGATTTTTATTATCTTCAATTATTTAGAAATAATGCCCTTTCTTTCCTTGAAGAGAGCGTTAGTTGTCCTCATTACCTCTCAGACTACAAAGATGTTTCCCTGAGAAGATTGTGATATATATCAGTGCTGTTTCTTTGCCAAAATGCTTTTGTACTCTTCTTTGTTAATGCTCTATTAGTTGCAGAAGGTGTCCTTTTCCAACTCATAAAGGTTTTTTCCCTCAAAGCAAAAAATATTCCCTCACTATAATGAAGCATACTATCAGACAAGAATATCAAATGAAAGTATATCTATTAGATATTTGTTCTTTCTGTCTCTAAACCACTGCACACAGTGTAACATAAGCAATGAGATGCAAGCAAACAATTAATGTCTTTGGTTTTGATAATGAACTAATGAATGGAATAGCCAGAAATATCTCTGGGCATAATAGCATTTATAATAATTTTGGCAATTAAAAATATGTTCACTTCAGAGGTTTGAATTCAGTAAGAAAAGAAAAAGTGTTCTATGACCTTAAAAAGGAGTCAACTGGTAAGCTATAAAAGAGAAAATTATCAGGTGTAGAAAAGAATGAATATCAGTTGGACTGCTGAGAAATTGTCTCATTTATGCCGTGAAATACTTGGGAAGTTATTGCAAGGATAAATATATTATTTGAAATTTACTGATTTTCTTATAGGCTGATGCATACTAATGCTCTAATTAATCACTTTGATGACTCTCAGAATGTAATTAATTGCAACTAACTTTAAAGGTCTATACTGTGGATATTGTTCATTGTTCTGAACTTTCAATACATGATTCATCCAACCAGAAATAGACATCTGCTTTATAAGGAATTTGGTTTGCTTAAAAATGTGTCCATGTCACAGACAACTATATATAGAGACTTGGGTGACTCCAGAGCTCTGTCCTATATGAGGAAGATAAATTTCCATGTCTGGAGAGAAAATATATGCTCCATTTACCACAGATGATCACCAAGTGCTGTAATATTTTTGCTTCTTTGTAGTGTTTTCTATCCCTCCTTTAACAATACTCCAAGCCAACCATCAACAGTAGTCAACGTTTATAACATGAATACTTTAAATCAGCAATTTTGTAGGAAACTCACAAGTTCAATGCTTGTTATGGATTTTATTTTTACAGAGTGTTAAAGACTATTTTCTACATACTATTATTTCTGAAAAATACTACTGATACTTGATATAAAGTACTTGTTGAATTCTACTGAAATCTACTGAAAACAGGAAAAAATGGAGCTAAAAAAAATTCTTATGTTTACAGAAAATAAAATTGTGCACATATTTCACTGGATCAATTTACCACTGAAATTTTACATTCATCCATAGTGTTCAGGATTTTGATTATAAATTGAAACAATATACCTCCTTGAAAAAATGTCAGTAATTCAGTAGTTGCAACACTACCCTTTAATTTTTTTATGATAGCTAAGTCTTTGCGGTACAAAGTGAAGTCTGATAAAAAAATCTCATTGACTTAATTTGAAAAATTATTCAGCTGCAGGAATAAGCATTTTTGTTCATATATATTACTACATAATTATTATAAAATTTCTATTTCTCATTTATATATCTCTAATATAGAAACAAATGTTTATCAACTTGTTACATATAAAGATGTGTGCATATATATGTATTTTCTTCCTAGCATACAATCTTCTTGACTAAAACATCTCAAATGATCCTAGTTAGATGAAATTATTGATCTCATGATGTCTCATATTATATTTTATTTCACATATATTTTTATATAAATATTTTATGTTTTAATTATATATTTACAATATAACAATTCCTAACATGAGATTGACTGCTGTCCTTCTTATTGGATGTGAATCAATCAGATAAAGATAATTTTCAGTTTTCAATTCAGGCATTATACTTAACTCAATCTGCTTTCCTAAATACAGACATCTACTCTTATGTACTTTTGAGTATGTTGATAAAAAAAAAAAATCCTCTTTTTTCCTCCCCCTTTTTTTCTTACTCAAGAATTCAGGAGTTGATGCTGACATGAGGACTAATTTCAAAAGCATGGCTGGCTTACATATTTGACCATTACTATTGAGACTCCGCATCTTAAAGGTTCTTTTTTTCGTAATTAAAGCCAAGATAAAAAGCAATGGAGAAGTCCACAGATTTATTTCCTCTCTTAGGAATAAAGACCTTGAAATTATGCACGTTCAGGGATTGTAGTTTTGAAGCCATTATGTCAGATCTTCTAATTAAAAAAATACTGATTTTTTTTTTTTTTTATTTTCACTGACATTTCTGCAGTGACTTATAAAATTTTAGGAAACTTTAAATGAGAAAAGTAATACAAATCTAGACAAATTGAGCACCCCTTGCCTCAACACAAATTAAAATGAAGCAACAATTCAAACAACTTTTTGTACACTTATTATAAGGACTTACTACTAGCAAATTTTCTAGCAGAAAATTTAGTAAAAACATAGTTGCTTATATTCAGCTAATCTGCTAGTTGTGACACCTGTACATAGGAAGTGGTCAAAATAAAATTTTACTTGTGTCATCTCTACCACCTGTGATACAGTAATGGAACCACCATATGCAAAGAAAAACATTTTAAAAGTATTCAATGCCAATGGTCTTATAAAAAGAAAAATTTTATAAACTCAGTAGATACAAATAATTTAAGATTCTGGTTATGGCTCTTTTTAATCTTTGCTTGAGCAAACCTTTTAATGGAAACAATTCCATGTTGTCTTCTATTTGTTATCAACTTTCAGAAGCCATTAGAACTATGAAAATTATTTACTTATATATATTTATAAATACATACATAGAATGTTCTATACTATTCATTCAGATGAAACATTTTTCTATCAAAAATCTGTAATAGTTATGTTGTTCAAAACCGTAATTTTATAATAATTTTTAAAAGGAGGTATCTGTATTTATCTCAACCAACAATGTGGTTGAGACACTAGAAGAATTTAGAGTAATCTAGATTTGTTTTATTAAAAGTTCTAGACTTACCTGGCCGTGGATTGATATACTCACAGAGACCTATGATCAATACCTCAAATTCAATCAGTTCCTTTGCACTATGAAATTGAAATAACTTCTTAATTCAGATCTCTGAATTAGGAATAAAGCTTATATAGGGTAAACAGCTGGATTGGGTCTGCTTTTAAAGAAAATAAAATAACTTAGATTATGTCTTGCATGAAAACATTAAAATGGTTTGCCTCTTTCTTTACATCATAAAGGAAAAGAAAGGAATCATAGAGGACATCTTTATTGTTGCTTTTACCTCCCCCAAACAGTTATTATTCTTTGGCTTGTATTGCTGAAGAAGAAAGTATTCCAGCATGTGGAATGCTGTAACAACAACGTCCCTGAAGTATGAGACAGAGATTGATTATTGGAAGTTTTAAAAACAGAGACCGATTGTTAAAATGCTTCAGCAAGAAATTATCAGCTTTTTTATCAGATCTGTAATGGTAATTAATTATACCTTGGAAGCTGCAGGATATGGTTTATCAGTAGTTGCATGGATTAAAAACAAAATATAATTCACAAAATTGAAGTCTTATATGTCACTACTATGCTTAAATCCTCTTACTTTTTTTTTCTTGTCAGCTGACCACTCCTCTCATTGTATACTGTCATTACAGTAATTAATTTGCTTAATGTTTTAATGCTCCAGTTTCACCATAGTCTCAATAATTTCCATTATTTTCAAAGTTTCTTCTGGAAGTAAGAGTGATTAATATTACAGTTTAATACAAAATAGTTAACGATCAAAAACTGATTTCCACTTATAGACCAAATTATAAGGTTGTGTTTCTTCATAGAGTTCTTCATAATGTTCCTAAGAGAACTAAAATAAGCATCAGAGAAATCCAGAGTTTGGCCACATAAGAAATAACTGGAAGTCAGAAATCTAGAAATTTGCTCTTCCTGACCCTGGGAAGGTTCAGATCATCTATTATCAATACCATCAAACAAATATGAATGGAACTTATGTCTAGACTCCTACATTTAGGTGCCTAAATGTAGAAATGGACTTCAGCTCATACATCTAAATACAGAGTCATCTATTCAGTTGCCTAAATACAGGTTTCTAGTGCTTGTTCACATGACATATGCTATTCTACTTGAGCTCAGGCTGCATCCTCAGCTGAACTTAGGTGTCCTGTAGGACATCTATAATACGTTTGCCAGGCTTAGATGAAATTGTGTCAGATAATCTAGGGAATGTAAGAGGTGGGCAGATTCTTACGTTTAGGCACATAATTCAGTGCTCAACATGTAAAGTCCCACAACAGAGGGAATAGATATATAAATCTAATATGCAATTTCAGAGAACCAAAGGTATCTCACTTTACCTTCAGCTGTCTCTGCTCTCAATCCTGTATCCTATTATCAGCACTCTGCGGATGTCTTTGATATCTTAGAAAATATTGGAGAGCACAGGATGTAAGTGCACAGGCAGCTGAACTGAATATCTGGTCACCACAGTAAATGGACCCTAGAGAATTATTCAGGTGACCAAATATAGACTTTTACTTCAATTAATACTTTTCCAGTACTTCATTTTCTACATTGCCTATTACGACTGCTTCCACCCTGAGCAGCATTTGATGTGTCCTGACAGCAGCTTATTTGTTAGAATACAATAGGCTTTTTCAGTTGGAAGTGACCTACAGCGATCACCTAATCCAGCTGCCTGAACACAGCAGAGGTGATCAAGGTAAAGCATGATATTACAGGCATTGTCTAAATACCTCTTAAACACTGACAGGTTTTTAACACCAACCACCTCTCTCTATGAAGCCTGTTTCAAGATTTGACCACCCCCTTAGTGAAGAAATTCTTCCTAATGTCCAGTACGGACCTCTCTTGGTGCAGCTTTGAATCATTCCCACGTGTCTGATCACTGGCTACCAGGGAAGAGAGATCAACACCTCCCTCTCCACTGCCTTGTCAGAAAGCTGTAGAGAGCAATGAGGTCACTGCTCATCCTCCTTTTCCCCAAACTAGACAAGTCCAAAATCCTCAATCATTCCTCATGGGACATTCCTTCCAGCCCTTTCACCAGTTTTGTTGCCCTCCTCTGGACACATTCAATTACCTTCACATCCTTCTTAAATTTTGGAACCCAGAACTTCACAGGGTATTCAAGGTGAGGCCTCACCAATACAGAGGGACAGCTCCTCCTCTTGACCAACTATCTCCACCTAATCTTCAAACTTCAGCAATATTTTAGGAATCTCCTTAACCACAGCAATCCAAAGAAAGGCATGATGTTCAGCCTGATATGGGAAATAGACTTTTAAAAGCTGTATAGAAACTGTTTATTCTAGCTCAAAGTTCAGCTAAAATATAGTTGATTATTAAATTACTGGGTTTGTGCAGATTAAACTCAATTCTTCAGTGTCAGTTAGCTTTGCTGACAAATAGGTTTGCATTAGCATTACAGTTTGTAATTTATATGGGAGTTTTAAGGTGCTAGCAGATGCAGTAAAAGCACATCACAGTCTTTGCCTTGGCCAAAGTTCACCTCATACAAAAACTTTTAAATCTCTTCTTTTGACGACTTGTAACAGACTTTGAAATCAATACATTCACAGTATTGGTATCATAACCCTGTGAATCTGACAATTTTCTAGTGTTACAGTGATTGAACCCATTTTGTGATTGAATTCTTACAGGAAATAGTTCTTTACTTGCATGGTACTTCTTTCTAACTAAGCTGTCACTAAAAGAAACCCAAACCCCCACACTTCTCTCCTAAAATCTAGATCTACATGAGAAAATTACTGCCAGCTTTGATGTTATCACAAATCAGTGAGAAAATTTGTGGCAGCTGCTGATCTTTGCTGTACATTGTAAACTAAAGGAATCTCTGCCATCTTCTCTAGATTTGCTCTTGGCTGATGCTGCTTCACAGATTCAATTTATCTAGTGTATTATTTTTTTTATCAACTGCTTTAGATTATGTTTTCTTTTTATCAACATGAAAATTTTAAAAGCAACGTTGGAACTGAACCTGCATACTAGAAACACACACACAGAATAGACTGAAGATTTTTTAAGTTGCTCATGACATTTTAATATTCAGGGTGTTGCATTATGTATTGCAATTCCATGCAGGCACAGCATTTAAGAACTGCAATATTTCTCCTGCAGTGTTTCCAGCCTTCTTTGACTTGATACTAGTTAAATCACATTGCAAATATCTTTCAGATTACAGTACATTTTTGAAAGAAAGATATTCCCCACACAAAATAATTTTCTAAGTGTTAAATCAAGATAGTATGTATTGTTCTCATTGTATTTTATTCTACAGAAGCACGAAAAGGCAAAAAATGAAAGAAATAGGCCTTGGAAAAGCTAATGAACAGTCATGAATCCTAATTATATTTTTGATCTGATCTCTGCCTTCATAATGGTCTGAAGCAAAATACTACAATTTACAATCTTAGAGATGCTCAATGTTAGAATAAAGTGCTGAATATGAAGTAGTATTTGTTGTCGTGGTTTACAAATGGTATTCCCCAATTCAGTGCCCCCACTGAGACTGTCCCAAACCACAGGCCTATCTCTCACTCCCCCTTCCCCTCACCCTTGCCGCTGTGGTGGGATGGAGGTGAGAACTGGAGGCACAAAAGGCAAAGATCACAGGCTGAGATAAGAACAGTTTACTGGAAAAAGCAGTGAGATGGGAAAACAAACAGTAGCAGCACTGATATTGAAACCAAAAGTGTACAAGAGAGTGATTCATGTACAAAGTGCTCACTGAGCCCGATCCAGCCCCACCACAGCCGGTGCCACCCCGCCGCTCTGTCCAGCTTGGGACTGCCACCGCACCACCCTGGCTGCTCCTCCGCCAAGTTTTTTCCCAACCAGAAACCACGCCCTTTTTATCAGAAGTCAGAGTCCCTTCTGCCTGTTCCCAGCAATGATGTGAGGTTATATCAAATAACATGTGGATCCTGCCCATACGCTCTCAGCCACTTTCCCTCTCAGTTACTGCAAAAAATTAACACTGTCCTTGGTTGAAACCAGGGCAAGTGTAAAAACCTCTTAGCTGGAATTATGCTAAAAAGGATTTTAAAGTAACTATTAATTTTGCTGGTTTAAAGTATTCATTCTATGAATAATGGATTGTTTAATCATGCTACATTACTGTAATTGAGAAAACTACCCCATCACCATTAATAACACAATTATTAATTTATTAATTCAATTTTTTTAAAATTCTGCCCAGAATGCTTTTCCTAGTATTCAAAAAAATCATTTGATCACAGAAAAAAAAAAAATATATATGATTCTCTAGTCTAACTCACTCCTCCAGGAAAAATAATTTACTAACAGTAAACCAAAAAAAAATATTGACCTCAATGATTGATTGTGGGAATCAAAACCACTGGAGACTTGTTGTGCAACATTAAATTTTACATAGCTGCTAAGCTCAAAACTAAACTATCACTCTCCTAAGTCTAATTTTATTAATATATGCAAATCTGAGAGCATATTTATAAGTCAACAGTCATTTACTTCTCCAAAAAGTTCTATCATTTCAAGTGAACACAACAACGCTGGAAACTCTGCATGTTCATAAAACACTGTGAGTTAAATTCGTGGTGGCAACAAGCATTACAGCAAATAAATCCACAGATGCTCCCTTCACAGTGTCACAGAACTACTCAAGAGGAAATAGATTTTGCACTGTGTTTTGCTGCTCCTTCAAGAAATTACTCTTCAGTCTTAACAAACAGCCATTTAACTCTTTCTAGTGACTGGACCATCTGTTCAAGCCAGTTGGATGTCCCTTAACATTGAAAACCTCCAACATTCTTTCAGAAAACAAGGATTATGACTGATTATTGCTACTTATTGCTACTTAATAATAAATAGACCTCAAACCCATACAGTTAAATAATGAGCTTCCTTTGAAATAACACTATGGTATCTTAACTTCAGACCAAAAACCAGCTCCTAGGGTGACAAGTTTCACAGCACTGTGAAATATTCTTTTTCCTACAAAAGCATTAATCATTTAATTGTATCATTACTTGTGATCTTTTATTTTATTTATATTGACATACAAGAGAAAATATATATACTGATTTTTGACAGCACGCAAGTAGACATCAGATGGCAACAATACTTAAAATGAGGGATGAAAAACAATTTAAAGTATAGTTGACAAATTTTGCAGTATGTGTCAAAGTGCAGCATCAATTAAAAGATTCATCTCACAGGACTTATGTTAAGTTTCCCATACAATTGAATCATAGATACTGCAGTGGCAAGTAGAGCGGTTTTTTGCAATGGTTCACTTTTTAAAATTACATCAAATTTTCATTTCCTACAGTACTGTAAAAGTACATTGATTAGAAGGTAAGTGCAGTTCAAGTAAATAAAATCTAGCCGTGGTATCTAGTTGATACAACTGGGAGGCCAAACTACTGAGGTCAAATTCATACTGCTTTCACCTATTAATTTTACTAAGACAGTAACAAACTACATTCTTTAGCATTATTTGGGCCCTAAAGTTTTTAAATTATCTTTTTTTTAATAACTCTCTCTGTTACTGATATAAAGTAATCAATTTGGTACCTGTGACAATACTCATCCATTGACACCATTTCAAAACTGTAACATTTTTCCACCACCCGGCAATATTTTCAAGCAGTCTTGCCTTAATTTGCAGGGCATTGCTTTTGTTGTAGAACAACTTAATATTTTAAAGGATATGTAAGAAGTTTGAGCTTAAATATATATTACAGCCAAGAGGTAATCTTTTGAAAGAGATCTAATTTTATTTCAGTAAAGTATAGAAATCCAGATTCAGAGTTTAAATTATATGCCTTTATTTCACTCAGCATAAAGTTACAATTTTGATTTAAAGATCCTATCTAGTGACTTAACTGACTCAGAGGGTTTGTTTCCTTTCCTTTCTCCAGGAAACATACGTAGGTAACAAAAAATTATATTCATAGAATCATTGAGTCTGGAAGTGATGTCTTGGGACTATCTAGTTCAACTGATTCTGATCAAGCAAGGGCAGCTACAGCAGGTCACTCAAGATAATATCTGGTTGAGTTTTAAGTTTCTCCAAGGACAGAGACGCCTACAGCCTCACTGGATAACCTGTTCCAGTGCTCAGTCACTCTCACAATTAAAAAAAAAAAAAACACAACTCTGTTCTTCAGATTTACTTTAATGTGTTTTCTACATTATGATTATTGCCTCTAGTCCCACCAGTGAGCACTATTGAGCGAGAAGAGCCTGGCTTACTCTTTTCTACTCTGTTCCATCAGGTTTTTAAACATTTTGTTAAACTCATCGCTAAACATTATTTTCTGCAAGCTTAACAAGAACAATTCCCTCAATCTCGTCTGAAATGAAAGATGTTTCAGTTCCCTAACCAGCTTTGTGGCCCCATGGCCACATGATGCACTTAATTCAGTGAGTCCATATCATACTTGCAGCAGGAAGACCGGACTCAGACACAATACTTCAGGGGAAGATCACCAGCATCAACTTGGGTGGAGTCACAGAAAAAGTGAATCACAGAATATCCTGAGTTGGAAGAGACCTACAAGGATCACAACTCCTGACCCTGCACTGGGTAACACCAAAAATCTGTGTGTAGTTATCACAAGCCTCCTCCTTTATTTTTCTGAGACAAGTATGCTGAATGGTTTAGTCTTTTCCGATAAAATGAGATATCTATTCCTACATATTAATTTAAAGTATTATATCTCAAATTAAAGTATCCTGACGTATATTTTCTATTATCATAGTGATAGAAAAACAACCACAAATACCCTTCCATGATCTGCCATTAGTTAATATTCTACATCCAGAGCTTTTGTGTTGAAACAAATAGTAAAACATATGCACATAATGTACATAATGTACGTAATGTAATATTTTGTGACTCTGAGATTCATAATTATTCAAATTACTTGTTGTCCTCTTTTTGCTTAATTTCTTCATCAAATATCAGTATTTCTTCTCTTTTTTTCACTCTATAAGTAGATCTTGAATGTTGCTACATTTTCTATATAATTGTTAGTTTGAAGGTAGTCTTTCTGTAATCATTTGTTCTAAAATTTTGTATTCTACTGAGATCAAGGTAAACTAGAAAATCTGTGGTTTTCTTTTTATGTAATATGTATTTACACATATTTGTTCTACTTAGTATTCCTCACTCATACACTGTGTGCAGAGAGCATAAAATAGGGCTAGTTGACAACTGTGTGAGCATAATTTTAGTTAGAGCTACAGGACAAGGGCATAGCTTAGTTATAATGATAGGGGAGTACCTTGCACATAAACACACTGCTAAGCACTGGCTGTTATGAAAGATGCAAACATATCAATCACTGTGAAAGTTTCGAACATGTCCAGAGTCTTCCAGAGGAGTAAACCATAACTGATATCTGTTTGTTAGGCACTGAGTGACTGTGAACAGGACTCTCACGAAACAAGGATCCCAGTCCTGTAACCAGTATTTCCCAGGTTCATTCACAGAAGTCAGGTCCTAGCCCAGCACCACACAAAGTATGGATGGAGTCTCTACCACCCTTTCCAACTTCTGGACCACGTAGTATCTCCTGTTGAACAAGGAAGTCATGTGCTTCATAAAATTGCTGATATTTGTGACAAAAATATTTTAATATTCAAGTCCATTTAGTCTCCTCACTGCAATTTCATCTTAACTATGATGCCATGCCACTCCCAAGTTTATGTTTTGTAAAATCTTCTTGTCACTTCACTTAAGCACTGTTCTTCTCTCAGCTGAGTTGTGAAAGGAAGTAAGGCATCACCATCAAACTTCAGCTACACAGTGCGCCTTTTATCTAACTTTTTTCTTTTCTTAATAGAAAATAGTCTTCAAAGTGCTTTCAATAGTAGCAAATTAAAGTACAGAAAATTACAGTCATCTTTAACCTCTCCTTCACTTAATCTCTTCATTTTTCCCACCATGCCATCACATTTCCACAGTATAATATTGTGTGTCTAATTTAAAATACCCTTCTTGTGTTTCTTTGTGATCAGTGAGAGGAGATAGCTGTATCCAGTTTTATTCAGCACTTAGTTGTTTTGATAAGCATTAAAAAAATAATAATTAAAAATATTACAGTGCATTCATTCGACTTCAGTGATTCCTTCCCACAGGCACCAGGGCACAAAGGCAGTGTCTTCATGCCAGCAAGCATTGCTAAGACTCATGCTTGGGTGGGCGAACTCAGAACTCTTCCCAGGTGCCTGTTAAATACTCAAGTAGAGATCTGTCATTCCCTGCAAATACAGGTGGATTAAGCTTCCTCCCATGATTGCCTATCCCACCAAGTGACCATAACCTCAACCTACATCCCATTATGTTCATGAAATATATGTTATACAGTAAAATTTTGCTGATTTGAATCTAATATTTATTATCCACTATTTGAGGATTTTTATGCTGAGAGTAAAACACACATTAAGTGCTTTCCACCAGTAAAAATTTCCAGTAGTGTTAACCTCATTTTGCTTATTCTTGTTATTTTGCCCTGTACAATTCTCTCAGGGGAAAGAATCATTTCACTGAACATGCCCAGAATTCTCCATTTTTATAGTTTTGACCAGTCTGGCAGAGGTCCTATTTTGTGATGAGTTAGCACAAATCACTACACAAAATAATGCCATTGACATAAAAAGGTTAAGTCACAACACCTGAAATAATGAGGTAGTATCAACTGCTCCTAGTTGAAAATTTGAAAAAAACCTAGGGAATCTACTTTTCTACACCAATAAGAATTCCCTGTACTCAGTCAAACTACTCACAGTGCTTATTGCTGCCAGTATTATTATTTTCAAATTGTTCACATAGGAGTAGTGATGGAAGTGATTATTCTCCTAACACGTAATGCAGCTGCTATTGAAAATTTTAGGAGCTGACCATCCGGTAAGGATACAGTCTATTTCCCTTCAATATCATATACCTTAAATATTGGCAGCAGGTTTAAATATTGACTAGCATTCTCCCAATAAAGCACTTTTTCTTGGTTTTTCAGGGACTGATGTATTTTCAGAAATCATAGATAGCTGGTCCTGAAGAAAAGAGACAGTTTGTGCTAATTTTGTCCCACGTGAAATATAAAGAGGATGGAATTAAATAGAAATATTTTGGGGGTAGGAATTAAATAGAAATATTTTGGGGGTAATGTACTGAAGTTTATTTAAGTGTGTTTAAAATAGCCTTAGAGCCCATGAAACACAAACAAGAACGAATTCATGTGCCTAAGAGAGATACACAAAAGCTCATCTAAACTCTTTGGCAGTTGAAGTGGTTTATTTCTTCCCTGTTATTTTGGGTTTTTTTAATTATTCAATATATCAAAGCATCTAATGTAATGATGATCAGGAATAAGGAAAATAGGCTTCTCTATTCTAATTGTGTAATTTAATGTGGGGGCTTAGCCTTTGACAGTTGCCAGAACCCCACTCAGCCATTTTAATTACTCTGCCTCCTCAAAAGGACAGGGGGAGAAAATAAGGTGAAAAGCTTGTAAGTTAAGATAAAGACAGGGAGAATGCTTACCAATTACTGTCATAGGCAAAACAGGTTTAAGAAAGGGAAAACTAATTTAAATTATGTCAGTTAAAATAAATCAAAATTTAAAACAACACTTTCTCTGCCTCAGCCCCAGGCTCAACTAGGCTCTTCCTTTTTCAAGTGCCTAATTATTGTCACACATTTCTTTTGTGTTATACCAAGTTACAACCTCCTGTTTCTATTTGTGGCCACTGACTCTTGTTCCCTCACTATTCATTTCACTGAAAAGCCTGACGTTGTCAGTAACCTCCCTTTACACACTGGGAAACCACTCTTCAGTTCTCTCAGAGTCTTCTCTTCTCCCGTTTAAACGAGTCTTGTACACTAGCATTTCCTCTCAGTGCAAATGCTCCAGCTCCTGACCAAATGGGTGGCTCTCCAATGAACTCACTCCAGGCGATCAACTTCATTCTTGTACTGGTAAGTTCAAAGTCAGATTTGGTAGTCTTGATGCAGCTAATGAGCACCAAGTACGAGGGAACACACAGTTCCCTTATTATGTGGATACAGCCTGGTCTGTTGCTCCTTCATGACCACCAAGGCACATAATTCTGTTTAACCTACTGTCCACCAAGTTCTGTCTCAGCAGAGCTGCAACTTAGTCAGTTAGACTGTCTCTCCACAGTAGTCTGTCAAAACTGCTAGTATGCGGCACTTGTACACGATCCAAAAGAAAGACCACTCTGCAAAATTGTGTAGAAACTACCCTTTGATAGCTTACTGAATTCCTTATTAATGTTTTATACTTTGATACCTTACTGTACTCCGTATTGATATTTTTTTATATCACCATATAAAAGGATGGATATTCACCACATCTCAGCATGGAAATATAGAACAGTAAGATGGGGCTATGCAGAGCCGTCTAGCGTAATTTGATATATTCAAGTTTCGGGTTCCAGGAATTCTATGTTTCAGGAGCTGTGGGTCTTCTTCAAAGTCTGTCATATCTTCCAACTCCTTACAATTTCCTCAAATGCTGCATAGCATCTGAACTAGTATTAGAAATCTATATTTCAGCTGCTAAATTGCATTTGGCTCTGTTGTCAGTCAGTAAAGAGAAAGGGACTCTTCTGGGAAAAAAATTCTTCCAAACAAACGTGAACATTTGCTTTAGGATGATATGCATTATATTGTCTTTCATAGCACAGTTCATCACATCCTAAATAAAATAATTAATTAATTGTGTTTCGTTAATAAAGTTTTGCACCTCAGATGGATAATTCCCAAAATTTGCAGAATACAGATCAGACAATTTCATGTTATTAACTTCCCCTTTANCCCAAAATTTGCAGAATACAGATCGTGATATTAACTTCCCCTTATTTCATGCTATTAACTTCCCCTTTGGACACATGTCAAGGTTGTAAATGTCAACGTTTAAAGACTGGGTGATTTAGGGATTGGAACAGCACATTAAACCTAGTCTGCCAAACCTAATAGGAACCTGAAAAGACAGCTAATAGAGGTTATGGATACGTTTATTCCCCAGAGGGTATTTCTGTGTTGAGGACTTTCTTTCACCAAGATTTTTTTTCATTGGCTTTTTGGCTGGCTGTTTTAATTTTGTTTGGTTAAACACTCAAATTGTTATAGATTAGGTTTAATCCTTAGAAAAATAGTATTGGGTTACATCGCTAAGGGGAAAAAATACAAAGGTCCAGTAAAGGTCAGATAAACACTGGCAGGTGGAAAAAATTTAGTAATCTAATCAAGGCAAATGGATCATGTGGAACCAGCTGGTCTAAGACCAACAAAGGGGAACAAAATTGTTGTCCCTGATGTGAGTCCACACAGCAGTAGTCAACCAAAAAGATTCTCTTCACAGAACTCTTTGTAAACGAGAGCTTTATTGCCTATGAGGACTTTAGATTTATGGTATACAGGAGGAAGAACATGTGAGAATTGTGTGGAAATTTACAGAAGAGTGTTTAAGGACATTGTGGAGATATTGAAGACTTCTGAGATGTTTAGCACAAAGAGTAAAGACAAGGAAACGGAGAGACTGAGGCAGATCAAGGATAAAGAAGCTTGGAATAAAGGAGAGAGAAGGGTATTAAGGGAGGTTTCTTCGCTTAGTCTCAACTAGAGAACAGAGGCATTTCAGCAATGATGTTTCCTATTCCTTTGCACTGAAACTGTGAAGAAAGGGTCTAGTGTATCTTTTGCACTTTTAGGTAATGTAGGGCTTGCTACTGTGCTGTTTAGGTTGCCTAAGACCTGCCTGTGAGGTGCTGGCTTGATGTTACTACGAAAGAACATTTTCAATTTTCGGTATCCCTGTCAAGATATCACAGTTTTCCTGAGTGCTGTTGATGATTTAGTTGTTACATATTAAGACTGGGGAGCCACAAAGGAGCCACAGGAAAGACCCCTGGCCAAGCTTTTATACTGTAAATGTGTCTAGAATGTGCCATTTAATTTATGGCGGAAGAGTAATCTCTGTACTGATTTTACTGAGTAGTATAAACATACTTATTCAGAAGCTAGTTATGAATGAGTTACATTTATGGTTTTTGGTGTTTCTACAGTTTAATGTACAGTTTGGTGCAAGACACATTTAATACTAAAACACAACAAGCATTCACTGAAAGGAAAAAATGGTTTGCACCGCACTGAAATGCAGGTTTACTTGTTACTTACTTAAGTGCCAGCGGCTGCATTTCCTGTTCTAACCAAAAAAAAAAGTGAACCTACATCTACTTTGTCTAAGAAAGTAGCACAACAGGAATGGAGGAAATTTTAGATGAAAGACTGCATTTTCATGGCCCACTAGAAGCACTCAAAGGGGATATTGGCTGTAGGAAATTTACAAACTCTTCCAAAAATAATAGGAGAAAGGATATGATTTAAGATTCAATTCTACTTGAATGTGCACTCTCAGAAGTGATCCTGAGTGTATTCTCTGACATCAGCTCTTCAAGAATGTCTGTATTCAATGAATGATTCTACTGAAGAACATTAAAAACAGTTCAAACTGGAACATGTAAATGGAAACCCCAATTGTTTTCTCATGATAAAAAACACAGCAAGTCATTAAAATGAGGAAGACTGGGCGATATCTGCTAAGGACTTCCTGTAAGTATAATAAGGAAATTTTCTTTCATTTCTATACCACTTCTATCTTACAAGTATTTATATAGGTGTTTACTATTTTGAGTGTTATTAAGAAAGTAACTGCAAATCAGTTTAATCTAGTTTGATTATTTTTTGTTCCTTTTTGGTGGTTCAGCAACCCTGACAGTTACGTGACATTCTATTCTTTGTAAGAGTATGCCAAAATTGTAAAGCAGTCTTTGGGTCACTTTAAGCAGTCAGTACCTTAACTGTAGCACACTCTCAGTGTTCTAAAACTAAACCTAAACTAAAAAAAACCCTTGGAGAGTTTGTATTGCACAAGCCAGGGTAGCAGGAAAGTCTTCCCATAACTGCTGGTGACATCAAAGGCTTTCTGGTGCACAGAAAGGTCTAAATATGCACACATAAGTCCATGCATATACATGCAAATCAAAGGAAAATCCAACAGTTATTAACATTTCTATACACATATGTTAACTTATTGTAACAGGCATCTGTAATTCCAGCTAGCTTTTTTAGTTTGTTCTTGCAAGGATTCCTGTGAAAAAAAAAAGTTTTTTTCTACTTATTTATGCCTTCAAAAACATGAAAGACAGCTAATACAAGAGGGTGAGTAAGTGGGACATACCAGGCTAATGTCCTACCTATGAAAAATATCTAATATTTTCATTTAAAATAGAAGACTTTTCATGCTCTTTTGTCTTTTGAACAAAACCTGGAATAACTCAGACATATAACTCTTATTTTTTCAGTTGGTCTTCCCACAGTTTTAGTAGAACAATATTTAAAAAACCATGCAAGGAAGCTTGAAATGTTGTAGCTAACACTGCTATCTCTTCAACATCAAATTGGTTAATTTGTCAATTCTTTTTAAGTTTCTCATTTTTAGTTTGTCTTAATTTCTCTACGAGGAAATACATATATATTTTCAGTCGTAACTACAAGTGTGGTATCTCCTTTCTGTCAGGAGGAATACCATTTAAGCTGTAAATACCTGATTTATCTAAAGATGCCTATTTATCATTCATGAACAGAACTAGAAAAAAATTTACCCAGGAGGATGACAATTATGTTCTAGTACATATCCTTAGTCAGTTGAGATATGTGTAGGTATTTAAGGGAATCTATCGTTTCCTTATAAAATTTATCTGTAAATTCACCATAGATCAAATCTATTCAGTTTTGCTTTCCCCTTAGAATATTTTAAACAAATGCTTGAGGCTAAGCATAAGCTTTATTGATTCACTTTCCATTCTGGTTTCATTGACACTGACAATCTCTCATGTCTAGACACTGCTACTAAAACTAAGGCTGGCACTGTTCTAGAAATCTATTATTCCTTTTTAAAATTATTATTTTTATTTTTGCTATGTTTCAGTTTAAAACTTGGCAGTCTCTTATAAAAACGGTGTACACTGTACTTCTAATATCAGAAAGAATGTCTTTTAGATGTTTCTTACAATGTTATATCAGCCCAGCCCTTATCTGAACCAAAATCAGTGATTTTATGGGGGGAGTAACACAGAACAAAATTTAATTAAGTAAATGCATTCAGAAATTATTTCATGTCCAGCTAAATTTCTAGTAGCTTATGAATGACTGTATACTTAACTAATGGAAGATATTCCATCTTGCAAATTCTCTGGCAAACTTCTTATTTGCACTGAATGTACTCCACCACCTTTTGAAGTAACAAATCATAATGTCTGGCAGCCTTCTTTTCAGTTTGGGAAAGCCTACAGCTTTTGGAGGAAATCATGGCACACCAAAGAACTCCCATGTCTGTCCCTTGATTCAACCTCTTCCTTCCTCTACCTTTTCCAGATACATTATTTGTATCTATGTATCTCAGACAAAATAATAGGAATGCAACTTTCAAAAATATAATAAGTATCACAATTAAAATTTCCCATGTAGTTAATTTTTTCTGTCTAATTTTTTATTTTTTAGGTAATTATCATAAACACTATACTACTGCTAGATAATTTGATAGGATCACAGAGTTACATAGGCCCTTGAGTCTTGTTTTTTTTTTTGTTTTTTAGAATGTTAGCAATGTTTAGAGTGTTTAAACAACAAAAACCAACAAAATTATGTGCATGTTCCCATAGGCCTGGTGGGAAAAAAAATTCTAGTTTTTCCAGAGACTTAGACAGTAGTGTAGAAAGGTCCAAAAAGATATCTGTCTATTCAAAAACCTGATCTATATGATATATGCAAAACTGGAATGAATTTATACAAAAAATGGGAGAAATGACACCATAGAATCACAGATTCACAGAATTCACAGACTCACAAAATCAAAGGATGGGTCAGGTTGGAAGGCATCACAGTGGGTCATCTGATCCAGTGTCCCCGCTCAAGAAGTGTCATCCTACAGCACATTTGCACAGGACTGTGTTCAGATGGATTTTTAATGCCTTCAGTGAGGGACACCTCACAACCTCTCTGGGAAATCTGTTCAGTCACCTGCACAGTAAAGAAGCGGTCCTCATGTTAAGGTGGAACTTCCTGTGTTCCCATTTCTGCCTGTTGCCTCTTGTCCTATTGCTTGACACTACTCTTATTGCCTGGCTCCATCGTCCTGATACCCTCCCTTCTGATACTTGTATATATCCATAATATCCCCTATCAGTCATCTTCTCCAGGCTCAAAAAGACCAGCTCCTTCAGTCTTTCCTCACAGGAGAGATGCTCCAGTCCCCTAATCATCTTTATAGGCATCAACTGGACCTGCTTCAGGAGCTGCATGTCTCTCCTGTACTGAGGAGCCCAGAACTGCACACAGCACTCCAGATGTGTCCTCACTGGTTCTGAATATAGGGACCTCCCATGATGTGCTGGCTTTTTAAAAAGTTTTCGAAACTTTTAAGGGAGTTTCGAAAGCCTTGCTCAAGTCAAGGTAGAACAATATCCACTGCTCTCCTATCCTCTATTCATCCAGTTGTCTTATCATAGAAGGCAATCAGGTTGGTCAGGCATGATTTCCCTTTGGTGGATCCCTACTGATTACTCCTGATCACCTTCTTGTCTTCCATGTGCTTGAAGACGTTCTTCAGGATGAAGTGCTCCACCACCTCTCTGGGGATTGATGTGAGTCTGACAGGCAGGTAGTTCCCTGGGTCCTCCTTGCCCTTATTGAAGACCAGGGTTTGAAAACTATCATTTGGATTAAACCAGTTTGCATGAGAAATTTAGGAATGCAGACAAAACTTTTTAGAATTTAATATTGCACCTTAGAGCCTAAGTCAGGAGATTTGATGGTTACTCTTAGAGCTAGCTAAACAGAGCTCTTTGGCCTTCTGTCTTCACTGCGTACATGCATGGAAGTTGCTTTCTATTTTGCTTAGCAGTCTAGTCCATCTAGATCTGGTTTTGAAAGTCATGTGGTATTTTTTCCAGTCTCAAATAGCTGCTCAGAATAATAAACCTGATTCATCTTTAATGTCATGTATTTGAAATCTACAGTATTAAACCAATGCTGAACTTGGAATAGAAAGTAGTGAAGGGAGAAAGTTTGTGTTGTAGTTTTCTTTCATAATGTATTCAAAATTAATTATAGTAAAATAGACAATCTCCAAATAGGGGATTAATTTATAATATAATGAAGGCAATATACTTCTGTATCAGATTAAAAAAAAAAAAATTCTGCTGCTTAGATGTACCAAAGCAGAACTGAGAAAATTAGTGACAACTACTACTTTTTATTGAGGTGGCATTCTGTCTCTCTTTTAAGATGAAATTTGTATCACTTGCAGAACACTGCTCAAGACTGTGGCATAACAGACTATACTTGCTGACAGAGGGAAGCTAAACACCAGACTCAAAGGAAACACATAGAAAGCCGAGAGGAGAACATGTACATGAAAAGCAAAATAGGAAAATGTATCAGAGACAATAGGGGATTTGAAATGAATTAAACTGAACTCTCAGTGAAAATATGGACCATGCCAGCATGACAGAGACTTGTGCCATGAGATACTGAGCATAGGCTATGTAGCCTACAGCAGAAGATGGTCTGAATTTGTTTTAGTAATCCAGTAACTCAACAGATCAGCATCTGTCATGGAACGGTCCCACTTCAAGTCAGACTGGACTGTAGATAAATCTACAACTTGAGAGTTACTGTGAAGTAAGTATGTATATGTGAATTCTGAATCTATGTAATAACAGCATATTTTTCTGATTAATTTTATCTTTCCAGCCTGTACTGGTTTTAGCTGGGATAGAGTTAAATTTCTTCACAGTAGCTCATATGGTGCTATGTTTTGTGTCTCTTACCAAATGCTGATAACACATGAATGGTTTAGTTACTTCTGAGCAGTGCTTACACAGCATCAAGGCCTATTGTGCTCCTCATGCTGCCCCACCAGTGAGGAATCTGGGACTGCACAAGGAGCTGGGAGGGGACAGAGATGTTCTGTCCCCAACAGAACAAAGGGATATTCCATATCCTGTGCAAGCAGGCTCAGCAATAAGAGCTACAGGGAAGGAGAAAAGGGTGGGGATTTTCAGATGCCACTTGTCCTCCCGAGTAACCATTATACACAATGGAGCCCTGCTTTCCTGGAGAATGCTGAACACCTGCCTGTCAATGGGAAGGAGTGAATTCATTCATTATTTTGCTTTGCATGCATGCATAGATTTTTTTTAGCTATTAAACTGCCTTCCGGTCAAACCACATGTTTTTTTGCATTTTTCCACTTCTCATTCTCTTCCTCATCCCACTGCTGGAGAGTCAATGAGCAGCTCTGTGGTGCTTAGCTGCCTACAGGGATTAAATCACAACAGTCCCATAACAGTTTTGCAGAGTTTCATGATTGTTGTTCTTTTACACATACATATCATACACAGAGTCTATGAAATCTTGCAACTGTTCAATAAAATGAACAATTGTCTTAGCTTCCAAAACTCATTAAAATAATTTAAAGTTTGGGTCGTTTAGGTAAGCCAGAGATCTTCTTGGTTTTAAGATTCACAGTAAATTGTTTCATCATATTTAATCTTCTATACTTCCATTATTCATCAGTGATTACATTTATAAAGCAAATATTATTTATACTGCAGTTTAGTGTCTCCCCAGGCTATATGAGAGAGTATGACTTATTAATAGGGTAGCTTAGTTTAAACCCATTAGTACAGCAAGTACATTTCTTATTTGATTCTGTGTGTAAACATCAAACACCAATTTTGGCTTCTTAGCCTCTGGGTTGTTTGATGTGGTATACATGAACACTGTTTATTCATACAGTGCATTTGTACATGCCATAGCTAAAATAGGCTAAAACTCAATGATTATTTTGAAACTAACCCACCAGAGATTTGCCCCAGACTGATTTCTTCTATATCATGTAAAGCTGGAAGTGCCATTACTTGCGTGTAATGAATTTTTAGCCTTTTGCTTCTGGAAAATAGCTCATTAAGTTGTTCATGCTACAAATTTTTTATCAAAACAAATGAATAAATTCATAACACAGGGAAAAAGGAAACAGAGATCCTTTCCTTCTGCTAAAGTCTGGAGATGTCCCCTATACTGGTGGGTGATGGTATGATGTCTTTCTTCCTGTTTTAATTTCTCTTACAGATTAGACACCACTGCACAAACCCAAATCAAATGTGGGACACCATATCTTATGAAACTAATTAAATTACTTCCCTCTCAGGCTAAAACATTGTAAAATATGGCATATAAATTTATATGTATTATACATATAATGTTATAAAACTTTATGCAGATTAAGGTGCTTTTAGTTCACAAAGTACTGGGGTTTAAATAGTAAAGCTAGAATGGATTTGTGTGTAACATAATGAATCTTCTTCCCCTGCTTTCCACAGGTAATCTCAGTTTCTGAGAAAATCCTTTGTTAAGTAGCTTGTAGTGGAAGGGAAACCAATTGCAGATCAACATCACACAGCTATCTTCCTTTTGACTTTATTTTGGTGCTTGACTAGCTCATTTTCCTTGGAGAAAATTGTTGGAAACCAGCTACTTCTTTTGCAACTGGAGTATTCAGAAATAACCTAACGGAAGCAGCAGGCTAATTTCTAGTTCTGGTCATGTCTACAGATTTTTCTCCTTTTCTAGTCTGCAGTTCAGCAGAGGTCAGTAACTGTATGTATCAGAACCTTTCCAAAATTTTCTTACCCATCAAAACAACTTGTGCATTCTCACAACAGTTTATAGCAGACCATGTATTTAATCTACATGTTCCAATTTAACCTATTTTTTTCATAAAGCTTTTTTTGAGTTCTTTTCTATTCCTATATATCTTACTTTCAATACAGAAATCAACATCTGTTTGCCACCCTTTCTCCTCCTTTTTTTTTCTTCTACCAAAAGTAAACTAATGCCAAGAAGAGCTATAGATATTACTATAATATATAGTCATGTTTTCTGGTTTGAACTTGAAATGTTTTTTAAAGAATGCTACAGGTGTCAGTGAACAAGAGAAAATGTCTTTTCAGAATACATGAGTAAATAAGCTAATATTATCCTTGTAAGATTCCCAGTAAGAACAAAAAAACTTCTACATAAGTTTATCTTTTTTTTTTTTTTTTTTCTTACTTCTCAGATAAATATATTAATAGCATATCACCTTAGGGTATATTTTCAATACAAATGACAGAACTAAATGAGATTTCTGGAAGTATAAGCATCCTGATATTGAAGCAGGTGCTCCAAAATTATGGAAACTTTATTGGAAATAAAGATTGCTGGGGGTGTTTTTGTTTGTTTATTTGGTTTTGGGTTTTTTTAAGACTTATGAAAGTGACTGTCTGTGTTCTGTTCTAGAATTCACAATGGGAGACTGAAAAAAATGTAATTTACACCGGAGACATATTATCTGTTGATATAATTCCTTTGATATCAGTCCCACTCCTGTCTTTCTGAGTACCAGATGTTGGTAGCACGAGAGCCACATTACCAATGTAAATAATAAGCATTGTTAGCTTGTTTTGCTTCTATCTCACTGTGATGTAACCAAGTAACATAATTTACTTGAACTGTCCTCTGCAGGAGTCTTGCTTTGTTCACAGTACAGAACACTAAGACTTGTAACTCAGACAGGGAATTTTTACTTTAAACCACCTAAAGAGAAGAAAATTCACTGCTCAGATAGTTTGTTCTCAGGGGAGTGGCAAAACCATTGCAGGTCTTGTTAGTGACCTAAATCTAAATGACAAATGCCATTGATTTTAACACAGGAACTGTTACTGCCCATCCGCTTTTAATTATTTTTTTTTCTGGTCTTCAGTCTAGTAAGGCAAAGAAAATTCAAGCTGCTGTGATCCTGAAATTTGTATTGAATAGGAAAATATAGGACAGAAAGACGATTAGCAAGGTTTTTTTTTTTATTGCTGGTCTTTCTTTGCAGGCAGTAAAGTGACATTTCTCATGGTCTACTGCATACTTATATACTGTCTGCGTACATTGCTTTACTTTTCAGATATGTGCTAGATGAAAACTTCAGGGACACATTTTTATGGGTTGTGGGGGTTTGGTTTGGGTTTTGTTTGCTTCTTTGTTTTTGGTTGTTTTTTTACCCCTAGCACTTACTTGGTAATTGTGAACTGCCAAACAAAGGCCAGTGAAGGTGTGTAAATTTTGTCCTAGGGTAAAGGTATTACCAGAAAAGAAAAAGTCGCACTAGAAGCAAGCAATACTCAGAAACAGAGGGTGATTGTTGTAGATCACCAAGGTAGGTAACAAATTTTTGACAACAGAAATACAAGATGTTTTAAATCAGATGATCTACAAACTATATACAAACATGCTGTTGAAAATACTTTCCAAATGTAGAGGTAGTGGATAATGGAAAGATATTATGTAAAGAGGCTAAAGAATATCTGTCAGTGGAGATTTTAATAGAGCAGGTCAAACATAAAAATTAGTTTAAGCATAGAATAGTAACCTTTAGGGAAGACAGTGTCTTGATGACCTTTAAAGAATATACCATGTCTTATTTTATGTGGTATTAGGATTTTACAGCTAATACTCCATCTGAAATGCTCATCTAAAAAACAAACTGATTTTGTCTTCTTCCGGAAGGAGATATTTGAAAATTCTTAATTTCCAATGAAATTAAGTGTTTAAAAGGCATCAAAATATATTTTTTTCCACTTACAGCCTTTCTTACAAAATATTGTTATCAAATACCATAACTATTAATGTGAGGAAAACAAGATCAAAGGCTTCAAAGCTATTAAAATGGAACATTCCATTAAAAATGTCATTTGACATGACTGTCCTTATGAAGAATCTTGTTAATCCAATCTAAATATTTTTGTTAAACAAATAAAAATATTTATTTAAATTTATTTTACTATTTTTTTTCTAAATTCTTCATATTTACAGCAGGCAAAGTAATCAAGACATTAGAGAAGATGAAGAACCTAGAAAAGATTGGCAAATGGACAATTCTTGGGAGATTAAATAATTTCTCTTAGTAAACAATATTTTCACTCAAAGATTTATGGAAAAAAACAAACAACAACCAATGAAAAAAAAAAGAATAGTAAGTTTTTTTAATCTACCTTATCGTGGGACCCTGAAGTGAATGTGTGACAGCTAACAGGCAGTAGCTAACTACATAATAGATCAGCATTCTGTTCTGTCCTACTGACTCTTCCTACAATATCATTCCAAGTACATCACTGTTCCCATCATAGGAAATTTCTGTACCTGAAGGATGGAAGTAAAGACAACAGAAAAAGCTTGAGTGTAGAAGGCTTCCAAAGCTTCCACCTTAAAAGAAGAAATACTAACATTTCAGTTAAAGTTGAAATTATCTGCTTTTACTGATTGAAATATATTTTACTGATTTTACTTTGATTCAGTTTTTCATGAATAGAATACATGTATCTACAGAGATAAAAAACCAGTTCACAATGGTACACAATAGTTCTGCCAGAGAAGGAAAGACACTGCTGAGGCTGTTTAGATATACAACAGTGGATTTTAGGTAAAATAATTTTATAATTTAAAAAGACTCAACAATATTTTTAATTGAGCACGTGAAACGCCTGCTTCTTTATAAACCTATACAACACACTACATTATTGTTCAATATTATGTCATACTTTCAGTTGTCTTCATCTGTAACAATTATATTATAGAAAGACAAATTGAATGAAACGGAGAAAAAAAATTCTAGTTTCTGTTTTATTTTAAGTAAAAACTTAAAGTGAATGAACATTGAGATAAAAACCCTGATGATCATGTATCTATTTAATTTCAGAGTGATATTAATATATTTTTTCAACTATTCTAAGACACCTTTTTTAATATCAACATGGCAAAAAGAACAGAAAAATAAGTTTTGAGGCACAAGACATTGATGAGGAATCAATTTCATATGTGGGAAGTTTATAAATCTGAGATCTGAGGCAATCTCATATTGCCCATAGGCATTTGGACACCCAGATTTCTCACATTGCTTTCTGGAACAAGACAACTGAAAGTCATCATTATTTGGATCAATAGCATAAGTAAATAGCTGAGCATTCAAAGTTCTCAATGTGAAAAAGTACTTATTGTTAATGGCTATAAGTATTACATTTCTTTTAAATATTTAATTTTGTTATTGCTATTATATATTATACTTCCTTTGCACTAGTGCCATTTGTGGTAACAAAATCCAATACTAAGTACCTCAGTGCAGGTTTATTTGCAGTATTTTAATATCCTCTGGGTTTCATTTTACATTTGTAGGTACATTTTAATTAAGTAGTACAGGAAAATAGAACCTCTGCATTACCAAAGTGACAGCCTATTCTTTTAGGGGTTTTAAATAACTACGCATTGTTAAAGATAGAAGTGAAATATTTAAGATTAGGGTTTATTTCTATTTATAGAACTATTTTTAATTATGATATTTTTCCATATTTTTCTTTTCTGAAATCCTATTTTGTGAAGAAGTCACGTTTTTATCTGACATTTTGTTTATATGTGTTTGTTGTGTTGCTAGGTTTGGTTTAGCAGCTGGAGCTATCCCCGGGCGTTCTGCCGGGGGCTCCAGACTGCCCCGCACTCTTGCTCCTGCTAGCTGTCAGCCCTGCAACCCAGTGATTAGCAAAGGAGGCGAGAAGGGTCACTCCCCATGAGGGTTTCAGAGGATCTTTAATGGTCACATCTTATCCTGGCGACCCCCAGAGGCAGAGAGACCCCGCGGCCAAGGAGCAGGGGAGTTTCCTCAGATCGCAGGGGCGGTACATGGGCGCATTTGGGATACAGGAACCAATAGGGAGAGCCCGAGGGAGTGGCCAGGGCTAGGGGCAAGGGAAAGGTGGGAGAATAATGTAAACTGGACCCCGCAGGTGTTGGCTGTCTAGTACACTGACTCCTGCCCTCTGGCCCGAGAGGAATACTGAAAATTATTTTGTGCTTTAGGGCAAAATGAATCCTGTGTCCCATCTCTACAAAACCCTATGTATCTCAAGACGTAGTGTTTTGTGCTATTCTATGTAAACTGCATTAGAAAGTACTTGACAGCTCCCCAACTTGTATGTGTAGTGTACATCATTACCAGACCACGGTGCTGATCACCCTTAAATCCATGACCAGGTTTCCAAGCAAACATCCTGCTCTGAAGTATCAGACTGGAAGATCCTTTTCATCAGTACGCAGTGGGATGGACAAGTAATATTCCAGATGAAAACAGGTTAGAAGGAAGCACAGTATAGTCATACCTCTGTCATCCTTTTGAAATGCACAAACACAAGAACCAGTTTCACACTTCCCACCACCACACCTGTTAATCAGTATGCTTAATGAGATACAACTGGAAACAGAATCTGATTTGAACCAGACAGCATGGAATATCCCCTAAATGGGTACTCAATCTTATTGTGTTACCATTTAGTTACCCTTCCTTAAAAAACACAAGTGTCTTTATAAACCTATACTCATGCTACCTTCTCTTCTGAAGCATTCTCGCACAGGGAGCCTGTCTTGTGTTTCAGCTGGAACTTCTTTTCCTCTCCAGGCCCCTGATGCTTGTGTTCAGCTATTTTCAATCTGGAAATACAAACTTTTTTTTTTTGTGATAAGTTTGCTTTTCTTTTTTACTTTTTATTGTGCAACCTCTAGAAAAAAAATCCATGAGCTTTTGACTATACTGCAAAAACTATTTTGGCTTCTCCTAAGAGAAAATCTGCTGTCTTCTTAAAACCAACTGACAAAAGACTAAACCTTCAAAGTTCTATGTCTCACTTTAACTGTGTGTTTTAAAATGCCAACCTGTTCACTTATGCCATCAGATACCACAGATAAACATTGACAGGGAATGTTGCCCAGTACAGGAACTTAAGCATACACACACTCTTCAAAGGTTAGAACAGTGTCTGTCAGAGATTTTGCTTAGTCCAATTCTCCCAGTCAATATTTTCCATGAGTTTAGAGTTGGCTTAGAGTAAGCAACTTTATCCCAACAGACATTTGTGCAAATTCACCCTGTTTTGAAATGTCTTTGACAGAATTAATTCAGGCTGTCCCACAATGATAGGTCTCAGTGCCATTTAATTTGTCAGTCTAAACGTGGCCTTCTGTAACAGAAATGGAAAAGGTGTGTTTCGAGAAGGACATAATTCAAGTTTTCAGAAGACTGTCTGTATTAAAATAAGACTTGTAAAACACAGTAAACATATAAGAGAGTAGAAACTCTTTGCTCCTTTTAAGTATATCAACTGCAGAAGGGTGAAAGACTGCCTAGGTATAGCTAAATAAGAAATGAGCCACAGTCAAAAATATTGCTGTAAGGTCATATACCTCATTTCATAATTCTTATTTTGCAGCAGAGTATAACAGAGGTTTGTTTATTAAAGACAATCAAGGAAAATTGTCATGCCCTGAAGATATTACCAAGAAAGTATTTCCAGCAAAAAACTAATATTATCCAGCTGACAGGTACACTTGCAGTACAGAATGTAAAAGTACTGGGATGAACTTGGATTTAGGTAATGGACACTTAACTGAACAAACACCTTTTTTTATTTGTAATAGGAAAACTTTTTTTTACAGTCATTTTCTAGTCCTACTAACAATGTTGTTTTGAATGTGTAAAAATAATTGAAAAATAAATAGAGGAGATTTTGCTCACTGAAACTAATACTTGTAAGGTGGTGTTGGTATAGATGCTGCAGATAAGTAGGATTTTTTACAAGATGTCTCTTTGAACATGCTACTATAATCATTGAATATATCACTTAATCGTGTAGCAACAATACCCTATATGTGTTTCAGTTCAGTCACATCTGGATGTCTGAAATGGTAGGAATGGATCACAAATAATGTTTGAAAAAGTTAAAAAAATTGTTTAGTGGCCATAAAGAACTTTGTTTTCTAAAGGCTGTTTTTCCTTACACACAACTAGAAATTTAAAAAATGTATAGAAATATAAAGGTCTGTACAATACTGAAAATATTTAATTTCCAAGTAGTTATAGGGATAATACACAGGACTAGAAGCACTCAGGGCAAATAAAACATGTAATGCAATTTAGAAAAGAAAAAAAATCATGAAAAAGTCAAACTTACACATTTTAACTTACAATGCAAGTCATAATTTCTAAATTTTCCAGTCCATTGACAAATTGTTATAATAGATTGGATTTATTTGATGGTGCTGAAGAAGGACTCCATGAATAGTTTTAAATGGTGTATTAAGTACCAGGATGTTCTCGTACACGTACTTACAGAAGATTTAAAAATGCTTCTCATAAGTCAGAAACCACCATAAAATTCAGTATGTCTCTTCCAGTAGATGTTTAATGAGAGACATTCCATGCTGGCTGTATGAGAATTCTGCAGTTCTGCACCGTGAACTAAGAATGATCATAATGTTCCCCACTTAATTAAGCAAGCTGCAGGATCTTTCACTGCTGGATGAATGTTCCACACAACGTCAGCACAAATGGTACTTTTGGTAACATCGAATACACCACTTTCCTCAGCAGCTCATTTTAACGTATGACCAGTTTATTCCAATAACTCTCTAAAGCACTATTCCTTATGATAAAAGAGATAGTTAAGTTGAAGTGGACATTCTTGGGAATCAATAATGCCATTTTCTAAAGGTTGTAACCAAAACGATATCAGGAAGTCTGGAAACAATCTGGAAAATCTATCTATTTCACTTTTAAGGTAATAAGCACTTCAATTATTCATTGACTGAATAAGCTTTCTTGAATTCTTAAATGTTCAGTTTCAAATTATAGTAATTTCACAACTATAAGGAACTGCTTCCACTAATATTTGTTTTCCTGTTGTTGCTTAGGACTTCACAACAGCAGCAGGGAAAAAAATGTTTATCCTTTTACATCAAATAGTGTACTCAGTTTGGTGCTTTGATTTTAAGGTGTGCTAAATGTTTTATGTAGACTTCTTATTTAATAGCAATTTTTGAAACTATTATTTATTCCACAGGTATACTCTAGCTCAAGTGTTTAGGACTAAAGATATGATCTAAATATATTTTAGGATTGATGTTGGTAGAATTCACAGTTAGAGATATGAAAATCATCTTTTAATTAGACTCCTCCAAAGCTGTGGTTCTTAAAAAGCCAGAAGAGACAACTTGAATTATATTCAGAATAGAATGTCTACAGATAGTGCAAAGCACTCTACTAAATGGGCAGTGGTGCTAAAAAATAGTGCTGTAATGAATAACATCAAAATTAGTAAGTCCTAGCAGATTACATAAAATATTTCTTTGAACAGACAACAAAAACTACATTTTTCATTGCTGTTTGACACCTATCAGCAAAAATCAGGGATAGGAAAATCAGGATCAGGGAAAAGTTTCACCCTGAGAAGTGCAACCATAACTTTGATTGGCTATCAGAAGAACAACCTGAGACATTAATGTTGTTACTTCAATTTAAATGGCAGCAAGATTAATGATTCAAAAATGTAGTGTATGTGTGTCCTATTAAACAAAAACTTATGTAGGAAATTAAGTGATTTTTTTCAGTTGATAATTTTTCTTGATCACTGTCTTCGAAAAAATAAAAATGACACTTCCCCAAGCCTGGAAAAATCTAATGAAGTTCTGAAAAATAAATATTATATCACCTGATGACAGCTTTAAAGATGAGAAAACAGAATTAGAAACCCTGGGCTAATAAAATATGACAAGGCATCAGATTGCGGAGATCCCACAGCACATTAAAAAGCGAAAGAAATGAAGCAAGACAGTCTAATAAATATAATATGTTTCCTCTTTTTCTTCTTTGTGCAAAGGCTTTCTCTCTTGTGAATATTTAAAGATGAAAGCAGTAAAAGTATCCCAGTTGCCCATGTTCAGACCTATGTATTCTGAACACTGTTCTTCAAAATACAGAATTCTTAAAGGCTTAATGTGAAACACTGCTGCTTACACAATATTAGGATAATAAAATAATAATGATAAAAGGAGTTTGTAACGAGGAATTGGTCAATAACTTGATCATAGTTGGACTGCTGGGTAGAAAGTAAGTTTATTTTTTATTCTAAATTATAAACATCTTGATGTAATGGCATTATGTTTTACTTGCAAATCCTACTTAAAATTCTTAACAAAAATTTGTAAAACTTTTAGTAGAAATGACTGGAAAGTACTTAACTGTCCCTCTCTATATTTTCTGTATCTTTTACTTTCACTGTTTGCTAAATTATTTCTTTTAATTTCTTGGCTTTGCTTACAACTTACTCCTAAGAAGAATATTTTTTCATAAGTTTAACAACTTCACTTGTCAACTCCTTTCACCAAAATGTGTGTTAATCTATAAATTAAAAAATCCAAATCTTGATATGCTACTATTTAGTCACTTGAGTTCTAAAATTTAAGGTTCAGATTCTGAAAGCTAATTAGATTAATTTTTTAATGGATGATTCAGTATTTTGCTGAATATGAACTTAAAACCCTGTGTCTTATTTTAATACAGTATATAATACTGTATTTTTATCTAGAATGTTTGTTAAAATAACTTATTTCTTGTCAGGAAAGGACAAAATAACAAGGATCACAGCACACACAGCACTAAGATGCCCTTTCTTGTTTCAAGTATTCCTGTTGATTTTGTGCCTTTAACACTGAGAATTCTAAAGCAATAGTCCTTTCTTAGAGTCTTATCCTAGGAGCCTCGTAATCTACAATCCTGAGAACCTCCTGTGTCCATACATAATGTAGACAGAGGGAGCCTTCATCAAAATAGAACTGCTCTGAGGTCATTCCTTCACACACTGAAGTGTTAGAAAATGCCAGAATTTAGAAGACACAAACACGTACACACATAAACACAGCACACACACAATGTAATTGCTCTCCCTAACTTATAGGCAGTATAGTTCACTCTTTAAGCACATAGCCCCCTGTTCTTATACACCTCCCAACAAAAGACATGCTTCTACTCCTATACATTCTAGATTATGATCGTTTAATGAGAAGCTACCAGGCCTTTTTTTTCTTCTTCATTACTGCATAGTAGGCACCAGTTATTATTATTTACTCTACACTATTCAATCTTGTTTAAAGATGGGACTAATAATTTTCATATCAACCTTTATAGCAATCAATTCAGCATCTGAGTATTTCACAGCACTCATTAATACACCTTAATACGTGTCTTTTCACAGGTCTCTGAAATAAAGCAATACTATTATTCCCACTCTGTAGAGCCAGGGCTCCAGTTCTTATCTGCAACCCTCAATTATAACATAAGGTATATGAGAACATGACTTCTGATTTCAGTGGAAATTAGATATTTGAATAGTTAGTCAAAATTTGTTTGGCATTGCCCTTAGAAGTGATAGCAAGTTTTGAGAAAACTTGCTTCAATTAATATGCATATATATGTATATAAATCCACATTATATTTTGTGTAATATATATATTTTTAAAAAAAAAAAGCTTATTCCCATGGAGTTTTACCATCATACTCGTCTTTGGCCTAATTTTATATTATCTGAGGAGCTTGCCTGCTTTGTTAGTTTACAGAAAAAACCCAATACCTCTTCTCAGGGTTTTTTGTGCATTCCATGTGTATTTGTGTGTGTGTTTACAGCTTAAATATATGTACAAACACACACCTAGATATCTGAAATTGAAAGATATCTACGTAGCAATTCCTAATATCTTAGCAAATACACTAAAATAACTATATTACATCTTGAAGAGACTGGTTGGCTTAACTGACGTGCATATGCACTAAGATATATCTTTAAATGTTGCTTATATAATGTATTATTAGCCTTGCAGATCTTCTCGATCTGGCCAAAAGAAATAATTGATTAAGCTGTCCACTTAAATGTATCTGAGAGATCTGTGTAGGATTTAATAATCCTGCACAGATGTCTCAGATACAGTTATGTGGGTGCATGAGAGATATTGAAAACTCAGATTTCCTGAGTCACAGTTTAACCACACCGAGTGTTCCAGAATATCTCAGATAATGCCAGATTTTTATGTGTGTGCACTTGAATCGAGACCTGGTACTCCAGTAACTACAATGTAAGTGTATATGAACATCCTCCTTGTACATTGGCACAGTCATTTCTGTGTCTACAGGTAAGCATCTACAGCATATGTATGTGCAGTCTAGAACGGAATGATATCCTTAGGTGTTTCTGTCAGCATTTTAAATAAATATATTATACCGTCAGTTTGAACACCACTCCTTGATAAACTCCATAGGAAACAACTCTATACCCTTCCTCTGCAATCTCTTTCCTAAGCAGAAATTCAGAAAGTCAAGGTCAGAAGAGAATAATTTCTTTTCAAAACATTCAGAGTTCTCAGTCTGATATAAATTAAAGTATGTAATCCCAAAATGGGGTTTAAGAAAAATTACCATCAAATCTTTTAGTGGGAAATGGTGGTAAATTTAATGAGCAGCAATAAATAGCAGAGCTGTCTGTACCTGATCATACAAGCAGTAACTGTCAAAGTCATAATTTTGCAATCATTAAAAAAAAAAATTGGCTTTAGACCCTACATAATGCCTCCAACATCAGATTTTGTAAGTGTTAAAAGCAGTTGTAATTTTCTTTTTTGCATCACAGATGTATTAGTCTTTCCTATGGCAGCCCATGAAAATGTCATTGATTACAAAGACAGTGATACTCCTAGAACTGAACCCGAATTGTTGAACTAACAGATTGTCCCCTCAAGACTACGACAGAAGTCAATATATTACTTTTAATATAATGTCTATCAGCAATCTTTAAGAGAGTCAAATCCTGTCTCAAATTCTGCATCCCTTTCAAAATTCTTATTTTCTCACAGTTTAGCTATAAGAAGATGTCTGCAGACATGACAGCTACATCTTCCACTACAGACATAACTGATTTATAATGGAAACTGATTGGCAGATAGACTGTAATGAAAGAGAGGAAAAAAACTTCATGCAATTATGTGCCCAGACTAGGCATATTACTGGATGAAATCCCTGCTATTCAAAATCAGACTCAGAAATGAAACAACAAACAAAACTCTATTTCCCACCAAGAGGACAATATTGTGTATGTCAATGATTTGACTATTATGTATTCTCAAAATTCATGAAGTCAATTTGAAATTTCCAATGTTATCCCAAATGCAGTCATACAAACTAATGCTTTTCAAGCATTGCTTCCTCCAACCTCAAAAATTATGCATCACAACATACAGGAAGTCAAGTAAACATGGCAGTGGACCTTGGCAGTGTTCATGGCAGTGAACAAGGATCTCTTGGCAAAACTGAGACATAAAATGAAGGTTAACTCACCCAGGAAGGATACAGACACTGAGTGGTCAGGAAAATCAAAACTCAGCAGGCAGAAAAACTGGCAGGTTATGTGAAGAGCAAGAACACCACCTTTGTAGGATAGGTTTATCAGAAGAAAACAAACTTGAGGGAAAATGTGGACTGGCTGCTGAATGACACAGAAGGTTATTTGGCAAAATTTATGGAAAAGGCCAAGGTAGGCAATGCCTTTTTCTCATTGGTCTCTATTGTAAAACTCATCTTCAGGAGTCTTAGACCACTGAGTCTGCTGGGAAAATCTGGAGCAAAGAAGACTTTTCATCAGTATAGGATGAACAAGTTAGGAAAGATCAGATTTGTACATCTGCTGTATTTCAACATCTTTCTTTGTGAAAGTAAGAAGAGGTGCTTGCCTTTGAGATGAGCTGAACAGCTTGATATTTTGACTGAAAAACTGAACACAGAAAGGAGAGAACAAACATTGCTATCTAAAAGTAAACAAGTCATATGCCTAAATACAGGAACTTAGTACAATTTTAAATGCAGTAAGGTACTTGAAATACCCCTACAGGTCTGGCAGACATAGCATGGACCTTCTGAAGAAACAGCTGGAAGACCTGCCATGATAACACAGAGAGGTAAGCTCTCAAATTACACTATGTATCTATATTTCACCACCTGAATTGGTACCTTAGCCTACAGCAGTTGCTTCAGCAATTATTTTTATTTTAGAATATATGGTTTCTTTGGATTTAAATTTGCCTTCCAATAACTATTCAGAAAAAAACAGCAAACTAATTTCTCAACTATTAGTTAAGTCACTAATAAGTAAAATAAAACACCCATATGTCAGGTACGATCATTCTCAGACTTAGGAAGTTCAACACCTGCTTTTTTGCAAGTCTCTAGAAACTGCATGAGGAGACCTGATTTGTAGCTGATGGTGTATATTGTACTACTAAAGCAAGACGAAAAAATAGTCTTTAAAATTCACCACTATACCATCTCAGATCTTCAGAGGCTATAACCCTTAGCCTTTCCTCAGCTAATTGTTAGAGCTAAGGAGTTTAAAAGTATGTTCCAAGTCATTAATTAAAGGATAAAAGCAGTAAGAAAATACTTTTAGCTAACTGATATGTTCTAATAGAAGTCTTAATGCCTCTAAGTATCAGTAAATTAAGCATTCTTAAATACAACGCTTAGTAGAAAAATATGCCAGCTGAAATGTCGAGATACTGAACACAAAACACAATATTACAACACCCTTTATAGAAAGAAGGAACAAGGGGCATAACAAGGTGTAATCAAGAAAACTGACATTGCCATATATAAATGTACTTTGCTTTACACATCAAACTCATGGTTTAAAGCAGTTCTTAAGTTCAAAACAGAATTTTGCATAGCATCAGAGCAATACTACCTCTCTAAACAGTATTCAGTTCTATGCTGACTCGTTGCAAACTCAACTAGTGAGGTCAGAGGAGGTAAATGGGGGTTGTGCATTTCCTTTGGTTGGAAAATAGGCATGCATATCAAGAAAATTGTGAGTATATATACAGTTTGAACTAAATGTGTGGACTGCAAAAATCTAAATTCTGTACATAACTGAGATTTATTGTCAGATCTACATCAAATTTGTTGAAAATTCTCATTCAATTGTTTTTTTCTGCACACTTATGCCTTCTTTTTAGAGGATTCTTTCTAATTCTTTAGAACTAAAAAAAAAATGGAAGAATCACCTTGATTCTGAGGCTAGTTTGGTAAACAGGTTTTCACAACTTAAACAAGGCTGTATTTTATTAAAGTATTTACCTCTTTGGTCTTTATTCTGTTGTAGCTGAACTGAAATGAAGCTGTGAAATCTACAGTCGTACACAAAGTGTCTTCTATTTGAGATAGCATAAGGAAAAAAATTGGTGGCATTTTGCTGTTTCCAGAGATATTTCACCTTTTGAATTTTCCTAGTTGTTTCAGGCATTGTTATCCACATCCCCAGAGAATTTTAGTCTAATTAAATTGTGAATACATCCAAAATGCCACTGAGACACCCAAGTACTGCAAGTGACCACACTTCTGCAGTAACTAGCAGTGCATAGCACACACCATACTGCATAGTTATTCTTTTATCAGCGGAATAAGTTCTTTTCAGATGCATCAAGGACTGCTTATCCTATCCATGAACTTTTGCTGTAGTAGACAACCTAACCAGCCTGTTGTTTAAGTAGAAGGAGCTGAAACATGATTGACCACCTGTCCCAAACAACAGAAGTAACACTGAATAGTTTTTGTGTGCTCAGGGACATAGAGAGACAAACTGTACAACCTGTTGATCATAAGAAGTGTAAACTTTCAGATGAGTCCTGAGCAAGCAGATACTTAGCACTGAAAAAGGAGACCACAACATAGACAACACTAGCACAATTTGAATGGTCTGGTCACCAAGGAAGTATTCCCTTTCCAAGCTTATAGATAGGGAACTCATTCTACTCATTAGTAGAAAAGGAAGACCTGAGAGACTCTGAAGGAAGCCTACAACCCTTTTCCAGATCTACATAATGCAGAGCTGGAATGACTGTGCTGATCTGCCCAGCTTTTCTTCTGGATTCTGGGATCTCTCACACAGAAAGGGGAAGTCATACAATAAAATTGAATGCAGATGTGATTAAAGTGTTTTGGTTTTCAAACCCTTCACACTATTTTGTCTTAAAGAACAGAACAAGGGTTTTAAAGCAATTGATGACATGGATCCCACCACTGGTCTAAAACATCCATGACACTTCACAATGACACTCATGTTTTACACACTCTAGAAGTCAATTTTTTTCTTCATGCAGTGTGGAAGCTCTCCTATTCTTTAGAACCAGAGATCCAGATTTAACAAGAACAAGAACCCATGACTCAGCTTCAGTTTTAGCATCCAAAAACTAATTTCAGAGTTTGAAGTATAGGTTTTGTTCTAATGTGAATCTTTTAATCAGTATAATTTCCTCTCATTAATACAACAACATCTGTAATGTTAACATGTTGGCAGCTTTGTCCTCTGCTTCCAATAAAGAATAAACCCTTTCCTGCCCTAAACAAACTTGCTGGACAAGATGTCAGAGTATTTAATAAAAGTGAACGGTATTATTCCTAACATCAAATATATCCCACTTGCTTTCCTTAGTCATGCTAAGGACCACCAATATTTGTGAACAACTGTTTCACTAGAGAACAGAATGAACTGTATATCATTTAATTATTTTCTTATACCTGCAACTGGCTTAAGAATTGGGAATGTAAACATTGTCATTTAAACCATGACAGATAAAGCATGCCATAAGACTATTTTAATAATAACCAATAATTTTATTTCAGATTGATGAATTTTAAAGCAAACATCAAAACACCATTTCACACATTAAAAATCTCCTGGTTTTAGCATGAAATAACAAGTGCAGCAGAAAAGTGTAAAGGGAATATTTAAAGGAAAGCAAAAAAAAACCTTCCTGAAATCTTCTTATCCAGGTAAAGTGCTCAAACTTGTACAGGAATTGTGGCACTGAAACTGGCATTGTGGACAAGGATCACTTAGTTAAGAGGCAGATCCTCCTATTTAAATAGCAACCTTCTGACTTAAACATGGCTGAGATCAAGTCTTTGATTGGTGATCAGTCTCGGTGTTTAGCAACCTCACATTTATGTAGAAAACGTACTAATTCAAAGATACAGGTTTTATATTTTTCTTATAGTACTTTGTTGCCTGGTTTCTAGTCAAGGAGAATGGTCTACGATTAATAGTGATGGTTTATGCTAATCATCCATAATTTATTCATAAACCTGCAGATGTTAGTTTTCTAGAAGTAATTTCATCCCTCCTGAAAAGCTGTAAAACTTCTACACATATTACATGAATATTACAAGGTCACATTCTTACCAATGCTTTGTTTAAAAGTCATGCAGTTTCCTTAGTAGCTGCTGTTGGATGTAGCTATTGTGTTATTTCTCTGGCGCTAGTATTCTAATTTCACTCCGTGATGATGTGTGACCTAGTATATCTCTTAGTTGTCTATTTCCATTTCCTAAATCTTAAGTGGCACCATGTGATATGAAAAATAGTCGATGTATTTTTCATTTGTCTACAAATACATTTAAGAATACGTTCATGAGTCACATGCAGTTTATGTGCATGCGCTCATATATAATATATGCACATAGAAGTTGTAGCCATGCATCTGAATCCAAAGCATTCAGTGTAAATATTAGCGTTTTTTCTCTCCCTTGAAGAAAGCACTGTCGTATGCTGAAATTTTCACTTAATTTAAATTGTCAGTATTCTGAAGACTGAAATAGTGAGAAAAATTCTTTAAAATAAGAGATTTCTTGTTCAGAAATATTCTAAGAAATATCTTCCTCAGCCATTACAGCGTTGTATCTTAGAACTTGTTTTCCTATATAAAAATTTTTAAAACTCATAAAGCATAGATTAACAATTTTAATTTCAACAGCTATAACAATTTTGAAGTTATTTTCAATGTTATTATTTTTATTTATAAATTCTATCTTTTTAATTAAGAAGAATCTTAAACTTGTATCCTGCCTCAATGAGCATTTTCTAAACCAAAAATGTAGAAAAGCCTCAACAGAAGGAATGAAAGAGCTGCTTCTTTTTATCTTGGGGTTGAGTCCTATTTATAAGCAAGACCTGAGTTTGTATCTTACCTGGGACATCCCAGATTCAGGCTAAGTTGTAAGTAGTTTAGAAAAGCAGTAATGCAAAAAGAACTTGTTAATTTTAACACCACTAGGTAAAACATTGTAGGAATTAAAGAGTCTGCCATTTAGCAATGAAAAGTTCTATAAAATGAATCGAATAAGTAATTGCATAATTCATATCAGCATAACCAATACTGAGTAGTTTGAATGTTTAAAAGTGAAATGATTTTTCAAACAGTCTTCTAGTCACAAACAGAGCAGTGAGTATCATTCTGAGCTCCCTAAACACCTACTTTTTATTGGTTTGTTATGGCTAAGAGCTATCACTCTGTTCTCTGGTGAAATGCTTTCTTGTTAAAGCTATATGAGTATTTTTCTTAAAAAAAATTTAAAAAATCTTATTTCTCATTTAGTGGCTTTAGTGAATTTTGTACTATCTGGTATTCAAAAGAAAAATATCTCTGTATACTCTATTTTCTAACACAGACTCACAAAACAATTGATCTGTTTCTCTTTTTCACTGGTTTGCCTAATTTATTTGTTTGTCTATTCTATTGAAAAGAAATTGATCTGAAGACTGAATGCTTCCATGTAGCCATCCTGTCCTTACAATATGACTTACATCCCTACAGGACTGTACAGGACTTATTCAACCAAATTTAGACTTCTGTAATGTACATCCCTATATTCAGGCTAGGTCCCATAGGCTCCTGCTGTCCTAACTGAAAAGAAATAGGCTCTTTTAAAATAAAATCCACCTCATATTAAAAGTAGGTCAGATATATTGCTCCTTAGAAGTACTCGTTTCCCTTCATTAATTATAAAGGAAGCCTTGTTGATTAATTCAGATGAAGACATTTAGGCTATACATGTCTGATGGGTGATTTAGTTACCTTAGCATAGATGTCTGGCAACACTTAAGGTGCCCTAGGATATCCAAGGGCACATGCATGAGACTGGCCATTATAACACAAATCTCATGAGAGAAGCCAGTCTTTTTAAAGGGGGAGCTGAAAGCCCAGCAGGGCTCATTAAGAAACCTCATATGAGCTACTTAAGAAAACTCACCGAGTCTATGGGTGTTTTCATTTCCAGATTAGTGGCCTGGAATTGAGTACCTATTGTATATTGTCAGTAACTATTGCAATAAAATTAATTTACTTAAGTATATTTTATCAACTCTACTGTTTTCCAATCTTCACAAACTATGCAAATAAAAACAGAGGTTAAAAACTCTGACTATTTACATTTAAACACCTAATTTCACATGCTGGCAATCTGAAAGTAAATCTAACCCCTGAAGTGTGATAAAATTAAACTTACTTTCAAGGGTGTTGATTTCAAATATCATAGAATTATAGGATGTTTTTTTTGGAAGGAACCCTATAGATTATCTAGTTTCAACCTCTCTGCCATGGGCAGGGACAACTTCCACTGGACCAGGTTGCTCAAAACCTCATCCAGCCTGGCCTTGGACACTTCCTGGGATAGGGCATCCACAACTTCTCTGAGCAGCCTGTTCCACCACCCTCTCAATAAAGAATTTATTTCTGCTAATAATTGATCTAAACCTTCTCTCTTTCCATTTAAAGTCATTCCTCCTTGTCCTATCACAAGGCCCTCTCCAGTTTTCTCTGAATATATCAAGCCTATTTAAATCCATAGGCATTTCAAAATTAGATAAATAAACATTTTCCAAAATATCTCCAGAAAATTTCAGCGAGTTTTAAGTAGGTAGGTCATTATTCACACATTTACATGCTGGAATAATATACACTTTTGAATTAGATTAGATTCCACTTCTTATTTTCTGTCTTTTTTAAAAGGTGGTGAACATATGGCCCAGTTGAGACATAAACTCTGAAAATCACCTTTATTAACCAGTGACACCCAGGCAATTAAGAAAGAGCAAATACAGGTGATGAGAAGAAAGTAGGTGACTTGAAAGAGCACTGGAAACTATATCAAGAATTACTTAATTAGCTAAGTAAACATACTTAACTAATCAGGTTTTTCTTGTGCAGTTTAAGTCTCCTTCCTACAACCTTCTGCCTTCTCTGCAGTCCTTGTTCCAGTTCTTTCTTTCTTCCTTTCCTTACTGTTTCTCTTTACTTCACTATTATTTTTTCTTCCCTTTACCTTGCTGCTGGAAGCTCTCATATACCTCTACCTTTCAGGTTTCTTCTTGTTTATTTTTGCACCAAACATTCATTTGAGTTTTATTCTCAAATTTTCTAAATTTCTTTTTATTCTAATTTCACAATAAGGGCTTTCATTGCTCTTTCTCCTTTTCTCTTGTAACTCTGACAAATCTACTTCATTATTTCTTTCCAATTATTTTCCTTTCATTCCTGAAATCTTCCCGAGTTTCATTCATTCTTTACTTACACTTTGTCTTAATAATCTGAATTTGATAATCTGATTTTTAAAATCTGATTGTAGTTCTCTGATTTTAGCAGATTATACTGTTTGATGTGACTAAGCAAAACCTTAGAAACACAAAGTGCCTGTGAATCTAGATACACACTATAGCTTTATTATAAAAACACAGTTCTTTATTTGTTACTGCTTTTGTCAAATCTCTCTCTCTATTGGTAAATGATAGCACAGCTATGTATACCTTTCTGGGGTTTCTTTTTGAAGATAAGAATAAAAAATAGTTAGTTTTCAGTTGTCCTGATCTGGAAACTTACAGTTTCCTTATTTGTTTTTAATAAAGCAGTATTTATTGCTTTTTCCTTTCTGCTACACACACATATACATTTGAGTGAAAGAATGTATCCATTTAACTGAAGCCATCTGTCACTACCAGGCCAAAAATCTAAAACTAATGGAGTTGCATGTTATTTAAATATGAGCAGTATCTTCCCTGATGACAATGCCATTTTTAAAATAAAACAATAGTCTCAGAAGAATACTAAATGCTGAGGAAATGTTACAATACAACATAAATCTACTTTAGCAGGTAAGAATGCAAGGAAAATAACAGGAAAAAAGCTTCTTAAGTCACAATGAAATTTATAGAGTTAAATGAATAGCTAGACAACTGTGTTATCACTTGTGGGCCAAATGGTGTTCAGAACTACTCTACCATGAATTTGAGTTAAACGAGTTCAAGAGAGTAACTGCATTAAAAAAAAATTAACAAAACAAAATAAAACCATCATAATTCTTTGGATTATTAATGCATTTCTTTTTTACCATAATAGGTTGCAATGAGTTCCTCCCCAAATTTCTCACTCATAACTTTATGTTTTTTATTTTTCTGAAACACTAAGAGAGACTGGCTTCCCTGTCCTCACTGAAATCTGGGGACTCTCAGGAGTTCAGAGGTTGTCTCCACTGCAGACGTTAGGTTCTCTTTCAGGTTTCCCCCAAAAAACCCAAGTACATCTTGCATATATATAGAACTGCAGCTTATTAAGTTTTTTAAAAAGTCTTAAAAATAGCCAAACCCTTCTGTTTCTCATTAAAAACTAATTCTAATGCAGTTATTCTTTGCAGATATAGCTTTTTCAGCCAATGTGCTCTTACTGAAGGCATATGGCTGGGAAATATTAATTGTTGAAAGTTTCACAGAAAATACATTCTCTACGAAGGGTAGAGATAGAGCGGGGAAACAGACCCATTATCCAGTTTCAAACACAGACCAGTTGTCCTGAATGTGCCTTAAGTCTTAGGAAAAATCTTCATGGTACTTCTTAGGAATAATTTTCCACTTTTAGTGGTATCTCAAGGACTTCTCTCAGTAGAAGTGATATCTGCAAATATAATGGTCTCAGCTAAATTTAATTGTCTACAGTACTAATGTCTAAGTCTAAGACAGTCCCTCTAAGATTCCTTTAAAATCAAAAGAGACAAATAAATACATGTTAGAGTGATGCATATTAAGATTACCCACACAGGAGGAAGTTAATTCTGCTTTAAAGCTAGGCTTATTCAGTTGGCAAGATGAATCCCATGTAAGAATATTTGATGAATATGTCTAAGCTTTTTTTTGTTTGTTTGTTTCTGGATTTTAACATCTGTGTTTCTGTTATCTGATAGTCTGGTAAATAGTATTCCTTGGCTTTTCTTTGGATCCATTTAGCAGCTATATTTTGAAGGTGAAGGAGTCAAAATTATTGAGTTGAATTGTGAGAAATGTTTATACAAAAAATAATGAACCTTTAGCCAAATTTCTAAATATAACCAAGGCTCTAGTGCTGAACTCAGAGACATAGCAGTATCAGTATAGGAATTGCAGTGTAAATCTTATTTTTCCTATATATTGAAAATTGTTGCACAAATGCTTGCTTGGCATAATGTCAGATATCAGACTATTTCAATTACTCTGTGTCAGAGTCTGAAATCATAAAATTAAAAAAAAAAAAACAAACCAACAAAAACTGTCAGTTTGTAATAGTAAACCTGTTTATTTAAAAATAAACTTTCCCACAAACAATTCCACTGATTAATGAAATTTGCAGAGAATATACCTACGATAAGTCTTATATATAAATATGTATCTTCGAACCTCTTTTTTGCATTCTTTGTTGTATCAAATAAAAAGTAAGTTATACTTCTTATTTTTATTCTTTTGACAATTTCTGCATTGCAGACAGTTTATTTCTTAAATCTTTGCAATATAAGTTTTTAGTGATTAACTTTTGAGAGCTCTAGAGTGATCACAAATATGAACAGCCTTAAGAGAAAGATATATTTCCACTTACACTCTTTGTGTACACTTTCCAACCACCATTGTATTTGACACACTTGAGTTAGATGGAAAATCAGTTGTTTCTATAGGTACTATGATTTCTGAGTGATACTCTGTAAGAAATACTGTGTTCTCATTTCATACCAAAAGGATTGTTTTAGTGAAAGTGTAGTCATGTAGGACAGAGTATCAGCATGAAAAGCAATACGATGCATTACATAGAATCACTTTTATAAAGTGACATACAAACCAACAAACCCAAAGCCAAAGAGCAAAAACCAGCCAATAAACTTAACATAACACACCTGTATTTAATTTTGTAATAAGATGAGCATCCAGGAGACCAAACATCAATTTATGAAACTGATTGGCAAAATAGTCCAGTTCATTGAAAAGAATTACTGATTACAATGTGTGAACAGTGAAAGGGGATTTTTACTGTCTGCATACAAGTTGTTCAGATATTCATACATTATTTATTTGAAGAATTTCTAACAATAATAGAAAACAGGCTTGTTTGCCTCTGAAAAAAATCATCCAAAATGGCAAACAAGGATAAATCTTGGTACTTCAACTTTTTTATGATGCAAATTATTTTCATTTTACCAGTAAAAATTGAAATATGCACTCTGTCTATCTGTCTATGTATCTACATATACATACATTTATATAAACTCCAAAAATGCCAGGGAATGGGTACTCAAATATTTTGCTTGTTAGTAAATGACAATCTATCTCAGGTTTCTATAAACAATATTATTGAAAATATAACTCTCCTGTGTAAACTCTATTATGACGTTTACAGGAAAACAAGCCTTTTCAATTTTTAAGATATTCCTGTACTGGTGTAGTTTTAGTTAACATGTCCAGTCGTTTCTTTTTAGCCACAAGCATAGCGTTCATAGCTCTGCAGTAGACTTAACATAAAGAATCACTGATTCTGACTTTAACCTTGGGACACAACTGCAATATAAATATTAAGGATTGTAGTACACATGAAGGAGAACAGAAAAAAAAAATCCAAGGATTCCTACTTCCTTCAAATATCTGGAGGTTATGTACTTCAAAATTCACAGTGCACAAGAGAGTAGAAAATCTGATGTGGAGATATTCTACTGTGAAGAAGGGGGATGAAGTGGAGTTGTGTTGCTTGCAAAAGAAGAAATGTTGCTTTCTCCTTTGCAGGCTTGCAGAGAACAGGAAAATTTTGAGAGAAGATGCAGCTGCTATTACAGGTAATTCCTTTCTGCATGTGGGAAGCACAGTAAAGGCACTTTGCTTCTGAAGCCTGACATTTTCTAATGTAACTCAGTATTCTGACAATAAATCTCTCCATCACTGTGGTTGATAATAAAAGCATAACTTATCTTTGTATAGAAAACATAGCATCATTCTCATATATTATTTTTTCTCCCTCTTTCCTCTTTCAGGATATTTTTTGTATGCAACCAAAAAGCATTGAGAGACCAAAAACTTTTGTCTGTTGTTTTCACATTTCCCAGACTATTTTATTTTCACTATATTTTTCTGCAAAAGTCCAATGATAGAAAATAAAAACCTTTTGAATTACACCTCATGGTAAGTAAAGAAATATGTGCAATAAGTCCCAGGCATTTGCAGGTAGTCATGCCATTTGATAATGAAAAAGAAAAGCCATTAATAATCCATATCTGACATTTTGTTATTGTGGTATTTCGCTTCACTAATCAGGCTTCACTAACAATGTAACCAAAAAAACAAATTGTGTTCCCTTAGTGTGCAGTTAAAGAAATAAACACTAGCTACTCTCCACAACAAAGAAAAATTTGTAATACTCACGCAGATATTTTTGCCTATGTTGTGAATTTGGTTGTTGAATAAAAGGATTAGTGTAACTTGTCTGTATTAAGTTTACTGAAAAAAATCCTAGTACTTAAATGCTTGGATTTCTGATAAAAAACGAAAAAATATTGACTGTGACTTGATTTTTCTGAGATAAGAGGTCATTACTAATTTCTTCCTGTATACCTGAATAATGCCATTTTTTATGCAAATGTGCATATGAAGTAAATGACAATAATTACAGTAATGTTGCTCTAATTCTGAGAGGAAGAGAGAGGGTGATTTAGCTTATTGACCTATTTCATTTTGATATTGTGTTAACAGTTTGTTAAAATAAATGTGCAATTAATTATTTTATGAGTATGTTTGCCTTGAATTATTTTAGCAGGTAGTCCTTGTAAAAAACTGAAGTATAAAAGACAGACGTAAAAAGGTCTGCATCTCAAGAATACATCTGCTACACTGACAGTTTATAAATGCAAAGGACTTTCAGACCTAATAAAACTCCTCCATTATTACTGTCCATAATAATCTATACAATGTGTTACCATTTTTATCTGGTGAAAAAAATTATTCTCTTGAATAACCCAGAGGTTTCACCTCTTGTTGCGCCTGATTTCTCTGAAGACATACATGGGAAAACCTCAGCAGATGAAGAAAGAAAGCAACATAGTGGTGACATTTCCCTATGTATCTCTTTCCCCAGTTTTCATTTTGCTTCCTGATATTTACTCTTGACTGTCAAGTAGAGCTGATATGGTTTTCTTTGATTTAAATTTTATGAGTAAACCAGTTTTTCTTTGTACATATCTCTTATTTGATAACATTGGCAATGAAAAGCAGATAAACAACATCCAGGGCATCCAAAATATATGTACTATTGTCCAAAATGTTATGATGTTTTATTGCAAAGAAATATTTTTTAGTGGGTGTTTTGCTATTGACTTCTATTAGGTATAGTTTTATAATACCATTTAAAAATTTTTGCTGAGATTTAGAGTTTTCTCTTGTGGTTATTTTTCAGACAAGAGTCATTATTTCTTGGTATTACTGTCAGAATGTCATCTTCATTAAAATAAGGGAATTCCTTACCTTCACAATTTTATTTCTGTTATGTTTAGCCTCAATGTATGTCTCATGATTAAATAACTGATCTCCTAAGTGTTTTGCAGGTATGAATTTTAATAATCAGATGCAGCATCCGTTTGTGGTAGGGGACGGTATTCCCCATAGCAAAATCTGTACTACTTTTAAGGATAATCCTAGAATCAGCTCAATTTTACCATCATAAAGAGTTAGTAAAGGCTGCTGGTCTGAGGGGAAAGTTTTTGCTTATTTGATAGGATTGGATATTAATCAGCAGAATGCATTAATTCAGTCTGTACCTTTTGTGTTCTGTTTAGCATCCAAAAGCATTGATACATGCAAATGAATTCTGGAAGCATGACTTTTTTTCTTTATTACCTTTCTCAAGAAAAAGCTGAGCTTCTTTTCGTGTATCCTGCCTATTGACAAGATTCCTTTAACAAAAAAGAAACATGGAAAAGGTTAGATGAATTTTAGATACTTCCATTAATATTTTTTTCCTTTATTTTACAATCTGTAACAAAGAACTTTAACAAAGAGTTTGAATCCTTTCTTGTCTGTAATTTGGACTGGTGCTGTTCATGCACTTAGATACACAGCATCTTTCCCTTTTCTGATTCAGAAAGGAGTTGCCATTATCTTGTCCACGTGCTGACAAAAAAAGATTTTTGAGAAAACTGCTTCAAAAGTACATGCACTTTTAGGAAAAATAATGTTGTCTAATTATGAGCTGCTGTTTCCATCGCAACCTGGTACCCATGCACACACACACACAGATTGTATCTCTCTCTCAATGCATATTTAATGCCACGTAAAATTGGGAATCTTTACCCCTGCTTCCACATGGAAATTTGCCCTCTTGACAGAAGAAAATTACTTCTGGAATATTTTATGACATGTATAGGCTAGCAAGAGTCCATTCTCCATTAGAGGAAAGCCTATGCACCTTGTCTTGTCAAGTAAAAAACTTTCTGTTTGACAGGATTTAAGGACAGTAAAGGTAATTTAGATGTCAATGAAGTAAAAAAACTAGAACTTCACTCAATTTAGTTTTGTTTGCAATATCAAAACAGTGAATAAACATGTTACTACAACAGAGAATCAAGCATAAAAAAAAACATTAAGCAATATAAGGTGAAAATATTTATTATTCATTAATAATGTCAGTCTTATTTTGTTACTGACTAACATTAAAATGATCGTTCTTCTGTCATTGGAAGTCAAACAGATGGAGTTAAAGATACACACAACTTAAAACAAAGAAAACCAACCAAACTCACACAAACAACACAACTTTTAAACTAATTAGAGATCATCCCCAAAAAAGATTTCACAACAATCTTATGGACAACAAACTTATGCAAAGAAACATGATAAAGAGATGAAAGAATGTCAATATCTACAGCTTCATCTAGTGAAGTACTAACAGAGATGTATGTACTCCCTGCCTTTGTTCTGTTACCCAGCCAAGGACATTCTGAAATTCATCCTTCGATCTGGCTGCATTGCACCTCCCTTTCCTGAACGTACACCAATCCTGGGAGAAGACAGTGTACCTACTGTAAACTCAGCCTGGTACATGCATATTTTTTCAATTAAATTCAGTTAAGAAAGATGTCATGCCACTGTTGTTGAAATAAAATGTACAATGTGCTTCATAAGAGTAAATAGAAGTTGTTCTTTTTTTTGACATAAGGTGAAAAAAAATATAAATTTGATAAGGGAGACTAATCCTACCAAAGACGTCACTATGTATGTATACATGTATATATGGGTATGTATATATACTGCTGTGAGAAAAGAAGAAAACAAGTTTTACATTTATTATTTTTAATGTGTCTGAAAATCAAACAAATTTACAAACAACTTATTTAATCTTTGCAGTTGTTTTTGAATGCAGAAGTTTAGTACAAGGGCTGAATTGCTTTGTTCAGTTCAGAATCCAGTTCAGAAACCTGTGAACTGTGATTGTGTAAATTGAGGAACTTGAGAAGATCAGAATAACATTAAGCTCATGAAAAATATATAAACTTGATATATCTTTTTAATGGTTGCTTTTTCATTTTTCATTTGGGGAGGTCAACTGTTACCGTGTTATTTTATTTTCTGCAATATCATCTTACACTGAAGAGAAACATTTTTTAAGTTTGTTTTTCATTTGAAAAGTACTCAAAGTTTAAAAACTAGCTATCAAGTAACAGAACTTAGAATTCAGAGAGAAAATATGTCACACTGTTTATTTATATATCTCAACCCAATATAGTGACATATCTTCTGTTACCTTTTTTCTTATATTAACATGTCTGAACAGATGGAACAGTTAAATTTCCAAATGGGTAACTCCTCTAAATTTGGAAGCAATGAAAAGCATTATTTTTTGCAAGGATATTGGCTTTTTTTACATAGACTCTAATGAACTGAACTGTTAATACATTCTGGACATGGTTGGCTGCCAAGGTCAAAGCATCAGTATCATCAAGATGGTTTAGCTCAGCAGCTGTAGAATGTGTTAGGGAGGCTGTGTCCGTCTGGTGTTAAAAAGAAATGCCTCAACTGGTAAAATATTCTCAAAGTAGCACTTACTTAAATAGTACATTTTAAGGACAAAAAGAAGCACAAAATAATAGGTCTGAGAACCATCCCTTCAAGTCTATTTCCAAAAATCTAGGAAAATGAAAATGCAGTCAACATTAATGACAGGACTGACCAACTTTCCAAGAAAAGATGACCGCATGTAAAATCCTACATATAGGGGCCACCATATGGCAGGGTCATTCTTAGAAAAACTAAAGTTGTTGGGCCAAAAATTTGGCAATTAAAAAAAATTATAATAAATTCACCTGTTGATTATATTCCCCACACTTAGAACAGAGAGTCGTATAATCCACTACCTGCCATCCCTCCACCCCTGTTACAGAGAAACAACAACAACCTCTCTGTCCTGCTTGAATTCCATGAGGCTATTCTCCTGCCAGGTGCCCAAGAAAGCATAGAGAAGACTCTGGACATGCATCCAGGTAGATAATGATGGCTTGTAAAAGAAATGTAACTGCATATTTTTTCTCCTGTATTCTGTAAGAATTTTGTTTGTGTTGTTAGTTACCGATGGAATATTTGATATTATATGGTGCATGGAAACATACAGGAAGGATTTTACAATAACTTTTTTGGTTCTTCTCTACTTTTATGAGCAGTAGACATGAATCAATCCATCCTTGAGTATTTCTGTCTCTGACTGAGGAGTGTTATTTTCTGAGTTGAATATGGTTGTTAGCTGCTTGAATACTCACAGACCTTCAGATATCATGGTGATGAAGACAACATAAAAGATGAATTGTTGTTACAATGCATATACATTGATTTACAATAGTAATTGCTTGTGGAAGTCAGCACACCACTGTATATTGCCTTTTATTGAACTTTTAATTTTATGCTTGCATACACATATGCATTTATATTTATGCAATATATTATTTAGCCTTTCCAAAAGGCCTGCATTTGGTCTTATGCAATTTCATGAAGAACAGGTTTCTATTACTTTTTCAGATGTTATTAGACAATAGATTTTCTTTGACTGGTAGCTTAGTCATATGACTCAGGTGTGCACCCTGACTTATACGTTAAGTACATTCCCATCTGTGGACATCAGTTCTAAATGTTAATACCTACAGTCCATACCTAGAGTGACTCTAATATTACAGACATTTTCAGAACAGCATAATAGCTGGAGATCATCTAAGAAATTTAGGTATGCTGAAACCATGTAAAGCCAAGCTGATAGCTGCCACTCTTGTTCACCAGAGGAATGGCATGATGTGTAAAGAAAGAACATGGTCCTGGGGTTATGGGTCAGTGTTTCTTCTTTTATGCCACATAATTTATTCCTCTTCACCTTCCACCCTACTGCAGCTAAAGTGGTAAGTGCAGCTCCCTAAAAGTATACTTGTCCAGCTTTTCCCCTGTTCCTTCTCTGAAGGCTAACCATAACAGAATTAAATCTGAATAAGCACAGCAGAGAAATTAAAATGCACTGAGCATTTTAAAATCACTTTCAAAAGGAAATGTTTAGAGTTCACTGATTTTTTCCACAGCATATAGGTTTGAAAATTTATACTTTTGTCAAATTTATTAAGTGCCATTAAAAAAAAAAAAAAAAAAAACAAAAAACCTCTTGATATTAAACAGTTTAATTGATTTACTGGTCATGTAGTTATCTGCTCAAGAACAACCCGTTCCTCTTGCTCCTTCAGCAGAGTACAAGATGATATACTTGCAGAAATAACTGAAAAGCCATATTAGTTCAAAACATTTTGTAGGATATCTCAAACTAGAGGTATTTTTTAAATGAAAAGAGACAGAAAAATACAAAATTCAAAGCTACAAAATATCTCTCTGAAGTAACACATTTTCTAAGAAAAACTAATGGGCTTTTGTTTGGTTTTTGTATGTGTATGTATGTTTGTGTGAAAATCGCACATTTTCCTGGTCAGAGAAATAATTCCCTTTTATTAAATTCACAGTGAATAGAGTGATGTTTTTGCTCAGTCCCACAGAACAAAATGCTTATTGGAAGTCTAAGTCCTGCTTGGTGTTAATAAGACCTTGACCTTTACTGAACACTTCTTATATATGCAACTATGGTTTTGGAGAAAAAAAAATCTACCTACAAAAGAACAAAATAAAATGCCATAGTTGTGGTATTTTCCTTTTGTTTTCTCTTAATTACTGTGGAAAAATATCTCCTTTATGGCAATGCCAAGAAGTATGTATTATTTTATGTGATTCACTATTTTTCTTATTTTTGTTAAAAGATACATGTTAGATGTTGATATTATTGAATTAGGTATCTTCAGCAGTGATATTTCTAATGCTTAAATATTCAAATTGCAGCATGGTAAGAAAAAAATGAGAACCTTCAAAAAGAAGAGTAGCGAAAGCTCATATTTCATTTGGTTTTTTTGTAGCTTTTGTTATTTTAAGGGAGAAAATGCATCATTTGATTGGTTGAAAATTAAAATTACTAGTTAATTCTTTGAATCTAATTTTGTAAAAACTGAGAAAGTGTCAAAAGCAACTATAAAGATGCTCAAATTATTTGTCTTTTTTTGTCATTGTCTCTCTGCAGTTTAAGGTAATCTTTTTGCACTGTTGTGGATTGAAAACAAAGGAATTGTGTGAAAAGATATCTGCTGTAAACTCATATCTCATTTAAAGACTTTTATATTTCAGCGTTAATGACAGTACACAAACCACTGTGCATGAAAGAATTTTAGAAATATATGTACACTTATGCTTTGAAAAAATTCTCCATTTTGATTCTGAAAGAGTTGCCAGTGGATTAACTAAGTATAGAAGTATACAGCAAGCTCAACAGACTAACGTCATCTGAAAAGGATTAATAGACAAGTCTTTCATTGCAGCATATTCCCTCATACTCTGTTGCAGAAAGTCAAACTACAATATTTTCCTCTGGCTCAGGGATATTGTTTTCTAGTTTGGTTCAGCTTGATTATTTCTCTGAAATATTTCACTGCAGTTACCAAAATGCAAGCCTTTCTGAGTTGTGATCTCCAGAAGGAAAGCTGGAATGTGTAAGTATCCTGATAAAGTTTAATTATTTACAGAGTTGAAGTAATAGTCACATGTATCATTTACATTATATTATTTACACTTCTAAATAGGTAGTAATATTTAATTTGCAAACATGACACACAAACCCTCCTTATCTGTATAAATTATACCTGGAAATAAAGCAGACCATATTGTGAAGAACATATTGCAGTCTAAAGGCTCCAGATATTAGTATTCATTGAATAGATATACACAAAGTCCTTGACTGCAAAATATTTAGAAAGCTTTATTAACACCCACAATCGAATACAGTAACTACCATCATATCAACACTATGAATTGAGATGTTAATAACTCTTTTGTTCACCCTCCAACCATCTGGAATATTTAGCAAATTCAGGCACTCAAAAGGAGGAAGCAGCATGCTCAGTTGCTACTGTCCCTTTTAGCTGGACAGCTTCTTTAACACAGCTATTAGCCTGAATGTTCTCCATATGGAGTGGCACGGTCCATCTAGAACATATAAATTATTTAGAAAATTCATCCTTTCTCATTAGTTCATTAAAAAGTAGTTCATTTAGACAATTAAATTGGAGATAATATTAACCTTTTAAAGTATGTCGGAGATGACTGTATTGAATTAATCAGTCTATTTTACCTGGCACACAGAAATGTAACACTATCAGCACATGCCATTCTGTAGATATTTTAGCAAATTGTAAGTTGGAAATGAGGCAGTAAAAGCAAACACCCAGGAAGATTAAAAAAAAAAAAATTGAGAACCATATTTAAGAACATCTTGTAGGTAATTTGCTAATTGTATTTGGTTTGGTTAGTGGAAATACATATTACCTTCTTTGGACCAGCTGCAAATTTTAAAGCAGATGCATTTTTTAATCCTAGATCATAATAAAAATGGAAATAAAACTCTCATACAACGGCTAAAACAAATTTATAAGAAATATGTAGTGAAGAAACTTAAAAATACAGATCATATATGATCAGTGGTGACTTATGGCAAGCATTTTTTAAATTTCCTTGGTATAATCTGGTTGAGAAAAAAATTGGAAAGTGCAGCTATTGGTTAACTATCAGCACAGGAAAACATTTGTTGCGTCGCTGCCACGGCCGCCCGGTGGCCTGGCAGGAGGCAAGGCGGTGTCCTGGTCGGCGACCAAAGGGACACAGTCCTCGTGGCTGGTCGGAGCGCTCTGCTCAGAGGCACACAAAAGGAGCAGGCTGCATATTGGATGTTGCCTAGCAACGGGATGGCTGCGAAGGAGGCAGAGGGACCTCTCTGGTGCCCACAAATCCAGCTTTATTGATAACAAAGTAACAAGGAGCAATGCTGAAGGGGGAGCACGAGAAAAGGTGAGGGGAGGAACTAAACCAGCCTTTTCATGGTGCTCTAAAAGAGGGAGGAACTAAGGGAAACAGTCCAATAGGGAGATGATGGGAATGACAGGTGCCAATAGGGAAAGGAACAGGGGAGAACTTTCTGGAACTTATACATAGGCAATTAAACTAATAAATATACATAAACAGATGAACCAATAAGGACTAAAGAACAAGAGAAGGGTCTAGAAAGAGGGGAGGCGCTGTGGCAGTGGCAATCATCCAGAAGAGGATGGCCTTAGGTCTGATGGTCATCCTATGAACTGGCCTCAGACCTGCCCTTGGGATTGAAGTCAGGAGCAGGAAAATTGATCCACTCAATGACATCCAGCCCCGAGGTGGGCTGGGTCACGGCAACAATTTGTATTGAACTTCTAAGTATTTTTGTGTATCTAACATCCCCTTGTTCAAACAGGTTAATGAAAATGAACATATTATGGCAGAAATGGAATTAATTAACTGATAATTTCAATTGGACATTATATCATTAATAAAACAGAAGGGCAAATAGCAAACTTTAATTAAATTGATTTACATGAACATTATTCCTCTTCGACTTGACCAAAACAAGACAAAAATTGCAAGTAGATTCCATGGGCATATGTACTGGGCAATTAGAGGACATCATTATGCTCTCTGATTCCTTTTCACTTTTTATATTCTAAAAATTTTATGTCAAATTATTCTGCTTAAGTCTAAAATTGTTAAATTCTTCCGCAAGGTGCATAGGACATTACAATGTGTTAAAAAAAGTGAACAAAAGAGTTGCCTCAAATAATTGATACTACTGCAGGTAAACTAAAGAAAAATCAAGAGTTGAATGGATTTCAAAAATTTCTGATGCTTAGGCAACAGAACCACGCCATAGAAAAGATAACCTGAAGTCTTGCTGCAAACAGAAGGCTGGGACAGAAAGTCCCCCAAGGTCCCTTCGAAACTAAAGTTTTCTATAATTTTCTGAAGGCAGCCTGTTTTAAAATTATCTATATTTTTCCTAGTATATTTATGCATAGGAACCAAAGCTCTACCAGTTCTCCATGTGTTATTTTCTTCCTTTTAATCTTGGTTAATAATACTACTCTGTATTTTATTTCTTGCAACTAAGAATGGCTCCCACTTCCGCTTTTAATTTTAGTTCATAGAGGTATGGTGTGGGACTCTCCAAAAGATTTTATGAGGAAGGGACACCTTCCATCTAGTTCAAAAGTAGAACAAGGGCAGAACAATGTTGCAATCCATTCTATCATTTCCGTATGCAGGTAACCTGTAATCATTTAGACATCCTTGTAATGTTATATTTTCTACTTTTTGTTTATATTTTGTGTGTTTCTTTCTGGTTTTGAAAGTACACAGTAAACTTAAAATACTATTTTAAGTACAGAGCAAACTAATTCCCGATTTCCAGACTTAGAGAGGGATTCATCTGATGCTGTAGATATTTACATATGGGAAAATTCCCAGGATCACATCTATAATTCCTGGACAGGGGGAAAGAGTAATTTTCACTTAAAAAAAGTTTATGTATGCTGTGCTAGGTAGTCCACCCTAAAAATGACCATATTTCTCCACTGACAGGAAAGGTTAGATGAAAAAGGTAGCCATTCATACACATATTGGAAATCTCAAGTTAAATGGGATTAAACTATCAGGTTTTTTTTCCCTAAACTAGAGAAACCATTTTTTTTAACCCTTCAAATCTTTACGTAGTTTGTATATCCTTGTGCAAACATGAGACTAATTAGAGAAGTCTTGCATTAACTAAGAGCTATATGGAGGTGGATCCTTTGAGTATACTATTGAGATACTGATGTGTGCCTTTGGGAAGTTATAACATTTTTCTCAGTGTAATGTAGGGTTTGACAAACTACTTTAGTCTTCAATCAGAATTACTAATAGGAAAAGACAGCTGAACATATGAGATACGTTGCTAACATACTCTGAAACTTACTGAATTTGAAACTATTCAAGACCCAAAAGAAGAAAAGTTGTCACAGGGAAGGGACAATGTGAGAGAGGTGTGTGTGAACGTCTGTGTGTGTCCATGCATGGAGCACATTATGTAGACAAGCCAGACTTTATTTATATAACTATTTCTTTATTTAGTTGCGGTAGTTTATCATTGTTTAAAATCCCTTTTCATTGTTTAAAATTCTCCACTCTGTATTTTGATGTAGGCAAGTTGGTAGTTTATTACACTTGTATACTTTTGATGCATTTAGATGATTTGCTCTTATGCTTTTTCTTTAAATATTGTTTATGTAAAACAGAGCTTTCTAAACATTTTTTACCTTGATTTAATTTCCTTGTGATTTCTGTTGCTATTTCTTGAGTTTAGTTATGACTCTAAGATCAATGCTTTATGTTTACAAATATTCCTTCTCCTCATTTTAAGGTTCATAAATTCCACAGTTGCTCTTATCGAAGTTGCCTTCTGTCTTCAAATTTTCCACTGACACATTCCTGCTAGCAATGAAAAGATTAAAAGAACAAAAAAAAAAAAAAGGAGAGAGAGAGAGAGAAGATAGTTTATTTCTCTTGTTTATCTTTTCCAAGAAATATTTTTCTAATTTTTGTAACCCGTAACAGGTGATCCGTGCTATATCCTTAATATATTTTTGAAATATCTGCGTCAAATTACTTATATTTTCCTGCTGTTGAAAGTAATAGAATTTGATTGTTCCTAGACTTCACTGTTTTAGTCATCTTTTACATAAACCATTGTAACAACTAAATTATTACTACCACGAGTACCATCCAACACCATCAGCTATACTAAACTTTCTGTAAATGTGTCCTTCTTTCTATGTACGACTGGGCAAAGCCTTAAACCTCCCACGTTTTTGGTCCATCTGACATGTTTATGTAACTTCAGTGAACTTAATGAGAAACCTGAAGGAGAAAAACTCTCAGGATTACTATCTGGAAATCAATGAATCTTCTCTGTAAGAGGTGTAAAACCTCTGTGAAACCTACACATTTTGGACAAGTTTGTATACTTTTCAGGACTGGGACTGTGAAGCTCAAGGTCTTACAGAAATGAAGCTTCTACAAAGACATAAATACCAGCCACATGTAACAATTATGTAAGCACTATATTTTTTCAATATGCATCTGCACATGATTCATTTATGAAGTCTAAAAACCAATATCATCTCTTGAAGGGATTTGACAACATAATTGTTGTGATGCAAGAGTCAATTTTTAAAATTTGTTCCATATTCAAGAACTAAATGTTCAAATTGTCTGTACAGACGGAAAGTTCCTTGAAGTTGACACTTTAAATGTTGCATACTTTAGAAGCATAAACTGGGGATAATGCTTCTATCTTATGTAATGCAAATAAACACTGCGCTACTTGCAGTCAGTTTCTTTTTGTTGAATCTTGTGTTATCCAAAAAGGAAAGAAAATTCTTGCAAATTGTAAATGGAGGTATTTATGGGGTGGAATTATTTCTTATGTCTCACAATTGATATTATTCTTACTGAGATATTATTGATACTATTTTTACTGAAGCAGCATAAGAGAATAATATTAAAACTGACTAATAATCGGAGTTACTGAAGAATAAGTACCTTTCTACTGAAGAATTTACTTTTGAGAACCTTTGAGTTTGAAAGAAGATGTCTTTCTGCCCAGAATCCCTTCATAATGAATTGGGAAGGTACTAAGAAAGGGCTTAAGGGTAATAAGGAGAGAATAGTGAAAAAATTTGAGATTTTGACTGTTGATAGGAAGACTTGTAGGTTTTTTAAATTAATACAAAAGATTGAAGAATTTGCAGAAGGGGGCTTTGTGAAAGTTTCATGCAGATTTTAGTCTGAAAGTCATATTGAGTTCTGCATGGAAAATTGATCTGGAGTAAGGTACACAGAATTCAAGTATCCTTTTTTTTAGTATACTGGATCACTGATGAAAGTACAGTAAAGGTATGATGCATTTAATCCTAAAGTAGGAGTATGACATAATTAATTAATTAATTGTACTCTAAGAATTTATCTCTGTTAAATATTAAAAGATCATAGAACATCCAACTCACATGTTGTAATTACACATGATTCAAGTTGTATAGATATCTCCCATTGCCACTGACTGCTGCTCAACCATTATGTTTTGGGGATCCCTTGAAAAATAATTATATGTTAACTTTTCCTTCTACTAAATTGAAACTGGTCTAGATTTGGCTTCTTTGCTAATAATTGGCATGTACTTACCCTTTGTCTTAGTTTCACTCAGAATTAACTTTTCCATATTGAAACCTAGAGTTTTATCTATTTTTTTTTTAAGATCTGGACCAATTTAATGTTGTAAAACCTACTTATGTATAACTAGTTGTACATAAAGAAGTCTAACATTCATGTTCCTGACACCTAGTACTTATGCACTATCTTTTGAACTCTTTGGCACTTATATAGGGCAAACACATAAGTAGGATGAACAATCTGCATAAAGTCCTCAGAAGACCTTAAAGTATAAANGAGGGGAGGGAAGGGGAGGGGAGGGGAGGGGAGGGAAAATGGGAAATGAGAAAGGAAGAAGAAGAAAGAAGGAGGAAGGAAAGGGAAAATGGTGTATATAAACATATTTATCTGTATGTGTACGAGAAAATGGACATGTACTTAAGCTTTCTATTATAGTGCCTTTCAAACTAATGACAGAATATTGTGACTAAATAATAATAGACTAATTCTTCTATGTTTGACAGAAATATTCACTGAGAACTTCAAATTGATGAAATTATCTAGGTAGTCTACAAGAAAGCTGTTCTTACAGAGGCATCTACAGAATTTATTACTTGCACTTCACTGAGAAAGAAAAGAAAAATACAGCACTAAGAAGATCCACAGAGAATCACTGCAATAACTATCTGGTTGTACTGGACATTCGTAACACCCAAGAGTCATGGTTGCTGTCCCTTACTTGTAAAATGCTGACCTATTCTTTTTTAAAGATACCTTTCCATACATTTTAAATTCCACCTTACAAAAAACCCCAGTATTCAATTGACAGATTTTTATTTCCATTTTGTGATATTAGATATAGAAAAAGAAAAAAGAACAGGAAGGCTTTTCATCCTTGACCAGAGCTGGGTTCATCTAATCAATCTAATTGCCATTGTTATAAGGTTTTGTATTGACTGTCTAACACAGAAAAACAACGTATCTTTGTAGCTGTGAAAACCTACAGAATATCTTGATTTCTCAAAACAGTAAAAAATCTCTAAATGACAAATCCTTTTCAAAGGAAATTAGACTTGAAAACCCTTATTTTACATTCTGGATCTGGTATTGTTCTGAATTGCATGTTTGTAATTTTATTATTCGTGTGGATTGAGCAAGATGAAACACTAGATTAATGCAGCAGTGAGAGGCATCATACACCCTGAGGGAATTACTATATTACTGTCTTCAGGAAAAGGTGACCAAGCTACTTCAGATATATTAGTATAAGCTGCTGGCTTATTTAGAATATTACCACTAGCAACAAGTAAATGTTATGTCAATTAAGTTGAGAACCCTTTGGCAATATGTGGAAATTCTTTAAAATAATAAAAAAAAGGAAAATAAAAGATATAAAAAACTCTGAATAAAGATGTATAATATTTCATTTTAGTGAATGAGTTTTGTCCAAGAGAGATTCTAGAATAACCTAATGGAAAATGTGAATTATATAATTAATCTTTAAGTTAAATAACTTATATCATCATTATAGTATGATGGAAAACGAGAGATACTGTTGCAATTTTTAAAATAATACTTGCTGCATAGACTTAGAAAATACTTTTCATTTAAATTATTTGTATATAAACCAAAATGCTTTGAGACCATCCAAAGTAAACAGCTTATTGCATTGATTTCTAAGTAAGAAGGAAATGTCTGCATTCATTTTTGAGAGAGAAAAGCCAACACTCCAAAGGACCTGCAGGTTGTGATTCACCTTTTGGGTCTACTTTTTTTTTCCTCCATGACTGGGAAAAAAAAAAAACAGGACCTGGTTGCCATGTTAAGCCCTAGTACTCTTTCTGGCACTGCTCAGCACTGATTAAAGGATTCTTGACAGAGAAGACTTCCCTTTGAGAACTGAGTTATAGAAACATAAGCACATGTCAGAACTTCAAAATCAACAAATCTAACAATATCCATAAGCTTCACTTGTTAATGGATTTTTTTTTCATTTAATGACTACTAATTTTAAATTTTACATAATATTACTGTTTCTATTTCGCTTATAGTGTTTCTCCCTAGAAATAAAAGGTTTATACCATGGCACAAAATATTATAAACCTTTCTCTAAACTCTTTCTTTCCTGCAGAAAATTGCAGCATTTTATATGTAATAAAAGTTACCCTTTAAGTGTATGTGACACATAGACCCTCCTGTCATTTATGGCAAAACAGGTTTTTGTCTCTCAATGGGAAAAATAAAAAACAAGAGCCAACCAATACAGCTATAATAAACATTGGTATCATATTTTGTATATCAGTTTCAGTCTGCCTGGAAGATGGGGTTCATATTCTTAGAGGAATACAGATGTTAAAATATTCTATCCTAAAAGTAAGACAGAAAATGTCAAGCGTCTTGAAACACTAATAGAATATGTCTGCAGATAGTAGTGTTATACATTTTAACGTGCATATCACAACATTAGTGAGTTGTGATACACAGAACTTTCTGGTAACTTTTAATGCATAGCTAATTTATAGTCACGTTGAAGTTTTTACTTTAGCCATAGTTTACCTTACTGTTTTCTTAAAAATGTATACATGGATCAAAGGGTACATGACGAAGAAATACCTTTTCAATAAGTACACAAAGCAAAATTGTGAAGCAATGTTATTATTAATGAATGAAAATTATCCAGAAAATGTCTGACTGTCTTAAATTAGAAGGAATTATATTAATAGGGTGCAACAGATTAGGCTAAAATTATTCTGAAGGTCTGCCATTGTACCAAAAACCTTATTTTTATTAGTATAGTTCAAGACTAGTATTCTGTTCAGCATTTAAGAAGAATGAAGGCTATTTCCAAAAGTTAGGAAGCTTGTTTGCTGAAATTCTAGGATCACTTTGATACCAGCTCTTCATACTTTTAATTCGTGGTGTCACTTCAAAAGAAAAACAAAAAAGAAACAAAATGCAGACAAATTAAATACATTCTAAGAATCTTGAAAAAAAGCCCTCACTTGAATTTGCAGTCTAAGATTTTTGGTTTATTCCATTTGCATTTCTTTCTTTGTATAAATGAAAAGGCTTGTCAGCACTGCAGTACACTGTTCTGAGGTAATAAACTGCAAGACACCTACATGCGTTGTAACATAGCTGTTATCCTACTGACTTCTGCAAAGCCCAGCTGCAAAACACCTGGAGACACAGAAATTTGAGTTAATACTAAGATTTCAAAATTCTGCACTTTAGTTTTTGGCAATTTGAATGAAAAATAAACAAAGAATCTTCTTTGTATACATATCCACATGGAGCTAATTATGCTAATTGCTATCAGTTTTCTGACAAACTTACAAACATTACAATTTTTCTTTTTCTTCCAGTCAGAGAGGTAGCATACAAGTGAGACATGCTCTGCTGGTATAGAGTCATTATTCTCTAGAGCAGTTACTAAGATGTTTCATTTTTGTAATTCTGATTTGATTTTATTTACTAAGGTAATTATGTTAGTACTAATTTAGATTAAAATTTTTATGTACAGACATACATAGTTGTATGGAATGAATTGAAACTTCTTTCTTTTTTCTTCCTTTTTTGTTCTGGGACTGCTCTACTCCCCATAGAACACAAGCTTAGCATGTGTGACATTTCCAGTATTTAAGCTGGAAAGATTATTTGTCCTCGACACAAACTCATAAAAGTTGAAGATAGCAGGGCTATTAAGATTGGAATATTTTGATATCATGTGCGGAAGGATGTTACTCAGATATTTCAAATTTAGGTTTATGGACTTCTGAGTAAACTGAGTGAACTGAGTCAATGAGCAAAGCCTGAACCCAGGAAGACAACAATTTTCCTCCGCTATTAAAATAGCTGCTTAAAAGAAGCTGCTTGTCCTTACCTCCATAGCAACCTTTCCTTGACCATTGGCCAGGTAAGGAGTCGAGGCTCATAGGTTAAATTACATGCCTAGCTTTTTAATGTTAAATCTGGGTATAATAATTTCTACCCCTCAGCAAAGCAGATAATGTAATTCTATCAAGCAAATTCCTAAATGAATATAAACATTGTAATGGCAGGTAGACATTAGTCATGTATTCAGACGCCTTCTTAATGTACTACGCTAAATGAAGTGGCCTGTTTAAACCAAAGCGTGTTTTTGAGGGCATACAAACTAACCACTGTACTTAGCATAATTATTCACATAGAACCTTCATTGAATTAATATAAAATATTATCTGTGAACAAAGAAGGACATGAGATTCGATCCTTAGTTTAATTGTATGTGCTGTTTTCCAATCAGTATCAGCTGCTACGATGTATTTACAATATTTTTACTATGAATAATATTCTTTGTTTGATAGTTCTATTTCTTCTGTTTCATAGTCAACATTTCCTATTACAGGAAAGAACAGTTGTTCTGTAATATAAACCAGCAGGCTATAACTTATGACAAATATGCTGTTCCAGAAGGAAAGCACTGACTACAGTAGTTTCTATGATTTTAAGTGTCATTTTCATGGCATATTCAGAGAATTAGGAAACTGCAATGACAGTTTTGCAGCTTTGAAACTTTTTTTACTCCATTTTTATTCCATTTATGAAATATTTTTGTGTACTATGATTTTCTCTTGAAGCACACGATATATTAAGAAGCTGATAAGATGCTGTATACTTAGCCTCTGTGTTCCAACTGCTGTTCTCAGAATGAGTCTGGTAAGCCACAGCATTCTGAGAACATTGTTTTCTTCCTGGGGAGCAGCCCATACAGGAACTATGACTCTCAGACACTATATGTTCATATTACTGTGAGTGTTTCTTTTTTTCTCTAATCTTGTCCTCCTGGAAATATCTGAGGGTTGCTGATTGCTCCATTACTTGCTTGTTTCTTTAATTTTTCTTTGCTGAAAAGGCCAGCATGACTGTGATGTCTGACTTTTTCAGAGGAGCAGTAGTTGAGAATCTTGAGAAAAATGATAATTAGCGGTAGGTCAGAATGAAGCACATAATTAACTTCACTATCTGTATTCTTAAATATGTTCTTGTGCCTTTAGTTAGTACTGAGATTACTGCATTCTAGGAAGGTAACACTAGGTCATCACATACTGTCAGCAGAACTACAAAGACTTTTTCATGGTACATGAAACTCCCTCAAAAAGAAGTGGAAAAGGTACTTTGGCTGTAAAGCCATCCTGAGCCCTGAATAGCTTTAGCTGCATTGATGTCAGTATCCATCCTGAATTTACATTTTCATTAGTTGCAATTATTACAGTGACAGCATAGTCTTAAATTAGCGTTTAACTGCTTCTTGAGGTGATGAGGTTTTCATGCATAATTTCATCCCTGTGTTCTAAAATTAGGTATATTCCTATCGTAAGACTTATATTTTAGTTCATGGTGCTTGGTTTTGGCTTACTCAAGTATGACACTTCTTGTGTCATCGTAAGAGTTGTGCTCCTCACTTTTGAACACGTTATTTTGAATGTTTAACTGTGTCCATGTTCTCCATGAGAATCTGATATGTGACAAACTCAGAGCTGAGGGTTCCACTAATAGACAGATAGCAAGATTCACATCAAGTTGGGCAGGAGTGTTGATCTGCTGGAGGGCAGGAAGACTCTGCAGAGGGATATGGACAGGTTGGATAGATGGGACAAGGACAACAGTATGAGGTTCAATAACACCAAAAGCTGAGTCCTTCACTTCCTCAGGACAACCCCATGCAGTGCTACAGACTTTGGGCAGAGGGACTGGAAAGCTGCCCAGAGGAAAAGAACCTGGGGATGCTGGTCAACAGCCCCTAAAAATGAGCTGAAAGTGTGCCCACGAAGGCCAAGAAACAACTGGATGTGGCGCTGAGTGCTATGGTTAGTTGGTATGGAGATGTGTGTTATGGTTAGTTGGGATGCCAAATCTTTGCCTCACTCTCAGGATGTTAGGGACATCAGGGTTATTAGGACAGATAATTATTATGTCAGCATTTTATTAAATATTTGTAGGTGCCAAAGACTATAAAAGAGACCCTAAATGAGAGTTTGACCGTGCTGAGCTGATGAGTCTTATTCCTATGTTGTCAACTGTGCTATTGGTTGCTGCACAAAGATGGTGAGTTGTTATTACTCTTGAATTGTTAAAGTTCAAATAACTCTCTGAACAAATATCAAACAGATATAGTGTCAAAAGTATGAATTTTGAATTATAAATGCATTTTTACAACCTTTTTCTGTGCAGACATGAAACAAAACTGCTGTCTTTCTTCTTAATGTAAATCAAGGCAATTATATTTGAACCGATAAGTAGTTGGCAAGGTCTTTAATTTTAAAAGGTGCTAAATACTTTGCTCATTCACCTGCCTTCTAGTATGCATGACTATCTAACTAATCTCTCAAAGAACATTTATGCTATTATCTGACAATTAGCCATAATACTGTCAGATTTTATTGGTAAGGATAGAACTCCACAGCATTGCTCTGTTTCTCACATACTGGAAGTTCAGACAGGCTATGAAATGATTTACATATTCCATGCTCAAATTTCTTTATTCACCAATTTGTGTAACTGCTGAAAAGTATATCCAAAATATTTATTTTTTATTTGATATAAAGTTATAAACAGCAATAAAATATATGCTTACTTTGCCCTACAATATGTTGCAATATAAGCAAGGAATCTATTTTTAGATTGTTGGTGAAATGTTGAAAAAATTGACAGAGGAGTGGAATGAAGAAAGGAAGTGTAAAAGAGGATGACAGTTTTAATTTTCTATGCATTTGTCATCCTCTCTTTCAGAACTATTTATTTAAGTCACACGGTAAATGACTACATCTTCTGTAGTCTGAGTTGATATAATGAGATGAGTAACACCTAAATGTAGGTAATACATATAGACATCTACATGTGAACTAAAGCCAAAACTCTGTGGTCTAAAAAATTCTTGTACTGACTCTATTTAAGAACATTAAGATTCTTCGCCTCCACTCTACTTGTCAGGTCTCTTATCTGCCACATTTATGCAGCTGTCTCTGATACTCTAACATCTTAAAAAAGAAACAGTAAAAAGCAGAAAATAAATCGTGCTCCTGTTTAGAGGAACCTAGAGTTATTCCACTGATCAGACGTATTTTCTACTTAAGCTGAATATTCAGCTTCCCACACTTTCATCAATTCTAGGTACAGTATCTTCGTTGATTGTTGTGTGATTTAGTAACACAGCTCATATTTAGGCATATGCATGGTAAGCACTGAAAAGCAAGTGCCTGAATACTGATCTGAACCCAGCCCTTGTTTTACTCATGGTTCTCCACATTTTCCCTTCCTTTCTTATCTTTTAAATGTCTTACTTGTCCTATTGTGGATATTACTTCTCTTCTGTAATTTAAGACTTTGGTTCAGTTGCTTTTTAGGACCTCAGTAACATCTGAGATACCTGGAATATCCATGACATTTCTGTGGGACTGGTGGACTTACAGTTGACCAAAGTCCTGGTCTGAGAGCTGGGTGCCAGGACAAGAACTGCTGGACTTCTACCCTAGTATTAGGCTTTTTATGTTGTACAGCTGCACTCAACTTTGCTGCTGACTTAGGGTTGCTTATATGCAGGTAACATCGGCTTTGAATATGTCACAAGAATAAATCTTACTCCCCAGAAGTGGCCCAATAAGCAAAACTTAATGCTTGTTTACAATACTGAACTTGTCCAATCAATATCCATTGGTGCTAGCTATTACATACTTGGCTTGTGTTGCAAACCTCCCCGAAAACTGTTTTATTTTGCTTAGCTAAATGGTTTTGCAAGACCTATCAGAGGTTTCAAAGGACTACAATGTCTAATTATATCATACAGTTAGCCAAGAGTTTACCACTAGGGTCTTTGATCATAAATGACTACACATGCTCAAGAATATCCTGTATGATGCTTACTCTCTCCTGACCATTTGCTATCTCCTGAGCCATTAATCCATGGCTGCATAAAGTAAGAATCTTGCATAATTCTGCTTTTGGCAGTTTTCAAATTACTTCGTAAAACCTAACAAAGGCGAAACAAAACAGCAGAGAGGAAACCACTTTTTCATTATGGGGTGCAATAAAAGCATGTTATACAGGATTTCAGAGTAGTATCAGGGTGTTTATTTCTAAAATATGGCATGCAGACACAAAATATCTACATGAAAGTGTACTTAAAATAATAAATTAATACTATCTGTTGTATTCACATCTTAATTTCAGTCACGGGCTTTCAACTTCTGTCACACAGATTAGCAAAAATAGTGTGCTAATTGCAAAGAAAGCAAATACTTCATCATTATAACAATTAGTTACATGTAACCATAACATTATTCCCCCTCTACTGAGTTTCAAAAGCAAAATAAACATAATCTCATCCAGAATACTTCATAAAATATAGTTGCATTAGATTAGGATCAAGTTTCATTTTGAATTCTTACGAAATCACAGCAAAGCGGAATTTAAAAACACAGGTTTAGTTATTGTGAGACCAATAGAACTTGATTTCAGAAACTTCAATAAAGTTTTTTCCAGTATTTGGCAGAAAAAATTAAATTGTTGTCAAGTTTCTTCTTGTTATCACTGAAAACACAATTATGTTTTTTTAGAAGATTTAAAAAAAAAACCAAAAAACATACCTAATTTTCCCACCTCTATATTTTTTCTCATGCAAATGCTAAATTAGCTTTATCCCTGTGAATCTGTGACATTATAAACATTATACATAATACTATACAATATTAGTATGTTTTTAGAGGTGAAATACAAATGAATAAAATAAAAAAAGGTTAACAGGAAGGACGGACAGGGAACAAAATTTTCCTGGTATTGTTTAAACATAGCTAATTTTTCAGTCTTTGTTTTATTTTTGGCAAATAACTATCACTTGAAATCTGAGATGTGAATACAAGGAATTAACGGATTATTTTAAAGAGTTTGCATTAATGACTTTGGAAGGTCTCAAGGAACTGCCCATAGACCCTGACTATGCTGTTTCTTCCATAGAGAGATAAATCCTGTTTGGTGTCCTGCTGGAAAGTATTTCTCATCAGTGCTACACTCTAGCTGTAATAATGTGATGAGGTACAAGAACATGGTTTAGTTATCTTTATATTGTCTCACGAGGGGTATACTCTTCAGTTTCCTTGTTTGAATTCTAGCACTGTATTTTGTAATATTATTAAAGAATGAATTTGATAACAGATATACTCCAGCTCTAGGGTATAAACAATTTGAAAGCACAGGATGTAAATAATCTGAAAGCACAGGAAAGAATGAAATCCGTTCTTTCTCTTTCCATTGAAAGACTTCTTTGGAAAAAAATTAAGCACTATAAAAAACTGATTTGGAGAAAAATTCTTACTGCTATGTGAGTTTTATAACCATGTAGTCACAATCAACCTTTTGCTTTCCATGTTTTGGGTCAAAAACACTTCAAATGTCATTTTGGCATTGAAAAGTAACTTATGCAGAAGGAAATTGACCTCCATATTGGTTTGGCAGCTCAAACATTCTTTGATTAAGAAGGCTTTTTAGGTGTGTATCCTCTCATCATGAAAACATCATGGTATCCTATCAGAAAGGCCCTCAGATCCCCAAGCCCCGAGCAAGTCTTCAACAGAGTGGGGCTAATATATCTGAGATTCTTGTGACTACGTTTAGAAGACAGTTACAGTCAGCTCACATTTCTGAGGTCTAGTAGATACGGTGTGCTCTAAAATATCTACTGAAACAAGCTTCTGATGATTAATGTGTGGAGGAACAACATATCTGTAGTTCAGATTTGAGTGCAGGCCATTCACTAGAGAGTTGGATCTGAAGAACCTTGTGTGTCCCTTCAACTCAGAATATTCTATGAGTCACCAACCTGGTCTCAGAAGATAAACATCCAGGGCTATGAAATTCCATAGCAAACTCTAGGAAACCTTAAATATCACAGAAGCTGAACAATTTCCTTTCATCATTATTTTGAATTCATTAGTTAGACTTCTCTGAGATACATAGGCCAACTTTCCATTGTAAGGAAACAGAAATAAACTGACATCTGAAAAAACAATTTTCTACTTCTACTGCAGGTATAGCAAATAGATAATATGTACTCTGCTCTATAAATGCCTTCCAAAAAAAAAAAAATAAGTCAAATTAGACTGATTTGCTCTGAGTTGCACTTCAGAAATATAGGGAGGAATATGGTTGACCATGGATTGGCATCCATCCATTTTGATGCACCCTAGTGTTTTCCGGAATATGGAGCTGACGAATGTGACCTTGGGACTATCTTTATGGAAACTTGCAAGTAAAGATCTGTGGGATACCTTAGGTCATCTCAAATAGTATAAGAACCTATAGTGAATTATCTGACTATTACCTTTTAATATGCTGAAATCTTCTACATCCCTGTCCAAAAAACTTAATCTATTGATTTCTTTTTTTTCAAAAGTAAACGGAAAATCAGCAACTTAGTTTGATCCTACTACTTTTCAGATGAGATTACGTCACATGTAGACTATGAACATCATTAAAGTCACAATGACATGTAACATATATTCTCTATGTTATGTCGTATAGGGCATTGTTGGAATTTCTGACTGTCTTTTGCAACCCACTCTATATCTGGGTAAGTGATGCTACTGTAACAAGCCAGAGTGTGTAAACATTTATATGAGTATGAAAGTCATGGCACAATACCTGTGAGACACCAGAGTCTTCTTGAAGTAGCAGGTTGAAGCCAGCTGGGTTTTTATTATCATCAGTGTAACAATAGACCCTGAGGTTGAAGCCAGCTGGGTTTTTATTATCATCAGTGTAACAATAGACCCTGAGTGTTACAGAACCCCAAGACATGGCAAAAGTTTAACAAAAAAAGTCTACCTTTAAAAGTATATATTTCAATTGCAAATATTTGTACTGGTTTTGTATACTATACTAATAATGGAAGTGTAGTTAATTGCCTTAAAAATGGTAAGAAGTTTCCTTTCCTATGGTGCACAGTCAGCACAGCAGTTTTTTTTACCTGCTTTGATGTGGTCTAGTATCCTTTATAACAAATTAACAGTACTGACACAATTGTTGTTTTGTTGGTTTTTTTTTTTTTCCTTTTATATAACCACTCCTGTTAAGGTGAAGATGGTTTGATCCTAAGAACTTTGATAGGTTAATTCTAAGGTCATTTTGACTTTAATGATATTCAGACTCTTCATGTGACTTAATCTCATCTGACAAGTACTAAGATCAAACTAAGTTGCTGATTTTCTGCTTACTTTTGAAAAAAAAAATCAATAGATTAAGATTTTTTGACAGGGATGTAGAAGATTTCAACATATCAAAAGAGCGGTTTAAGTTCTTGGGTGTATTTTAAATTGAGATGAGTGCAAAATTACAAATGAAAAAAATCACCCCTACTCCTTCTTAAAAAAAATGTAGCAGATATGCAATCATTCTATTACAGTTCTGAGATCAGAAATAAAAGGAATTATCTCATTGGCATTTCTATGTGTAATCTTAAATGTATGTCAAAGATGTGTTACATTTATCTCATCTAACTTCAGGAACAACCCAGCTGAGGCTCCTGACTAAATATTTCTGTTATAGCTCCTGTTAGAGCCACTTTTCCCTTCTTTGCATAAGAATTACAATACATATAATATGGCAAATCTGAAAGGAATTCAAAGAAGAGAGGGTGGTTTAACACTGTATTGTGCTGCATGACATTAACTATATTCTTCTCCTTTGTTTCTGGGTAAATTGCTTACCTTTAATGAGGTCCATTATATTTAACTTATAAAGTCATCACTTCTCTGAATTTCCTCACCTTTCAGAATCTGACTTGCACAGATAGATCATGTAGTCATACTGAATCAATGGAAACAATGAAAGAGGTATTTACATCTCTAATTCTGGTAAGAATTTTCAAAATATTTAGATATTTAATTCTACACGTTTGTGATGTTTCCGTGCAGAGCATTTTAGCTTTGACCTAACACCTCACTAATGTGGCTTTCTGTCTGCTGTGCTATTGCTGGCCAGTAGTAATCAGCTTAAATCGCAAACACTTCTGTGCTTCTCTCCCCACAATGTCTTTGGTATTTTTAATGATTTTTTTTCTCCCCCTTGTTTTTAAAAAGGAGCCAGGTAACAAGGGAAAGAAAAAGACTTTTGCCAAATAATGTATGTTCTTTTAAAAAACTAGTAAGAACAAAGGACATTTGGTTCCCAGTCTACAATTATTTTATGTTAAATAAAATGCTTTTAACAGATGTGAATTAATGAATATTTATTATGATGCACAAAATCTCTTTTGATAGAGTGCCTTCTCCGGGGCACCTAGCTTGGTCAATTTTTAGCATGTTTATATTGGCCAAACATAAAAATACAAGGCAATATCTACTGGACAAACCTTCATATAGAAAACTAAGACTAATAACTTGTAAAGCTGAGCTTTAATATTGTCATCACCTCCAAAAAAGAACTGGCCAGACTCTTGCTGGTAAGTTGATTGCACTCTGTTGCTATTTGAAATGTCCTGATGTTCGATGTTTCTGAGCTGCAGGCTCCATTTTGTTCTTTTTTAGATTTAGGTAGTTTTATACCTTTTCATGTCAATGTTTTTGCTCTTGAATCCTTTACTTACCAGATATGCACAGCTCAACATCCTTACATCTGTCATAAATTTTGTGTTTGCACTTCTCTCTCGCACATGTCTATTTGATATACTTTTTCATGTAATTTTGACATGAAGATTTCCATCATAGATGCTCAATATTTCTTAAAGTAAGCACATTTGCAGTACTTCCTGTCATGACACTGGCATTACATTTCTTCTTTTCTTGACATCAATACTTCTACAGTTAATTCAAAATATTTCTGACATCGTAGTCTTTGGGACTTCTGTCTTTGCACGAGAACATTTCAAATTCTGTTCTAAGGCCTAATTAATATGATGGATTGAAAGCAGTGTTTGTGAGGTTTAAAAAGAAATAAGAAAAGATGCCCTTGCAGGGAGAGCATGTTCAGAAAGGCTTTGATTTTCCTTAAGCCTTTTGATTTCATGGCAAAGAGGAAAGTAAATACTGTCTGGCTCCACTTGTCTTGTGTAGTTTTATTCAGACAGACAAGTTCTTAGAGCATACTGTGAAGTAAATGCAAGTTCATATTTCATGCTAAGGAAATTGGTTAATATATTAATCATAAGTGAAATACTTTAAAATAATAATGAAAATTTTTTAAAAGTGTAGTGGACTGTTGATGTTTATATTACATGATTTTATTTGCTTTTCCAACTTACTGTTTTAGTACATTGTAGCAAATATGGCAAAGTGCTCTTAGTGCCACAGCACCCAAATTGTATCTTCTGTCCAAGAAGAAAGAAGCTCAGATAATATTATTTCAGTGGAATTTAGTCATAGAAATTTCTTTTTGTAATATAGATGACACGAAGTGATAAAATTGAGATAAAAATTAAAATTTAGCCTTGTTGTTTAAATAGGAATCTATGTTTTGTTTAGATGCAAATTACAATAACTTAAGTATTTACCTCAATATAGTTAGCTATGTTTTTATGGATACTTGTAAGGTTTGTAATAAATTCAAAAAGTTCAAAAAGTTTGATGGGCTTCTTCTATTTTTACCTTTCCACTATCTCTTTATTAAACACTTTTCTATTGTATTAATTTACAATAAAAGAATTAAATTTCATCCAGCCCTGAGGTCCCCAGTACAACATATGGACTTGTTGGAGAGAGTCCACGAGACAGCCATGGTCAGAAAATGACCAGAGTCATGGTCAGAGAAAATGGTCAGAGAGCTGGAGCGTATCTCCCATGAAGACAGGTTGAAAGAGCTTCCAGCCTGGAGGAGAAGGCTCTGGAGTGACCTTATTGCAGATTTCCGGCAGCTAAAGGGGGTGTACAAGAAAGATGAAGAGTGATCTGCAAGAACAGGACAAGGAGGAATGACTTTACACTGAAAGAAGTTAGATAATACTAGGAAGAATTTCGTCACACTGAGGGTGGTGAGACACTGGAACAAGTTGCCAAGCAAAGTTGTGATACCTTGAATAAATTCAAGGTCGGGTAGGATGGGGATTTTAGCAACTTGATCTAGTGAACGATGCCCATGGCAGAGAGGTTTGGCTTCATGATCTTTAAGGTTCCTTCCAACCCAAACTATTCAATGATTCTTTCTCTTTTTAGAACGTCTTCAAAGCAGGTCTGCTTCTAGGTAAAACCCTTCATCTCGTCTGAGCCAAGACTTTAATATAAGGTTTCCCTTTTCTTGAGAACTCAGATTGATATGAACTATTCTGTATTCCATGCTGAACAGAGAAATGAAACTGAAATTATTCTATTTATAGCTGAAAGTACATTATCATCTAGGACCAATTTAGGGTAATAAGCTTAATTCAAAGTCAGAAATGTGCACTATCTAGAATGTCAGCTGCCATAAGAGGGAATGCAAGAACAATATTTTTCCTCCCACACTGGGGCAAAAAGCTGGAATTATGCTGACAGTTAGCACAATAAATACATAAAATTGCAGAAGAGTTTAAATTGACTTATATATTAGGACAAAGTAATCAAACAATACAATTCTCAAATATTTTGACCAAATGCTAAAATGAAAAATGCATAAAGGGAAATAATTTGGGTTTTAATTATCTTTTTTTTTTTTTTAATAGGAAAAGAAATTACTCTTAGAAGCTATGATATCTGTATTAGATGGTCTCAAATGATCAAAGCTAATATTACACTTTACACCTTTAAATTTGCCTGGATGCTTGTACTGCAACATAGTCTTTAGCTATTTTATGTGCCATTCTTTTCATACATAGATTGTTAAACTTCTGCACAGTTAGAAAAATCCTTGAATACAGTGAGAAGTTCTTCTGACACAAAAAAGATAGAAGTAGAAAAAAACAAAACATCAAGGATGATTGAGACCCAACTTGTGTATAAGGAGAAATTAAACTAACACTCTTGAGTTTGGAAGAGAAATGATTGGCAGGGGAAAAGAGAGAAACATGAGAAACAGGAAACAGTTGTAGGCTTTTTCAACAGAAGGCCAATTTCAATGAACAAGAACTGACCAAAGTCAAGATGATAAAGCAAGCAGATTCTTCACAAAATGCACAAAATATGAAAGTCCTTGAAGAAAGAAAGTTATAGCAGTTAAAAACCACTGGAAACAATTCATGAAAATAAAATATACCTAAGGTTATGACCAGAGCACACCATCCTTTGCTCAAAAGGTTTCTGAACTGCTATTAGCTAGAAGATAGGAAGATATACTCTTCAAGTGTCATTACATGTAATTCTTTTATTTTTCAGAATTTGCTCATTCATTTGTATTGCCATGTAGTTGAATAATTGTTGTTGGTTTTTGGGGTTTTTTAAATATTCTTCTTTGTTAGTACAGAATTTACTACTTGGAAAAAAATAATAATTTGTGTGTAAACACACGAAAAGTGCTTCAGAATGTAGAGACATCACAGTACACCATAACTAATTCTTTGTTTAGCTGTGTATGGGCTAAATAATAAAAGTCATGGTTACAAAAAGTAATACAGTTTGCAAAATAACATGGCCAAAGCAATCTCAACCAGAAATACAAGTCAGGTGCTTTACCACTGCATTGTTATCTCTATGCTATATTTAGTATTCTATCTATATAGCACGTTCTGTAACGTATTACAGCCAAATCATGGCTGACATTTTTACTTTTCCTGTCCTCTATACATTGTTTTCTTAGCTATACAGAGTTAAGGAACAGAAGTTGAACCTGAATCAGTCATTTTGCAATCTTTGATTAATAAATTGTCGAGGACTTCAGCATTGCTTTTATTTATTATTTTCCATTATTATTTTATATGCACCAACATTATTGCCAAGGTTTCATGGTTTCAAGGTTTTTGGATTTCAAAGCTCTAATTGTGTCATCCTTCATTATTCTTCACTTGATCTTTGGAGCTTGCTGCATTGTCTGCAAATGAGAAAAGAAGAAATGAACAATAAATTCCAATTTTAATGTAACGCAGTAGAAGTGATAAATTGTTTTGGTATGTCATAGAAACTAAATGAGTTTCAGAAGATAAACATGTGTTGGAATTTATAGGGTATAAACTTCATTTTATACGGCTGTTATAAATCACTGGACACAAAACTTTAACATACTCAGGATCATATTTGTTCTACTCTACCTCACAGCATTTATATCCATCAAAGAAATTACAGTTCAAGTAGGATTTAAGGTGTCATTTATTTACAGGTGATGATAATGACAAACAAATCCTTACCTAGCGCACTGTGCAAGCTCAGAAGCAAAACTGAAAGACACAGAAAAACATATAAAAACAATAAATGTAACTTTTTTTTTTTTTAACTTAGAAGAATTAAATGTTTCATATGAGGTGTTTGATTCTCTGGAGTTTAAATATGATGGACACATTTGGAGAAGATGACTATAGTACCTACAGTCTGTTGTCTGTTGGTGGACCCAGTTTGATCACGTTTCTCATGAGGAATTATTCCAGTGGTCATTTGAAACATCCCATAAACTCCCTTTTCCTCCAAAGCTTTGTGGCCTTCTTTAGTCTGCTTTTAGGTGTGTTCTATGGATATTCTGAAGTTCCACGAGAAGTGCTTAAGTGCCCAATATGCAGAACAAAAACATGACAAAGACTCTTCAAATTCCATTATAGTTTAAATTACTAATACATATAGCCCTAAAGGAACATAATTTCTTCACTTGGTGTAAAGGAATTCTTCTGTACATGTCATGTGCAGATGTGTTTATTACAGATGTTTGGCAGATAAATTCTGTTTTTGTAGTGCATGTTAGTAAGGCTGTCTTTGTTAATTAATACATCATCTTCACATAATTAGTTTTGTGCTCCATGACTGCTACCAAGCCTATGGTAATTTTTCTGAATTATTTTTTGGTTTTGTTCTTGTTTGGGTTGTGAGTATCTTTTGGGGTTGTAGTTTTTTGCAGGGGGTTTGAGTGGGTTTTTTAAATTATTTGGAATCTTGAAATAATATCATTACCTTACACATCTTAAGAAGCATTCTGCAAATTCAATGGATTATTTAATTTTTTCTACAGTTGTTTCTCCTCAGGACATGTAACATTTCTTATTTTATTTTATTATTAACTTTAGAAGAGCAGGACTCTGTATTCTTGATGAATCAGGTCATGAAAATTTTTAATTAATTTTTACAATCAAGTATCAAAGTCATCATGGATACAGACAGACATACAAATACTTATACATACTTAGAGAAAGACAACTTAGTATTTTCTCTTTTAAAAACTATAGAAAAGTTTAAGATTACCTAAAACTAATAAACTACTCCAAAGACGCAAGTTTCTGTAAACTTTTTTGACCACACAGATTGTGTAATATGAGGAAACATTTCAGCCATAATGGACTGGGAGGACTTCTGCAGGACTTCTTCTATCTCTTGTTTTAATCTTGTAATGTCTGATTTTTCCTGAAATAATGGCAAAGATAAGAGTAAACATTGCAATTCAACAAATATTTTTTTAACCTTCATAATGATTTATCAACTAAGTGCAATTAATTTTAACACACAAAAAGAATAGTTTCCCCCTTTCCTGCTCCCTTCTTCATCGAAATCTCCACTGTCCATAAAATGAGAAATAAAATGTTCCCTAAATTGTGTTTTGAAGAGAAATTAAAATTCATTGCCAGAAATCTCAAGGGAGGCAATATTTGTACACTGGGGTAATGAAAACTTCTCCTATAACATCACGATTTACGGTCTAAATTTATAGTTCGTTTACTAGGATAATTGTAATGAGTAGTAAAAATGTGGGTTTACTGGGTATCATACCAGGGACTCCAAGTTCCTAGGTTTATAATTCCTTTCTTGTGTTATCAGAGTGTTAGATAATGAACTTAATTCCTTAAGAAAGTGAATTCTGGTCTACAACATTTTCATAAATTTGGTCTTTTTCTTTTGGCTAGAAGCAAAAATTAGTGAAAATGTTATGAAAAAACATTTAATGAGACATTTAGAAACTTTTGAATTTGTCCTCATAATAGTTTGAAGGGCAGTGGCTTGTGTGTTATTCAAAATCATGAAAGCAGAAATATATTAACTGGTAGAAAACCAACATGCTGAGGAACACAGGAAAAAAGGAAGGGGCAGAGGGAGAAAGAGGAAGAGGGAAAGAGGGAATTATAGATGACAAAAAGCTTTCAGGACAGGTTTCAGGATTTTCAATTGAATTTTACTTTCTGCACTCACTGGCTAAACTACAGGGATAAGTGGTACAAAGAATAAATAAAATTTGTGTTTTGGGGTGGGGAAGGGATTAGATCTGTAATTCTATTCTTTTAAACAGACAGAGGTGAAAAAAAATTAAGTCTGGTATATTACTAACAGAAAGGAAGCTAAGTGAAACAACATCAGAACTGAGCAGCATTCATTATAAGTAGATAGCAGTTACTAATACAATTGAACGGAAATACGAATGATTTCAAAACTCTATGTCCTTGTTCAACCTATAATTTTTTTCTTCTGGGCTTTTGAGTTATGACAGTAAGGATCTTTTTTTCTATTCCAGTTTAATGAAAATAATTTTATTCCAATTGGTATATTTAAAGTCATGAATATGTAGGAATCCAATCCAAAACTCAGTGAGTTATAGCTGAAAGGACAACAAATTTTCACAAAAATTGCAGTATAGAGAGAAGTAACTAGAACAATTCTCACTTACAAAACGTGTAATTAGGACTTGCATGTAATTGCAAAACCAAATCCTCAAGGGTATCAAAGATATCCCTGCACATGTATCTGAAATTACCCATGTAAAATTATTTGTCTATTCAAATTTTTTCTGCCTATTAAATTGTCACATTATAATAAAAAAGCTACAAGGGGAGCATCTTAATTAATATCCATCGAAATGAGAACTGTTAATGAATTCTTTTAGAAGGGCATTTCTAAATGTTCACACTAGGGTGGTGGATAAAGGCAAAATAAAGAGACATTGACTTCATTTTGTATATCTCCATCTCAGGGCCCCACTGTTCAACCTATGTCAAATACTTCTATGTTTTGAGAAGAGGAACTAAACACGATTTTACAAAGAAATATATTGAAAAAAGGTTTCAGGCCTGGAAATCACAGACTTTCTTTACAAAAATTTGCATCCTATGCAGTCCCAGATTAATATTTAGGAAATCTGACCTGGAAGCTATGAGTATAGGGCTGATGAGTGAGCTACTCCTCAGGCATCAGTGTCCAGGCTGCAAAATATCAGTATGGCCTGAAATATGGATTAGTTCTCTCCAGGTATCATGTGTTCCTTGGTTTTTCCTGGTAATTTTTTTCTCAGATGTTGAGAGCTAGAGGTCACTTGAATAGAAGGCATAGACAAGTCTTTTTTTATGAGACGAAAGTTTATTAAAGTGGATATAAACAGTGCTATGCCGTTTTACAAGATCCAGAGAAAGGGCCTTGGCCCTATTTAATTTGCTATTATAGATAGAGTATTCACATAGCCAAACTGATTTAATATGTTTGTGTATGTTTAACTGAGGTATAGTATGTACCTTGTTCATAAAGCTAATTTTCATCACAGATTAGGCTAACCTAGATAAGGTTAATGAGCCCAAGGGCCCCTTTACTGTTCAGCCAATTAAAACAAAAACAAAAACAAAAACAAAACAACCAAACAAACAAAAAAAAAAACCAAAAAAAAACCATAAAAAAAAACCAAAAAAAAACAACCCCCCCCCCCCAAAAAGATAAAAAATTAGCCCAAGAATTTGATTGCTTTCTTAAGATATTGGACTGCCTTCATTGACTCCTGAAGCAGCCTAAGGACTATCTATAAATTTCTCTCACTATCAATTTAGACATCTCAAATAATTGTCTTCCATTACGTGGCATAAATCACGTCCTTGACATCCACTTCTGCAATGTTCAGCTATTAAAATAAGCTCAAGTTTTCTCATTTTTCAAATGGTTCTGTTGGTCCCAGAGACATTTCTGAGTTTACTCTTGAGGAAATTAAATGAGTAAAATATACATTTTTACTGTATCAGCTAATGCAGTTGGTGTCAATAAGCAAAGTCTTTGTATCTGGAGAACTGCAAATCTGGAGCAAATCTAGAGGAAGTAAAAACATATGAGGTTCACCTATATATTGAGAACTTAAATTATTTAACAGCTGAAAAAGGCAAAAAAAATTATCCCTCCTTTTTGTTTGAAATACATAGCAGAACTCTTGCTTCTAGTTTCATGGAGACTTCGTCTTGTGCCAAAAGATATAAAAGCATCAAATTAAAAAAAAAAAAAAAGACACAAACAAATATCATTTTGCATTGAGAAAGCAGGAAATGTATTTTGTGAAGTTTTGTGAATGTTTCTTCCTTTTGTGTTTTCTGAACCTAGTCTGGGGCAACAAGATGTTGGGTTGCTTGAACAGGGTGGTGGACCAGATGACCTCCACAGGTTCCTAGTTCCTTTCAGCCTTAACCATTCCATGATTCTATAACTTGTTACAAATGATGATGCGACTTTTTTTTGTGGTTTTGTACCAACAGCAGTATTATAAAAAATGCTGTATTTTCATTGTCTGATGCTTGTTTCATTAAATTCTTTCACAGCACAATAAAGTGGTGGCAATTTTGAAGGCAAAAGGAAGTTAGAAAACCCCCTATGATGATATACAAAAGTTTACTTCATCATTAGTCAGTTGAAATATTTACTTAATCAATACACATAATAACATAAGATAAATGACAAAGGGACTGCTTATGCTCAATATTTACGAAAAAATACTTCAAAAATATTGAGCATTCAAACTTATATGGTATTTTAAAAAATGTAATAGAACTGAAAAAGTAGTTAATTATTTTGACATTGGTTAAATGTATTTTCTCAATTGATTTATTATATTTTTCTAGAATTAAATAAATTATGGAGACAAATTATTTTGCCAGGGAATATTTGGACATAGAATGTTTAATTTCAGAGAAGACTAATTGTTCTATCAGTTAAAATACAGGGCATACAGAGGAATCTTTTCCAATCATCAGAGCAGTCTGAGATGAAAAACACTGTTCTGCATTTTTCTAAAGAGTTTCAACATATTGCTTTATATTCACAGTTAGTGTCCTAATTTTCTGTAATAGCCAAATTGTCCCACTTTATGCAAACATCTTCACTTATCCTAAAGTAGTGTGTGGTTTCTATGCCAAACCAGAAATAGTAAAAACTTCGTTTTTCACCTAAAAACACAACAAAACAAAGCAAAAGCTGAAAACTGTTTTGTTTTTTCCATTGTGCTCATATCAGACAAAAGAAATGTCAAACATCAAATTTGGCTTAAACAAAACATATTTTTTACTATCTGCACCTGCAAACATATCTAGTATTAAATGACCAATGTTTTCTTGTTAGCATTTGAAACCTTGGAACAGGAAATTTGTCATCTGGAAAATCCCTAAATATGATTGAAAATACATTAATATTCATCACATGCTTACATAAGCTCCAAAAATTGTTCTCATCTTGCTTAGATTAGTTAAAAATATGAAATACATTAATAGTTTCATGGATTTAGACTCATATCTTATGCAGCCCCATGGAGTTACTTTCACATAATGCTACTGGAATTTGTAAACCTGCCTTCTTTTATAACCAAACCCTGTCTTTAAGTATTATACACATTCTATCATGGATATGCAATTATTGACTTCTTCCTCTGTAAGAAGGGTCAGTTTGCATTCTCTTGGTGCTTGGCTAAGTCCTAAACTACTTGTAAGGCAACTGGAATTCCTAAATTCGGTTTTTCCTAATGTGGCCTTTACATTCTGTATAAACACAGCTCAGTATTTTTTACTAATTTATAATTGAGGTTAAAACAAAGAACTTGTTCTTTGTGAGCAAGTAAAACTAAACATGGCTCTTCTGAGACAATAATAGATATTGGGACATATCTGCCCCAAATTCTATTTGTCAGGATCATGATGATAGGAACAAGGAGAAATAAAGATCTCTCTTTAGTGGATTACACCAAAGGTGTTCAAATAGAAAAAAAAAGTCTGAATTTGAATTTTTGGTTTATTATCTTTTTTACCATTTAATCTTTATTATATTTTTTTACCAGATTAACAAAATATGTTTTTCCAATTATGTTTTGAAGGACTGTCAGAAATATAAATCTGATGAGAAGTACCCACGCCACTATACAAAAGAAGGATTGTGGTGCTTCTCCATCCTTGTGGCATGGACCAAGTGTCATGACTGGTGGGTAAGGGGTGTGATGTTCATTATAAATTCTCATCAGGCTGAACAAATGCACAAGACCATGTGTCAAGAACAGTTATGCTTTCATTACACAGTACACTTCAGTAAGTTCTCAGCTCCCACTGCAAACTCCTCAAAGGTGCTGGCTCAGAAGCCACAACACAGTACTCAAAAGGTGCTGCCCAACAGGCCACAACACACACCTCCACAATCTCACTCCCTCAGCAGGGCTCTGTATAGAGTATGGAGTAGAATAGGACAGCTGTTCTTTGCCTAGAAGAAGGACAGGAAAAAGACAAGTATCTCTAGTCCTGAGATCCCACATTGGTCCTGCCACATGGATCGTCTTGGGGACCAAGGAACTGGGGTTGCAAGACAAAGTGACCAAGACATTTGGTTTTCCACCAAAAGACTTATAGCACAAGACTCTTCCAAGGTGCTTTTACAGCATTATAATGCTTCTTGACACAATGACTAAAATGACAGCACATTATATTAGCTATAATTTTGCCTTTCAAAAAATTTAGAAACCAATCTTTTTGGTTTTTTCAGGAGCATTGGAGAATACTCACAGCCTTCTAATAAGAAACGGATAGATATTTTAGTCTTTTAAACTGAAACTTGGTGTACCAAAATAAACAATAAAAGAATATGAAAATCCCTCAAATAGTATCTAAATGTGAAATATGAATTTAGTTTTGAGCTCACAGTAGGTAAAATGTTATGTACTCTTGCAGTAGTGTTTCTAAGAAAATTATGTTTCATAGGAGTGTAGTCCCAGATCAGACACAGGACTTCAAATAATGTTCTTTGTGGTGAGAGGGGAGAGAAAATATGCAAATTGTGATGTTGACAGTGTTTATTAACATATTGGAGGTTACATCTCCATGTCTTTGCTGCACTAGAATATTTAGCTCAATGGGGACATTTTGCAAATTCTTCCAAACAGAAGAATAAAATGTTAATTGCAAATTCTTTTCATTGTTAATACAACTCAGACTGCATAAAGAACCTAATAAAGAATAATAATGAGCTATTAGGTATTAAAATTAATTTGATATGTATCAAAGTATCATATTAACATTAATACCTTGTGCTTTAATTAAGCTCATGAAAGCCAGTACAAGATAAAGATTAAATGAGCAAACAACATTATCTAACAGCATTCCTGTTGACAATCTAATAGCATTTTCTTTTGACAATTTAGGAGGATGTTTTCTATAGAAGTCATTCTAATTGCTCCAGAAAACTGAAAAGCTAGTTAAAAAAATCAATCGTTAAAGCCCTGCAACCTGTGTAGAATTTTGTGCATCAAAAAAAAAGGAAAGCTCATATTTATATCAAATCTCTATTTCACAGTCTTTGGCACTTCAGAACATAGTTTTCAGCATTTCACTGTAATTAGAAATTGCAAATTGAAATTTTGTTTTATTGCTTGGTTTGAAACATTCTTTATATTTTTTTCATGTTGTTTGGAATATTTTTGTGACATGATTTGAAAAAAAGATAGGTAAATGAGAACCCACACCATCATGACGGGTTTCTGACAAGCATTTTTACCATTTAGTATCTTTCTAGCATGTAGCTTTCCAAGCACAGTTGTAAAGGCATTCAACTGAAGGTGTAGCTAAAAGAGCAGAAAACTGTGAAGATAGATGGTCAAGGTACTGCACATACACAGAGTAAAACTTTTTAACAATCTCACTTTAGAAATTTAAACAGCAGTAGGAAAGCTAGTGCATTAATGGAAGAGAAGGTATACAGCAGCTTTTGTATGGTGTTCAGCAAAACCAGAACAGGTCTAGGGACTTAAAATCATTCATCATTCAAATCCTTCTCAGGTTCAAATTCTAAAAGTTTTGGAAGCCAAAAAAAATGCCAGTAAAAAGCCAGTAGAAGACTAAATATCCCAGCTCTTCTAGAGGTCTCAAGTCCTGATAGGCTTCTGTTATTACTTGTTCCTATTTTGCAAGACTGAAAAATTCATTTTAGTGCAACACATTTTGAGAGGTGCCAGAATTGCTGCTCATTAGCGCAAATAAGCAAAACAGGGAAAGAATTTGATATGGAATCTTACAGAGAATTTAAAAGTCTTAAGAGAATCTCTTGTGAGATTTCTTCTGTCACTTTACTCTCTGCTAAATTTGTATACAGACACAGACACGCTTGCACACACATAGATGTTCTTTTACCAAAGTTTTGGTTATCTAGTCTCTTCACTGCTTTGAAAATTTAGCTGTATAAAAACATCATCTTTTAACTGGTCCAGAGACAGTAAATGCAATGTTACTTTGTTTCTTCTGTTTTTTCAGTTTCTAAAAATGCATTTCTATAGGATATACAATTTTTTGATGATTTTGGACAGAAATTACTTAATTCAAATTGCTATAGTGAAGCCTTACTTATTAATGTTAGTTATGACACATTGATAAAATATTTTAGCAATAACAGAGTTAAGTACAGCAAAGTACATGGTTACAATGCACTATAAATTATCTATAAGTAAAATAGAATTTGGTGGTGAAGGGCTTTCTGATTCTTTACTGGGCTTAATTTTAGTGAGAAGATACAAAAGAAAATTCCTAAAAATCCCTAGCAGTCCAGTATTTCTTGGGCATGGTTTGAGGTTACAAAGTGATCACCTGAGTGCAATTACGCTGGAAAAACAAGAGCACATGTAACTTTTAGGTGTAAATATTTTATAACTTGAGAACACTGATCTTATTACAATCCACCCAAGATGTATGTGTCACTCAGCTGAACTGTACTTGGAGCAATGGATCATTAAAGGGAGTTTTTTGAAGGCTTCCTGAGAATTCAAAGTGCACTTGTCCAAGTGATTCACATAGTTTCCTGTCAATGTCAGAACTATCTGTATGTCAGTGAAAGGGATAGGAAGTATTTTTGATCTTCAGCAAAGCAAGAAAGGAACAGAAATCCTTCCAAGCCCTTTAAAGTGTTACAGTTTAAAGATCTTAGAAGTTAACAAGTGTGCCTTAAGCAGAAAGTTCACTCTCATCATTCTTAAGTCAAAATACTTCTGTAGTGGAAGGAGTGCAGGTTACTTGCATTGTAGATTTAGAAGTTTCTTTGTCTTTCCTATGGTGCCTTCTCTGCTTCAATGAGGCAGACATTGAGGACTCCAGATAATATTTTCTACAGATAAATCTCATTTTTCTGTGCTCAAGCAGCTCAAATTTAATGAGTTGTACTTATCCAGATGGATGAAAGCAGAACTTCTATTTTAAAAACTTTTATTTCTTAAATCAGAGCTTTTGTGTACCTAATGCTTGATTCTACCAGCAACAACTTCATTCATAAAGCCTGAGGTGTGGGATCTGTCTTTCTCTCATTATTGTCCCATGTTCTCTAGTGGAAGGTACTAATAAATGCTGTCACTACTTTTCAACATTATTTTTCTTCTACTAGCAAGTAATTTTTCTGTGTTCATGGCCTAGATTATTTTTACAATCTCTTTCTTATGTCTTCATTAATAATTATAATTTTATATAATATTTGTAATTTGCTATAATTTTCTTTTATGTGTCAGCATGTATAATGAAAATAAATCTATTCATGAAGTAGAATTTTTATAAGTGAAGTTTGATTTTTTTAAATTTCTTTTTTTTAATCAGCAGGTGCAGCTTTTTTACATGCATATTCATATACATACATATTCCTGTACATACATACTTCAACCAAGAAACTCTTTAAATTCTCAGTATATATTTTCAGTAAGACTAGAAGAACACTGAGGGCCTGAAGAAACCAATTAGTATTTTTTAAAATTCTCACACTCCTGCAAAAGAAAGGTATTTTTGGAACTGTCAGCTCAATATTTATTTCCAGCAAAATATGGAAATTCTTTACTCAGAACTCAACAGGAAAATAAAATAAAACAGTTATAAATTGTATCTTTATGAAATAAATCGAACCAAAACGAATGGCTTTTTCAATGAAATTTCAAGTTTAATTTAAAATGATGGATTTTTCCTGTTTAATTTTTAACATATGATGTGTCTATTTCAATTTAAGAAACAGAACTATTCTTAAGCAACAAATTCACACCGTTTCTGGATGCATGTTATTTCTTCTTCAGAGACTATGTATGGATGTACAGATACTGACAGGAATTATTAATGTGGCACCTAATTATTTCGCCTCTAAAATCTGGAAATTTGAATTGATTCTTTGGTGTTAAAACATGCCTATCAACCTAGGTTACACACTAAATCCCTATATCTCTATTCTTTACATGCATCTCTGAGGAGAGCACTTACATAGAATATTTTAAAAATCCTCTCTCGAGATTCCAGTTTTACTGGCTATATCAGCCATTTCACTCCAAGTCTTCTAAATTCCATATTATAGTATCTCCTGAAGAACCTATCCTAAATATTTTTTTGTTTGCTTGTTTGATGGAAACTCTTCCAATTTATGTAGAGTAGAATTTCAGTATTTATTCAGACTTTTTTGAAATTTGAGAATTACTATATATATATTACTATATATATTACCATAAGTATATATATCTTTAGCCAGAAAATAGTTTTATTGCCTATGCAAAATACAACAATTTCCATTACAAAGTCTCTAGACCACACAAGATAGAGCACAAGTACTTTGATTTGACACTTTTCTCCAAATACCTTCTTCACCAGGAGGGGTGACCTTTCAATCTTTTCACAGGAGTTTTCCCAGAGTTCTCACCTTAGATCAGGGGCCATGTGGAGACACGTTCTTATACCAGCTCTAACACTATTTTATCCTGTCTTTACTGTACCTGGGATCCACTTGAAATGCCCTCCTACATGTTTCCAGCATCTGCCAACACTTGTAATCAGTCACTGCAACAAGCCACCCTGTTGTTTTATTTTAGCACTTTCCTAGGAATGTGCATCAACAAGCTTTTCTAGGCTCATTCCATCTGTCCAGAATCATAATTTTGTTTCTTTCTTCTTTAAAAGTCTATTAATTTATTGATGACCATTGACGGCTTTTCAAAGTTTACAACATTTAGGTATGAAAAAGGGATATCTTTATGAATGATGAGAGGAAACTTCGAAAAAAAACACACATTTTCAGTTTAATTTAAAAGAAAAAAAAGTTACAGCCTCCTATGACTTGAAATTAGAAGTAGTCTAATTTAGATTCAGTGTACACCCTTACTAGTGAAATTATTTAACCCAAATTAATGAACTTAGTATGAAGAATACCTCTTCAAGTGAGATCTTGAAATTGACTGGGTTTTCCCCCTAAAGTATGCTAATGAACTTTCATAATCTGTTGTGTGCAGTAAAAGATGCTAATAGTTGTTCTGTGAAAGAGTACTCCAAAATCAGATGGATCATGCCCAGTCTTAAAAGATGCACTTTTAGTTAAGTTGCTCTGGGTTTCATGTGTAGATTTTAGTAGGACAAATCTCATTTTAAAAAAAGCAAACAAAACCAACTAACAAAAACTCCCCAAACCAACATAAATCATTGGTAATTTAACTTATGTGTATTAAACAACTTGTATGAACCAAAAGCAGAATGAAACATAAACTAAGAAATAAGCTAATTAAGACATACATTAGCCCAGTAACCCTGAAGAAAAAAATTATATACTGGTATTCAATGTCATGTGATCACAGAAAATGTGAGACAGATTGAGAAGTTTCTAGTTAATTAGAAATTTCCTTAACCAGAGAGTACTCAGGTTGTTTTTTCAGGAGCAGAAAAGAGAATTCAACGAAAGTACAATTAATTTAAACATATGACAAATTTATATTCTGTTTTATTTTCTGAGATTTAATATGGAATTTTTTTTAAGGAATAAAAAAAGTGGGTCTTCAGTCTTTCAGTCTTGAGAAAAGGTGGCTTTGGGGAGACCTTGTCACCCTGTCCCAGTATTTAAAGGATGGCTATAAAGAAGTTTGCAAGGCGTCACATGGAAAAGATGAGGGCTAATGAGTACAAGTTACTCTTAGGGAGATTCTGACTGGACAGAAAACTTTTCACAATGCCATTGGAATAATGCCCTCAGGAAAGTGGTGAATTCCCCAACTTTGGACACTTTTAAGACTCAGTTGGACAGGGTGCTGGGCCATTTGTCTAGATTTTGCTTTTGCCAAGGAAGGTTGGACTAGGTGATCCTTGAGGTTGTTTCCAACCTGATATTCTATCTTTCTATGATTCTGTGATTTGTAGCTACTAACTGTAGCTTGGCTTTATACAAGAGAAAACTGACACTTTGAATCATGAGTCATCTGCTTTTTCTGGCCAGAGAGAATGCTCTTGACATAGACTCACATCATTTCACTGTGCTGAATCTGTGAAGTCTGGATGCCAGCTTTATAAAGGGAAAAATAACTCTATTCTGTGAGCATTCTTATAGATCTTACCTGAGTCTCCTTTCCAACAGAAACAACACTAAAATTTAATCTAATGAAAATGAAGTACTTTCTGTTCTTCGTTGTAAACTATAGCTTTGTGTCATACAATAATTCCTGAATTAGACTAGTTTGGAGCATCTGGATAGAAACAATACAGCCTTACCCATAACCAATTCTAGGAGTCATGGTAATAACATAAAATTATAGTTCAATATCTGCTTTTGTGCTTCTTGAGAAAATTCTATCAGCTTGAATCATAAATACATAAAAAAATAGGCTTAAAATTTAAAAAGAATAAGATTCACCTCTCTTACATTTCCTCCCCTTCCTATTCATAACTTATCTACCAGGCTTTGCAGAGACATAGTAAATCTGACTGTGTGTTCTCTGGTTCTCTGTCTCTTTTGACCTTTTTAGCATAGTGGCATGTGTCTGAGAATGCTGTCTCAGCAGGATAAGACAGCTTTCCTACAAGACCAAGCAGTTAGCTGGGGGAAAGTGTATTAGTAAAGTGGCTGCAGTGTGCCAAGGAGAAAGCAGGAGAGAGAATGAGGCAAGCTTTGCTTGCTCTGCTATTCTTTAGAAGGTGCTGAATTCTGTCTGGTCCCTCTCTGGGGGCTTAAAACCACTTCATAATGACTAAGGAAGTAGTTCCAGTTAATTAGCCCTGAAGATCACAAAGTTTTTACTACTCTTCAAAAAAACCACTTAGATTCTCCCTAGATGTAAAAAAAAAACTTCTGCCTTCTTTCCATTCCTTCTCCTTTACAGTTCCTATGAGAAATGATCCATTTGTTACTGGAGTCAGCTTCCAGCTGAAGTGCCCTATGAAGAGAAGACCACATTTTTCTAGTTTGTAATAGCTCACACATTCTGCTCCAAAGTAAAAAACTCCCACCTCCCACCCCAGACAAGAGAAATTAGCACCTTTTCTTTACAGCCTGTGATGGTTTTGTCTGGGGTAGAGTTAATTTTGTTCACAGTGGCTGGTATGAGGCTGTGTTCTGGATTTGTGTTGAACAAAGGGTTGATAATATAAAAATGGGTTTTTTACTGCTAAGCAGCTCTTACACAAAGCGAAGGTGTTTTATGGCCTTTTATGCTCCTTATACTGTACCACTGGCAGGGAAGTTGGGGGTACATGGGAATGTGGGAGGAGACATAGCAGAGACAGCTACCTCCGACTGACCAAAGGGATATTCCATACCATATGCTCAGTATATAAAGTGGGGAATGAAGAAGAAGGAAGAGCGAGATATTTGGAGTGATGGCATTTGTCTTCCCAAGTGACAGTTAATGCGTGATGGGGTCCTGCTCTCCTGGATAAGGCTGAACACCTGCCTGCCCATGGGAAGCAGCAAATGAATTCTTTGTTTTCTTGTGGGCATGGCTTTTGCTTTCTTTATTAAACTGCCAATCTCAACCCATGAGTTTTCCAGCTTTTATTCTTCTGATTCTCTACTGATCCTGCTGGTGGGGTAGTGAGTGAGCAGCTGTGTGTGACTCGGTTGATGGCTGTGGTTAAACCATAACACAGCTCAAGACAGTCTTTCTGAGTCATGCTGAAGTGTTGTGAAATCTTACACTCCATGATCCTTTCTGTAGCAAAAATCACCTAGAGCTTAGTGAGACAAACATATGATGGGAAAGCGTCTAGAACTGAAGGAAAGAAGGAAGAGATCAGAGGAGATTTCAGGTGGTTCAAAATCATCTAACATTAAAGATCACAGTGAGTGAGTGAACAGCTCAACAGGATCCTTGAGGGAACAGCAATAGAAAGACTTGCCAATACTATCTTACTTTTGTTTCCCTCAGGACAGAACCAATTTCTCTGAAGGACCAATGTAGTGAAGCTCTGAAGAGAATGCAGTACTAGTTACTGTGAATAGTATGAATGACCAGGCTAGCAGTGTGCTGCTGGACTTTTGTGAATCTTCCAACCACAGCATCAAGTGAAGGCAGAATGACAGAGGTAAGTGTTCAATTGACATGTGTATTGGGTAAAAACTGGTGTCAAGCTGAGATGGAGAAAAGACGATATGTGCTCAAATTTTAATATCAGTTCTCTGTTTTTGTACTATTTCCTGAATGGGGAGACTACGAGGAATTTCATACTCTTTCAACAGCCCAAATACATTGAATGAGACCGTGAGCAATGCACCGGTGTTTTGCCAGTATTTTTCATAATTCTCCTTCATGATATGCCACTGATGATATTCAGCATATGGTCATTGAATAATTTAGGTTGTAAAGGATCTCCAGAGTCATATCGTCTTCATCTTACTGCAGTCACAAGAGAATAATCATGTTCAAATTTACTTCAAAAGTTCCCTGGAACTTCAGACTAAAACGTAGGACTCAGAGCATGCTTATTTGAGGGGATCAGTTTCTCAAAGTTTTGTAGGAAGTTACAATAATATTTTGAAGCTGAAGAGTATCTGTTTATTTTACTGCCTAACCCTTGCATTGATCCTATTGAACTATTGACGGTATGCCAGAAATCTCAGAGACAGTCTATGTACTTATTATTATTAATGCTATTACAGGCACATGTTAGTCATGCAAAACAACATATCAAAAGGCAAGTTCAAAGATTTTTTTTTTTTTTTTTGCCTAAAAGAGAAGGTAGAATTATATAGAGATACTGTAGTGTGTTGACTCTGGCTGGATATTAGGCACCCACCAAAGTCATTGTATTACTTCCCTCCACAAGTGAACAGAGGAGAGAAAATATAGCGAAAGGTTCATAAGTGAAGGACCAGGTTTTAGTGTACCTAGTTTTTAATCATAATTATCTTTAGAAGAGATGTTATCCACTTGTATTCTTAACATCTGTATAATGTTACTATTCTCCTCTTCATTACTGAGAATGAATGGCACTGAACTAATCACTTGTGTGCTGATTACAAAACATTCTGTTCATTCCTCATTAACCTCTATGAACCACTGAGAAATATTGAGCTGACCTGACATATTTTTATTGTGCCCTTTGTGGCTTGTCAGGCCCTTAATCACTATAGTTCTGTAGGAATTACTTAGAACTTTGTCAGTGTGCATTATTTTCACATTGTTACACCAAAACCATGAATATTTGGAATGTTCACATGCAGGTCAAATAGAATAGAATAATTTTTTTGAAAAGCAATAGTTGCAATGTTGAGCAAACTACAATGACATTGAACTGAAACAACACAGAAACAAAAGATTGAGAAAGAAGCTCATCTTCTTTTTAGATAAGGAAAACATTGACCATGACAGCATTGACAATATTTCAAGGGTTATATGTGTTGCTTGGTTATAATCAAGTAAATCATAGTTAATTAGGGATAAACTGAGAGAACCAACCCAAAAGAATTAATCAATTCATAATGTTTGATTTACTCTCCTGAATGTACTCTTCTTTTCAGGCCTTCTGGTTAGAGTTCATTTCACCAAGATTTATTGCCCACATCTGAACTTTTTTCACAGTCAGTTGTGATGGGTTGACCCTGGCTGGATGCCAGGTATGCACCAAAGCCACTCTATCACTTCCCTCTGCAACTGGACAGGGGAAAGAAAATATAACTAAAAGCCCATGAGTTGAGAAAAGGACTGGTAGAGATCAGTCACTGAATACCATCACATGCAAAGTAGACTGTTCTTGGGGATCTTAATTAAATTTATTGGTAACGAAATAATGAGAAATAAAATAAATCTTAAAAACATATTTCTCATACTCCTTCCTCCTTCCCAGGCTCTACCTCCTCCAAGTTCTCCAAGAACTGCTCCCACTTGGGTCACTCTTCCATGAGGCGCCATCCTCCCGGCGCAGCCTGCTCCAACTTGGGTCTCCCACATGGCTGCAAGCCCTACCAGAAAACGTGCTCCAGCGTGGTCTCTTCTCTCCACAGGTCTGCAGGTTCCTGCCAGAAGCCTGCTCCAGCACAAGCTTCTAATGGGTTCAAAGCCTTCTTTCAGGCACCTACCTGTTCTGACGTGGGTCTCCTCCATGGACTGCTGGTGGATCTCTGCATCATCTTTGCCCTCCATGGGCTGCAGGGCACAGATGCTTACCTGTGGTCTTCACCATGGTCTGCAAGAGAACCTCAACTCCAGTGTCTGGAGCACCTCCTCCCCCTGCTTCTCCGCTGACTTGGTGTCCAAACCAGAAATTAACTCTGTCCCAGCTAAAACTGTTACACTACCTTAGATATAAATGTCTACTGTGTATCTGTCTACATTTGGTGAAAAATCCTGCTTGTGTCTGAATGCATTTCCAGCTTCATTTAATTACTGATTTTTTTTTTTTTTGCTTTTACCAGTTCTTCCTACTTTTAATTTTTTTTTTCCCATTCAGTTTGCTTCAAGAGCAATAGCTGTACATGTATCTAACTGCATCTATTATTGTACAAAGTATACATAAATAATTTAACCAGTAGAATTTTTATCTATATCTCCCTTTTTCCATGTTGTCTTAGGTTCTCCATGATAAAATAATTTTCTGGAAATAATTGAGTTGTGATGAAGGATGTTTTTTCTGCATCAAGATTTACCAATGCACTCCTACAGGTTCAGATTGTTTATATTCAGCTGTCTTGATTCATCTGAGAGCATGATACAGAAATAAATTTAGTAGCTGTGATGAATGATTAAAGACAAGAAATATGTGAGGTTCTCTTCTTGCATATCAGCAGCACATGACATGGCTGATCATAAGACGTCATTATCCTGACGTGCAAGAAGACATACCAGAAGAATATTCCAGTCTCCATTTTCCTGGATTGATCATGACTGAAGACATAGGAGACATTTCTATAACAGGACCTTCCTTCTGGGACTCATTAAAAATCTGGGGTTTTCTTTATAGAAAGCAAGTTTTTATTTTTTTTTTTTTAGGATATAAAATGTCTAAGCAGCTGCATCATTATGATATTTGAAAAAATGAAAAGAAGTAACATTGTAGGCTTCCATAGATAATTCAAGCAAATATGAATTGCACTAGGCAACAGTAAAAATGACTTACGGTTCTGGTACAATTTCCTGTAGCAGAAAGCCTCATACAATAAATTTTATCTGCAATTTCAGTGTATTTCTGAATTCCATACTAGTACATAAAATGAGGTAACACAGCAGCAGCCAGATAAATATTTTATATATTCTGACTGGATAAACAGATTCAGATGCATCCCAATGCATGATGACTACCATTAGTCATAGTCACCTCTTTATGGCCTCAGCCTTCTGGAAAATTTAATTCATTTGTTATGCTCTGCGCATGACCTGACAACCACGAGTATAATAGGCATTTGTCCTTTGCCTGCAACAGTCAGGTCGCAATGTCCAAGTGTTCACAATGCACATTCAGTGTTACTGAGCTGAGAGCATTGTGGTCACGCTCATGTCAGATAGGAAGCTGAAGTCAAGCAAGATAGGTAGCTGTTATCAGTGCCTCATGGACGTCCATTTCCACGGAAGCTGAGGAATAACAGACTCCAACATTTCTGAGCCTGACTATGAGCACAATTGGACCTTGCTTTCTTTAACAGGGCAAACAGAGCAAGCAGGTTATAAAAATTTAAATCAACCATACTAATAGGTCAACCCAAACTTTGATTGCTATGTAAATATACCCATAGCAAAAGAGTAAGAAAAGAGGGAAAAATCCCCAAATTCACTTGCTGTACTTTCAAATCATCAGGGTTATATTAATGCAAAAACTACACAGATATTCTTAAATTTTGGAAAGAACACACTGCCACCAGTAAGAACCAAACTTTATTCAGTCAGCAAGGGCAAAAGTTGAAGTGAGTATTTTCTACCAAAAAAAAACCAACCAAAAAACCAAAAACCATCCCCCCCCCAAAAAAAAAAAAAAACACCAAGCAAAGAAGAGACAGAAGGAAGGGAGCAGATGGGAGACAGTGCTTATCCGAGGCGTAGTGAGCACATTTACCAAGTAGCAGGACTAGAATATGGTCCTATATCCTGAAGGAGTTTTCACCATTTTAAAATCTCATTGATTTCCTTCCTTGAGCAGAAAAAAATATTAGAAGATAGCAGGGAAACAGCCATGCATATTGCTCTTTCTTTTAAGTACTTAAATACAATGTAAGTATTAAGAACACCCAAACTATTTAAGCATAATCATATTATAAGAATTGTCCCACTTTTTGTAGTCAGAAAAAATCCTCAGTTCAGATAGAACTTTTAAAAAGTCACCTTATGACCCTGCCTTAATGTAGACCAGTGATCATGTAATTTGTAAATGTGAATTGTAGTTTTTTCTGTGAGTGGACTCATGTAACTCCAAATGTGCTCATCTGGAATACAAGTGAAGGAACTGTTTTTCTTCTCTGAAAGTGATAGGAGTGTTATTATGTGTTTTCTAATTAGAACATGTTTCTACTTAGGCGTCACTTAATGGACAGCAGGTTCAAATTCCTTTGTGGTGCTGTATTGGGTGCAGGTGTAAAGATTTTGGTATGTGGGGAGAGCTGCTGGGGTGGCCTCTGTTAGGAGCTACCAGGGCTGCCCTGCTCCAAGCACAGACATATCCAGCTGGCTCCGACAGACCCACCACAGGGCATGGCTGAGCCCAGCAGCCACCACCGTGGCAGCTCTGGGAACATGCATTTAAGAAAGCACAAGTCTTTCACAAAAATGAAGAAGATGATTTTCTGTTCTTTTTACATTTTATGAGGGATAGTAATATTTCTAGGCACCACAAAACAGGTACAAGAGAAACTCAGATTGCAAGTAATGATAAAGTACAGCATTTAGGAGGCTGCTCATATGCTTCTGCTTAGAGAAGGAGAAAATATATAGTCACTCAACCGGAATAAGAAGACTAAGCCTTAAAATCCCTTAAAAGCTTCTTTACCAATTGAAATGACCCCTTATTTCCACTCTGTATAGTGGATGACTGGAAACCTAACTCACAGCTAGTTTCGTACACTGCTCATTCTTAACTTAAGGTGTCTAAATCTGGAACTGCATCCAAGTGGCACTTACCAAACATAGGCTTGTTACAAGGTTTTAAAATAAACCTAATTACAGGACACAAGGGATTTCTGTATACCAAAAAAAAAGAAAAGCTGAAACTGCAAAAGCAGATGCATAACCTACTGAATGCATGAAAGTAGACATATAAATAGACATAGAATGACACAGAGTTATCTGTGCAAACCCTCATATTTTCAAGAAAAGCAAAACAGCCATGTCAGATAACCTTTTAATACTCAGTAAAATCACACATTTTATAAAATTTTTACAATCTATTGTCTTGGTTTTATCTTATATATGTATATATATATATATATGTAAAGCTGATAACTGAGTAACTTCAAAATCTGAGTACTCTTTCAAAATGGGAGAAGACAGTATCTCCATCAGTAGAAGAATATCTTTCTTGATATTTTACATCTAAAGTTGATGCTTTTCAGCACATTAATTCTCAAGACCAATCTTTTATAACCACAAGAGTTCAGCTTGTAATGAATTTTTAGAACAAGAGATCAGTTGTTTTATTAACCTAGTATGCTGTAGCCTGATTACAAAAAGGAGAAGGAATTATGGAAGATTCTACAATATTTTAATGACTCATAAAACTGTGGTGGTAGATTGGCATATCTATAATTACGAAAACTAACTCCTCTAATTCAATGCAGACATTACAGGAAAATTCCATTACCAACCTACAAAATAATGCAATATTTATATGCTCACACATAACGGAAGAAAATGATTTGACAAATGGTATTTGCATATCGGTTTGTGTTCTATTCTCAGAATGAAATACAGGTCATAAAAAGGAATATCCGATCATAACACCCAGTACTGCCTTGAATCACTTTGGTTTTTTTTGTTTATTCCTTGTTAAGTTAAGCCACAAAAAGTTATTTTTAAATTATCCCTTTTCTCTGCAATGTCTAGGTCAGTACTACCCACTTTAACTTCTGAACCTTCTTTACATCAAACTGAAAATCTTGCCTTTTTCAAACTATTTCTCTATGAAGTCAACAGTCTCTCTCTTTTCCCAAAAGTGCTCATCTTCTCTTCTGCCCCTTCTCCCTTTCATCAAGGTGAAGGAATAGGGGTGGGAAAATGTTAAAGGATCAAAACCCCTTTCAGTATGCAAGGGTTATAGAATTCAACTCTTGCGAATCTCAGTTTTAGGTTTGAACTTGTGATTTTATTTTCCTCATATAATTAATAGGCACCTAAAATGTTGATTGATGTGTCAGCTGTTAAAAGCATCTTTTTTAAAGTCAGCTGAGCCATATTTGGAGGATTCAGTTTCTCTACAATGACTTTAAAATTTAAAATGTAGTAGCTTTAGAAATCTGATTCAACATGTGAGATTTCCATGAGGTGATTTAAAGGTTTCAAGTTGTGCTCTTGGCTTCATCTACTAAATCAGTAGAAAGCCAGAAGGATATTGTTGAAATAAAGTAAGAAAGAGGCATGGAATTTAAAATAAAAGTAATTGTTTATTGGCACATTAAAAGAATCAGTTTAGACCATGGACTCAGTTTCTATTATATTGTATATTCATGAGATCATAATGTTGAAAAGTGATAAAATTAACTGCCTGCATTTTTGGGGGGTTTGTGGGTCTTGTGGTTTTTTTGTGGTGGTTTTTTTTTTGTTTTGTTTTGTTTTGTTTTGTTTTGTTTTGTTTTGTTTTGTTTTTTTTAATAAGCAAGGATACTCAGACAATATTAATGAGTGATGAGACAGAAGAAGAATTAATGATGATGTGCTTTTGCTCCTATAGGAAGATAAGAAAATCTATGAGTAAAATTAATGCTTCATTCATCCAAGAATTGTTTGCAGTAATTGATTGTTATGCTGGCTTCCAGAGGAGTTCAGCTTTAGGCTATTTCAGTCATTTAAAACAAACCTCAAATTTTGCCATGAGACTTGCCATGAACAAAAAGACACAGGCATATTTTGCCATAGTATGGTTATGGGGGTAGCATTCATCTTACTAAATGTTCATGTCTTTGTTGCAGATATCTGGAGTTGTTAACCTGAGATAAACCTCTACTATGGGGAGAATCACTTGTCAAAATTTGACCCACGGATGCAGATGCAATTCTGAATTTGAGAAACTCAATGGAAATGAAGGCAAAGTCATTTTCTGTAGAGACTTATCAAAGGGTTGGCAAATATATGATTGATAGAATCTTCTATATTTTTGGGGAATCCTGTAACTTCTGACCAAGTTAATATCAATTTACCTTAGGAAACCTGATTCCCTTAATCCTGGTTTTCAAAGAAACCTGAAATACAGCGTGTTTAGATGCCAGCCCTCCAAAGAAAAGCAAATACCAGCTATACAAGTGTATAGTTTGGGGAAAGTGATAGAAATATTACAATTAAAATTTAGAGAGGCATGGTTTTACTTGAAAGATGTTCACCACTGAACAGATCTGAGGATTGAGCACTTTATTAAATGTCTATGATTAGTACCACACCTTCTGTGACATAAAAATGTTTTTCAATTGTAATTGTTATAGTGAACTGGGGCTCTAAATCAATGATTTTGATTTCTATTTGAAAAGACAAGAAAATCATCACTAGGCTGATATTTTCCAGGAGGGTAATGATACAAATATTATTTGTACAGACATTAAGCATTTATTGGTTTTGAAATTTTCAATCATATGTTGTTTGAAGCTTCCTTCTATTTGTAATTTTTTTTGTTGTAGAATAAATGATTATTAATATTGCACTATGACTAAAACATACTACGGATTTCACAGATTAGGCAGAGTAGAATCTAGGTTGTTACATCTTATTTAGTGAAATAATTTTTTCTTTTGAATAATTTATTTTTAATTAGAAAAAAATCCAATACCCACATGCTATGATACAGGCAGAATATAGTTTTCTTATTAAAACCACTAGGAATAATCCAATCAAACCTTGAAATATTTCTGTCTTCTATTACACTGATTTAAATTTTGTCTTAAAGGCATAGGAAGACTGAGGTAAGAAGGAATTTTTTCTGAGTTTGTTCCATTGTATTTTCATTTACAACTTAATATTTTCAAATGCTCTCAGGCATAGATGCCCCCAAATTGGAATTTATTACTTGTCGCCGCGGACCCTCGG
>VZTI01000706.1:0-21754 GCA_013397865.1 Struthidea cinerea | reverse complement strand
CATCTGGAGGAAGAGATAAAGGTGATTCCTCCTCTCAGAGGTGCTTCAGACACTTATGTGACTACTGAACCACCATGATGAGACAGGGAAATCACTCATGAAATTTGGTGCAAGTCTTCTCATGCTAACTTTTACCTAGAGTTTATCCACTATTCCTTTTGTCAGTCCCAGCTTCTTTCCTCATTGAATGTATGGTTGTCTATTTGCATAGAAGCCTAATCCAATGTCCAATTAATATTCAGTCAGATTTCCTGCAATATTTCTGTTCCATGACACAATACTCTTGTTGCTGCAGGCCAAGACTGCCCTGGCCCATGCCCTGCAGTCTGCTCGCCACGACTGTGACTTGCTCCGGGAACAATATGAGGAGGAGCAGGAGGCCAAGGGGGAGCTGCAGCGTGCCCTGTCCAAGGCCAACAGCGAAGTGGCCCAGTGGAGAACCAAATACGAGACGGACGCGATTCAGCGCACGGAGGAGCTCGAGGAGGCCAAGTACGTGGAGAACGAGGGGAAAGGTGGCAGAGACTAAGAATGGAAATTTGAGGAGAACCCTGTGACATTGTCAGGAAGAAGTCAGTGTTCTGGTTGGGGGTGGAGTGAAAGGAGAATAGCAAATAAATTCCATAATGCATGTGGTGTGGGAAAAAAATTACAGGCAAACATGTAGAAGACAGGGAATGGCAAAGAGAAACAATATAATATGTAGAAAAATGGAAGAGGAATGGAAGAGGACCACAGCCTGTGAAATGGCTTACCATGATCTTGAGAAAAGCACAACAGAATTTAATCGCTTGCTGACTGTGAGCTGCACTTACAACTGAACTTGTAAAACATCCTTTTGTGAAAAGCCCATCAACCACATGCCACAACTTCCCTTTTCTTTTAAACCATGAGATATGTTTAACACAGGAAGAAGCTGGCACAGCGCCTGCAGGATGCAGAGGAACATGTTGAGGCTGTCAATGCCAAATGTGCCTCCCTGGAAAAGACAAAGCAGAGGCTGCAGAATGAAGTGGAGGACCTGATGCTTGATGTGGAGCGATCCAATGCTGCCTGCGCTGCTCTGGATAAGAAGCAGAAGAACTTTGACAAGGTCTTTTGGCCTCCAGCACCAGGACTCCTGGCTTGAGCACGCCCCCACGACTGCCACATCCCTACTCACACCCCATTTCTCTCCAGATCCTGGCAGAATGGAAGCAGAAGTATGAGGAAACGCAGGCTGAGCTGGAGGCCTCGCAGAAGGAGTCGCGCTCTCTCAGCACGGAGCTGTTCAAGATGAAGAATGCCTATGAGGAGTCCTTGGACCACCTGGAAACAATGAAGCGGGAGAACAAGAACCTGCAGCGTAAGTCCCTGGCCCTCTGCTCCTCACTGGGCTTTCTCACCATCTTGTCTATCTGCCACACTTAATGGGTCTGTGCCTGCAGGGAGAAGAACATGCCTGGCACCTTCATGTGCCAGAGCCTTTCTCCATTCTGCTCTGTGCCTGACCATGCCTCTTTTCATCCTTCCTTGCAGAGGAGATTTCTGACCTCACGGAGCAGATTGCTGAACAAGGAAAGGCGATTCATGAACTGGAGAAAGTCAAGAAGCAGATTGAGCAGGAGAAATCTGAAATCCAGGCTGCCCTGGAGGAAGCTGAGGTACGTGACCATAATCACTGGCGTCTGCAGTAAGTAAATGAGGAAATAGGTCCCAAAAGGCCTGGGTTCCCCTCTGTTCTTACTGGGGAGTGCAGACAGCTGAGACCTCTGGAAATATTCTGTCATTCCCTAGAACGCAAGGAGAGGGTTATCAATGGTATCAATGTCTGTGTCCACTTGCCCAGGCCTCCCTGGAACACGAGGAGGGGAAGATCCTGCGCCTGCAGCTTGAGCTCAACCAAGTGAAGTCTGAGATTGACAGGAAGATAGCAGAGAAAGATGAGGAGATTGACCAGATGAAGAGAAACCACCTCAGAATTGTGGAGTCCTTGCAGAGCAGCTTGGATGCTGAGATCAGGAGCAGGAATGAAGCCCTGAGGCTGAAGAAGAAGATGGAGGGAGACCTGAATGAAATGGAGATCCAGCTGAGCCATGCCAACCGTGTGGCTGCAGAGGCCCAAAAGAACCTGAGGAACACCCAGGCAGTGCTCAAGGTATAGCATCACATACCTGGTGTTCACTGGTTTCTGACACAGCTAAAAATATTCCTCTTCTACAGTTCTATCTTTTCTATATTAATATGAAAATCGAAAATAAGAAAATAGGAAAAATATGCCTCCCAATCTGTCTTGTCTCTCTTTCCAGGACACTCAGATCCATCTGGACGATGCTCTCAGGTCACAGGAGGACCTGAAGGAGCAGGTGGCCATGGTGGAGCGCAGGGCAAACCTGCTGCAGGCTGAAATTGAGGAGCTGCGGGCAGCCCTGGAGCAGACGGAGCGGTCGAGGAAATTGGCTGAGCAGGAGCTTCTGGATGCCACTGAACGTGTGCAGCTCCTCCATACCCAGGTAGGTTCTAGAACTGAAGACATATAACACCTACAGCATTTAGACAATTGAAATTACTGGTAGGTCTCTTTTCCTTTTTTAATTGTAATATAACAATTAGTCTTCAGCAGTCTACCATTGCCATTTATGAGTTATTCGTATTTTTCATATAAAACTGTAACAAAACCATAAACAAAAAAAGGTAATTTGATTTTTCTAAATATGGTAGGAAGCAACTAGAAGAAAAAATATGCTTTTTTCCTTCAACAGAACACCAGCTTGATCAACACCAAGAAGAAGCTGGAAACAGACATTTCCCAGATCCAGAGTGAAATGGAGGATACCATCCAGGAAGCCCGCAATGCTGAGGAGAAGGCCAAGAAGGCCATCACAGATGTGAGTTGGGTGCTCCTGGCATTGCTGATGGTGAATGTCCTGTCCCCCAAATATCTGCAGCCCCAAAATGGCTTTGCCCCTTTGCTCTGATCAGGCGGCCATGATGGCAGAAGAGCTGAAGAAGGAGCAGGACACCAGTGCCCACCTGGAGAGGATGAAGAAGAACCTGGACCAGACCGTGAAGGACCTGCAGCACCGTCTGGAAGAGGCCGAGCAGCTGGCACTGAAGGGAGGGAAGAAGCAGATCCAGAAGCTGGAGGCCAGGGTGTGTAGGGCTGGGGCTGTGGGTGAGTGAGGCTGTCCTTGGAGAGACATTGCCAGGGAAGCTGCAGGGATGGGCTTGTCCTTGCAGGTGCGGGAGCTGGAAGGGGAGGTTGATGCTGAGCAGAAGCGCAGCGCTGAAGCCGTGAAGGGTGTGCGCAAGTACGAGCGGAGGGTGAAGGAACTGACCTACCAGGTAAGGCAGGAGGTCTCCTTGGGCTGATACACCCTCACTCCAACAAACAAAAGATGTTCTCATGGACTCCAAGGATAAATGCTATATTGTGGTGTGCAGAAAGCAATAATTCACTCTTTTCTGTTTGCCAACCGCTTTAGTCTGAGGAAGACAGGAAGAATATCCTCAGGCTGCAGGATCTGGTGGACAAGCTGCAAATGAAAGTGAAATCCTACAAGAGACAAGCCGAGGAAGCTGTGAGTATTGCTCAGGGAAATAAAAAGCATCACTTTCTGTGGTGTCACACAGGTGTCCGGGAGAGGAATATCAGAAATTTGGAAAATGTCAAAAATCACCAGTTGTGAAGTGGGACTTTGTCAACCAGGTATACCCCCTTGGTACATGAGTAGCAAACAAGTGGGAGAGTAAGTACAGAAATGACAAATCCAAGGGGTGAAATTGCTCCTCACGTGTGACATAGTCCTGGTCAAGCTTGTCCCAGTAGGGTCCTCCCCTGAAAAGGAGGAGCTCTGTGTGAGGCTGATGTGTGAGAAGTTGTGGGAGGGGGATGGAGATTTGCAGCCCCATAAGGCTGAGGTGCAGCAGGAGCAAAACCCCTGCCCTGAGCTCCTCACCCCTAACTCCCTCTCCCCACACAGGAGGAGCTGTCCAATGTCAACCTGTCCAAGTTCCGCAAGATCCAGCACGAGCTGGAGGAAGCCGAGGAGCGGGCTGACATTGCAGAGTCACAGGTCAACAAGCTCCGAGTGAAGAGCCGCGAGTTCCACAGCAAGAAGATAGGAGAGGAAGAGTGAGGATGTCATGGGGCAGCAGAGTGACCTGAGGGCTGCACAAAATGTGAACCTCTCGGTCACTTCCTTCTGCAATGAGTCTTTATAAATTTGTCAATGTCTAAAGACCGTAGATTCCTTTGCATACAAAGCAGTAGTTACATTTTAGTTCTGCAGTTATTGAAGTGTTGATTGTGTTTAAATAATTAATATTCAGGAGTAAACTTCTGAATTTTCTGGAGTAAGATTCAGAAACTCCAGTACTCCAACTACAGTAAAAGTAATAGGCATGATGGCAAACAAAAGTTTTTATGCTACACTACCGTGTTTCCCAGCAATGGAGTTGTGTTTTAAAGTTAGAATAAATAAATGTTGAATAAATAATGTTCTATGAGAAGAGAAATTGTAAACCTATGTTTTACAAGTTTACAAGCATACATATCAGAAGGAACCGTTTTTATTTTCTAACACTGGAATGGAGAGCAACTCTGTTAACATGGCACCATAAAGAAATCTCCTAGTCTGACACCCTGAGAATACAGAGAAGCACCAAACGTGGTGTTTCCACACTGCCAAACAGTGCCTCCTGTCTTCCTTTTGCAGCACTGCATGAGCTCTTTTGTATAAGGGAACTAATCACTGGGTGGAAAAAAGTAGCTGACAGACCCTGGCTTTTTTTTCATCCCATGTGGGGTAACACTGCAGAATATAATTGCACGAGCAGGACAAAAACGAGGAAAAGCTGACCATGAGAAAAAGCAAGGCAGCAAGGATATTTCCCAACCCCAGCCATTCCTGACCGTGCCCCAGTGGGGGCTGTGCAGCCTGAGCAGGCGGCGAGCCTGGAGAACGCAGGTACCTCCACCCTGAAGCAAAGAGATCATTCCCACTGGAAGATCACAGTGACGCTCACATTAGAGCTTCCTTTGTCTGGAATAGGTGTTTGGAGGTAACCTGCACAGGAAGCAGCAGTGCAGCTCAGCAAACAGAGCAGCCATTCACTAGACCCTGGCGTGTCAGGTAGCTGCTGAGGGAAGATCCTACAGGCAGATGTGGGGAATGGTAAATGAGACTTGGCTTTGACTACAGGGACACTTACAGCTCCCTCAAGGTTCCTGGCTATCTCTACACCTCTGCATTTACAGCAAGTACTTCAAAAAGCTGTGAAACGGCTGGGAAAGGGAGCTGGAGATATTGCACAGCCTTTTGCACTGACCACAGCAGGCAGTGTGTTTGCAGCAACAGCATTCAGGACTGGGAGGTCCTCCTCTTCCCAAACACTCTGATGTTTACACCCATGGAATCCTCCCATGTTATAACTAAATATGGAAGTAGTTTGCTAGGCAGCGACTAAATATATGTAAGGAAAAGATGATACCCCGTATTGACTCTTGTGTCATTGTAAGTGATGCTCCTCAGAGACATCACCTCTATGTGTGAAGCTGTGAAAGCTTCATCAGTGCCAGTGATATCAGGGTAACAGGGAAAAGAAACCTTGGGTACCTTTTTAAACCTGCTGACAGACTAGTAAATATCACAACAACTTTGGGGGCCATATTTCAATGCCAAAAATCCCTCTTCCCTTTGGACAATATTGCAATCACCCTCCAAAATGAACAAGCTGGTCTGACTGTGGAAGAATCGTGGTGCACTTGAAGCACGTGAAACTGTTGGGGCTCCTCTCTCACCTGTAAGAAATTATGGCCTGAGCATTTGTTCCTAAATGCTCAACTGATGAAAGGTAACATTGCAGGTTCCTTAAGAGACAACACCTGGGGCCAGAATTCAAACTGCACAGGTGGGAAAGGGAGAGAAATCACACCCAGTGCACTGTGCTGCCCTGGCCTTGCCACCGGCCATCCTGGAAAGCGTGGCTGGAGACTTCTTGGAATCAGAGCAGAATATTAAAGGGATGAGTAAGGAAAACCAATTTCTCCTCACTTTTGATTTGCTGCCTTAGCAAAATGAGGAGGACAGGAGTCATTTTGCATCAGCACACTATTTCTGGAGTCAGACTGCTTGCGATCTGAAATGTGCTGATGCAAATGTCTTGGGAAAAACATGGGCCCATAAGTGGCCTAAAGGAACATCTCTAAGAGAAGGTTTAAAATAGATGCAGCTGATGAGCTCCACCAGAGCTGCTGCCCCATGTGGACTATGGAGTTCTCTGACCTTCAACAGCTTGGGCATGGAAGACTGTGTCTCCCAGGCACAAAAACACCAGCACTTGAAGAGGCACTAAGACGTGGAGAAAGTATTTCTAACCTGAAGACACAGGTTCCTCACTGAGGCTTCTTGCCAACAATTCAGCTTTCCAGTTCTCCAAGCACTCGCTGTCCATGCCCTCAGCCCACAGCTACATTGCCTTGACCAGAAGGCACTTCCTTCCCCAACGGCAGAGCAGAAGGGGGCCAGAGAGTGAAAGACAGAAAGGAAGAGAGAAGCAAAGGAGGTAGAGGCAGGTGGAGCAGGAGAGGGAGAAGGAGAGGGAGAGCAGAGGATGTGTGGGTTGGGTAGATATTGAGAGAAAGAAATGGAGAAAGACATTGAAATGCAGAAAACAACAGAGAAAAGAGAGGAAGGGAGGAAGAGACTGAGAAAGATTAGAAAGGAAGAAAAATTGTGAAAGAAATACTGAGATGGGGTGCAAGAAAATTCATGAAGAGGAGGGGAGAAGGAGACAGAAGCTAGAGGTGGAAGGAAGGAAGAAAGAAGAAGAGAGCAAACAGTTTAACATCATTTGGCTGTTGGTACCTGACCCTGGACTTAACTCTGCTGCTTTTGATAACTGCTCTTGTGAACCCACTGTCCACCCACCCATATCATGCCCAATACCCTACAATGGGTGCCTTGCTAAGAAGAGTAAGAGAGTGCCTTGAGAAACAGATCTGTTCTCCGAATCTCTGCTTTGTCCTGGCACTACACGAGGGGCAGGCAGATTTTGTCTGGTGCCTCCTCACATCCCAAGGCCTTGTGAGCAGTGATGTTAAATGATAAGGCTGAAAACACTGTGGGGGGGGGCAGCTTGGGAAAGCAGAAGTGCTTGTGGGAACTGGGAAGGATGAGTAGAATGTGGGACACTCATCAGAGAGCAGAGAAAATGGGTTCACACTTTGGGCTTTGCATGACATCTGACTACTTTGCAAAATGCTAATACTTGTAGACACAGAACCTAAATGTGATGGTCTTCTTGGCAGACACACAAGTCAGTGTAGAGAGTATTAGAATTTAAGCTAGGCTGGAAGTTTTCCCATCCCTAAATGCTCTTGGAAATGTTCATAATTTTCTCCTCTTTTGGTATTCCAAAACACTTTTTAATGTTTGTCCCATCCTGAAAGACACCTGCCTGGGGTAGCCAAAAACGTGACTTTAATGAAGAATGAACTATGTCTATGCCTCTACGTTGCAATACAGACTATTGAAATCAAACAAGGAGATGCTTAGAATTAACACAGAGAAAAATCTGGTTTTCCTAGGAGTGATTTGAGATTGTGAATGAGCCCTTGTGGAATTGAGGGGGAAACAGGCATGAAAAATGTAATACAACATAACCCACAATAGCTCTGTATGTAACTGCCTGAATCTTACTCTGTTGTAGGAGGTGTTAAAACTGGTTTTTAGATCATAAGTAACATGTGACAATTCTTCAGAAGAGTACAGCCACATCTCAGACAAGGACGAAATGCACGTTTCTTCAAATCATGGCATTCAAAAGCAAGGTTATCAAAACCAGGTGCCTTTATGATACCTGTGATCTGTCGGTGATTTCAACTGCTCAGCAAGTTCTCAGACATGTTTTCTAGGAGGAACAGTCACTTTTTCAAAATTGCGCTCTTTCAGTAACCCTGATTTCCTTTTGATCCAAATCCTTCTCCACCTTCAACTCCTTCTACCACCTGTTGTCTTTCTTCTCGACTGTTCCACCCAGACACCACCCAGCCTTCTCACCCCACACACCTGTTCTGTAACAGGAGCTCCTCAGCTGCTTTGGTGAGTGATGGAAAGGGCATCCTGAAGGTCATGTCCTCATCCAGGACCCACTCTCCAGAGCTCTTCCATGGACGCTTCCTGGAAACACAGGGGGAGCCTAAGAAACTGTGCAACTTTGATATTCACTCAGCACCTGCCCAGGTATTATATTTTTACCTTCTGCTCCACTTCACAGTCAAGTGATGCTGAGATATCTTTGGAGTTGCAGTTTCTCTCTTCCTTCTCTCTCTTCTGAAATACAGAAATGTGAAACATTGTACATACTGAGGTGGCAGATTATGCTATACCTTTAAGCTATACCATAAATGCATTGAAAAAATTAACCTCGAAGCAGTCTCAAGAGAGTACAATTAGGAGACAGAAGGATCTTCAAAGCCCCTCCAAGCTTTGGTGCATGGGACAGGGCAGTCTTCACAAGTTGGTTCTAGCCCCAGAAATACTAGCTTACCTTTGCCATGGCCAAAATTTCCCTGTACCTATCCTGCATCTCTCCCCCTGAATATATTTAAGATTCTGGTGGTTCTGTTCATCAACCTGTTTTACTCAAAAACCAGTTAACCCTTCCAGACTTGCCTCATACGGAATTTGTGAACTACACAGCACTACGACACCACTTCGGACTAGACACCTCCTGTAGGGAAGCATGCATTTCACCAAATCCATGCACTTCATTAGTCAACAGGAGGAAGGGATGTTAGGTTAGGGAAAGTGTGTCCTACCATCTCCAGAGTCCAGTGCCCAGCTGCATCTTAATACTGGGAAGTGCTGGGATGAGAAGCCTTGCTCTGAATGATCAGTGTTTCAGCAATTCTGTTTCTTTGGCGCTAACATTCCTGGCAGCTCTCGTTTTACACAGAGGGCAGCAGAAATGCTGCTGCAGCAGGAGCTGAGCATTCCCTGTCAGAGGCCTGTAGAGTACACTGATGCCTCCAGCATGCCCTGTCATACTGAGAGCATGGCTGACAACAGCACAGGCAAGCTGCAAATCCCATGGAGAATGTTTCTGAAAGTGTTGGACTGAATAATCCATAGATTTATAAGATTTGACCCCTTTTTCTTCTTTTTTTTTTTTTTTTTTTTTTTTTTTTTTTTTCTTTCCTGGAGATCTTGATAGTTTTCATTACTTCTGAATCACAGTTTAGTCTTTTATCTGACAAGATTCACATCTGATACAGCTGAGTATAAAGAAGAAAAAATACTGCTCATAGCAGGGGAATAAAATTGCTCCCATGATAAGATTAGCAATGGAAGTCTGAAGGCATATTGGTTCTATTGTTGACATTCAGAGACTTGCTGTAATAGCAACAGTGCTGCACCAAGAATAATTTTTATCAATGTGATTAAGAGAAAAATGATTTTTAAATGAAAGCTGTTTGAGGAGCTAGCTCTAGAACACCAAAAATCCCGTGGGAGTTACTCGTGAGTTTTTTGGTTGCAATGAAGATTTCAACAGCATCCAAAAAGCCAACAAATAATCAGGCTATAAAAAGAGCACAGAAAAGCTGATTTTTCACTAGAGAGCAATTAGGAATATTCCCACTTTTTTTTACAGTAGGTTTTGGAGTAAATAGAAGAGTAGCAACACACCAAGAATAGAGGATGCTCATCCAATATTGCTAAATGAATTAAAATCTGAAGGGACTGAATTACTTTCTGGTGCTTATAAAGAGTGCTCAAACCAATGACAGGGAAATGGAAATGGAAAAAATCAGGCTTTAAGAGGGACTCAGGAGTGAATCTGAGAATATATCCCAGCACTTGTGATTTATGTATCAATAAACACTGTTAAATAAGGACGAAAACATGCTGCAAGTACTAACACAGCTTTTGTAGACCAAAAAAACCCAAAGTGTGTGCAAAAAGGCATCATCATCAATGCTGGGTACTTCAGTGCTCAGGCTGGAGCAGAGAAATTCAGTAGCAGCAGCATAAGCTTACTGCCAGCTCTCTGATTGAGGCCAGAGCCACTCCAATGCAGAGCTGTGCTCAATTATATCTGAAAAGATATATAAAATGTTATCAAGGAAAACAGAATTTTCCATTGATGGTAGCTCATTTCTCTATTTAGATGAGAAAGATTTGTCCACAACACTTACTTTCATCCCAGGCCTAAGATCTTTCCTAGGACAATAGAATTCAATGTAGGCAGATCATTTGTGAAGGAAATTCAAATTGGAAGAGATAAAAGAGAGTATGAGATGCCCTCTTTTTGGCATAGTTACTTTTGACTTTGTCTGTTCCTTTATTCAGTTCAGGTACAGTATCAGAAATATCTGTCTTTCTCTACACAGGAGGGAAGAAGTTTGAGATAAGAATTTGCTTAACCAACATTGTTGCCAAACCCCCTTGCAGACATTATCATAAATAATCAAAATATTGGGTGTGGACCAGCTTAAAATATCTTCAAATCAACAGTAGTAACATTATCAGGGATTTTGTCTTGATTAGCCCATGGGAATGATTGGCAGGAATGGGTTCCCAGCAGAACAACCTCAGAAAGGATGTAGGTATAAGTAGCCCAGAGAGAAAGAAATTGAAAAACAAAAAGACAGAGACCCAAACCGTGCAGTAAGAAAGAATTTCAGAAAGAAAACATATAAATAAAACAAGAATAGTGAGTAAGACTCTCTATGAAATGAAATGTAACAAATTAATGGTAGCAGTACAGTCTCTGGGCTGCATGGCAGCATAGGCATGCAGTGCCTTTCTGACTTTCTGACACCAAGACTGGGCACAGTGCAGCCACAGCACAAATTTGCTACGCAATTTCTGCAACCAGACAACATTATCACAAAATATTTGGGAGAGAAAATCCATTGTGATACCCATATAGACATGGCTCTAATTTCTAACTCACAGCTGTGGGGATGGAGCAGGGTCAAAGTAGACCAATTACTTTTCTGAACTGAGGAAATGAGCAATGTCATAGTATTTTTGGGATCAGGTGCAAGTCAGGTGTCAGTACACACCAAGAACGAACCCTGTCTCCAAATGGCAGGAAGGGGTCCTCCATCAGGAATCTATACACTGAAGTCAAGTCCAAGGGAAGGAAGATGTAACCCCAGTTCATTCTCTCCTTTTCATTATCCAGCCATTTAGCCCTTGCTGCACAATGTGGAAGAGTTTTATCCACGAGTGACAGCAACTGATCCATCATGCAGTACAGTTAAGCAGCAGCACACTTGTCTTCTGCTCTAGAAAGGCAAGACCAGAACAATGGCAAATCTGGAGACAACTGCAAAAGAGTTACTGTCATCAGAGAACTGGAGCTGCTGGAGCCCAGACATACAAACATTTCTGGAAAAATCACGGGCTGCAGATTTCTGCATGTTTCAACAAGACATAATTCAGGAGCTTGGGAAGCCAGTATTTTGCACCAAAAAAAAAAAAAAAAAGGCTTTTTTTTAAACAATGCAGGCAAACCTTGCTTTGTACAGTAGGTAATCAAACACGGGTTGTCTGAAGAAGTGGGAAAGTCCTCTGATTCATGCAGATATCTAACACCTCTCAGAGCTGCCTTCGTACAAGTCGTGAGGAACACAGCGTGTGGCCTGAGGAGACTGGGATCCAGGGACAGGTCTTGGGCACACAGAGTGTCTATGCCCAGGTACCAGAAGGTTCCCTTTGTAGCTAGGAGCACCAACACTGACTCTACCGGGACCTCATCCTGAGCTGCCCGAGGGGAATGAGGTGAGGTCTCTTGTGCCCTCGGTATTCGTGTGAGTGCTCGGTGTGTTCACCTGTGCTGATGCGTGGCCAGCTGTGTATATATGTACATATGTGCTGCATATGTGTTCTCCATGTGCCTCTGCCTTCTAGGAATTCTTGCTCAGCCTCACTACTTAGTTGGACCTGCACTTGGATCTGTGACAGTCTTGTCTCTGTCGCAGTGCCAGACTCAGCCTTGTTATCTGACAAGAAAACCTCAGGAACAAATCCTGCGTGGAAACCGGTGTTTAGGTGGAAAACAGGCACTGAGCACTGGGAGGTAGGGAAAGGAGTGCTTCCCACCAGACAGCCAGTCTGCCAGCTGATGCCCTTCAGCTAGCAGGGCTGCAGGGGCCTTTGCTGCTCAAAATACTCTGGCAGTGTCTGAGACAACAAGTGAATGACAAACATATTTAGCAAGTTCCGCTGGATGACCTGGCTGGGAAGGCACCAACCTCCCTATTTCTTTTCTGTATTAGCCACACGTGTTGTTTGCTCAGTGCTGACAGGGAGGAAGCTTGATGGAAAGCAAATAGATCAAAATAAAAGGGAGAGAAACCACCAGCATGGTGGGTTTGTGATCAAAGTGTCCACCCAATATGCCCTCAGAGAACTATCAGTAAAAGCCTTTTGCCACAGGCAAATCAGGCTTGTCTGTTTGGGACATTTCCTGGCAGAAGAGATGGCAGAGCATTTGGTTCAAGGCAATAGAAAATGCAGGTCTGTGTGAGAACCCCTGTTCATTTCCACAGAGACACAAACTCTCACACAAACACACACTCTCCTGCACAGTTATATAGCCTAAAAATGGTTCTCTCATCATCTGCAATTTGACCATCACAGTTCAAGAAACACATTTCCAGAATTTTCTTCTTTCAATCTTAATGGCCAAACCATTTATTTCCCTTTTCCTTTCTGAGAGGAAAAAAGCTGTGCTAGTATCAGCACCCAGCCTGTGCCGTGTCCTTGCTCTGAGCTCCTTGCTCTGTGCATACCTCCCTGCTAACACACTGCCTGTGCTGGAAGCATCCTGAATGCTTTGCATGATGTGGAAGCCAAACATCCTTGTTACGCAGATGAATAGATGCCATGCCACGACCTGTTCCCAAACAATCCAAGTAGCCATTGCATAAGTGGGTTTTTTCCTGGGCATGTTAACTGCCCTTTGCCACTGGCAGGACTGCTGCATGGACATCTCAGGCGAGGACATGAGGGAACTGCTGCTTTGGCAAGAGCCAGCTTTGTGAAGCCCAGAACCTTCCCTGGAGCTAAATGCAAGTCACTGACCACCACAGCCCAGTGTTGTCCAGTCTCTGTGGGACATTGTCAAGTTCCCAATAACACGACTGCCTTTTCTGCAACTCTTCTGTGACCAGGGAGCACATGCTGTTTTCTCTGGCACTGATGTATCATTCCTGGCTGAACAGAAGGAGGCTAGAACTCATTTGAGCATGAAATAAGTTGCTAAGTGAAATCTTCTATGACATTCAGATATGCAGTCTACAACTTTCCTCCAATTTTTTTCTGAGTTAGTGCCTGTGTGTTGAGCTTTTGACGGGATACCCTTCCTTCTCGGACAAGGGTAAAAGAGAGCAGAGGAGGCTGCTGTTCTGCTAGGTTCTTTATTTCATAGTCTCATATCTTCTTGAAGGCAGAGTTCGAAGGGAGTTACATGATAAGGCCAAACAGCAAGAGCAGCAGCAAGCAAACAGCAGGCAGAAAAAAGCTTCTTCTTTTAATTTCTTCTAATTCCTTTTAATTCCTTCTAATTTCTTCCAATTCCAATTCTATCTCACAGAAGTGTGGATTATATTTGTTAATTAACCAATGAGATTAACACATTATTCTAGTTTTTCTTTTCTTAACCTATCCTGGTCTAATTCTAACAGTTGTAAGTCTTACACAAGCATTACATAGGTATTACACAGATTTGCGTGTACAGTTTCTATCAGCTCTCATTGTTTATGTGAACATTCTATCTAAAAAATGTGAGCAGTACAGTTCTATCTATATTTTGTCTAAAGTAAAGAATTCTGTGAAAAGGCAACACTGCAGCAGAAAGAACTGTGTTTTAAGGTCTTTGCTGCAGCTTTTTAATGTTTAAGGCACTTAGCATGTATTTGTACTAAAAAGTCTGTATTTCTATTTTACTTTGGTGTGACTTCATGTATCTCAGCTTGTCCAAAGGTTTTAATTCAACTCCTGTGCTTTGGCTTTCATCTGGGCCTGAGTCCAGAGAAGCTTTCACTCCAACACCTGTGGAGACTCCTGATATTGAAGACTCAGAGAACAGAGATGATGCTGCAAACACTTCTCACAAGCCAAGCACATGATGATCCTGGTTCCCTGTGGAAATGTGATGCTACATAGGATACCTCCCTCCTGTTGTGTTACAAGGGTAGGAGTTAGTCCAACAGGATACAAGGACCTTTTTTCTGCAGTTCTGCAGCCACATTTCTACTACCAAAGGAAGAAATAATTTCGTCTCCCAATGCAAAAGCAGAAGTGGAGAAATCACTCTCTCTGGAGCAATTTTATCACCTAAGAGGAGGAAAACATTTACTCTGTGACACATAGGAACCTCTTTTCTTCTCAGAGAGAGCTATGAATGCTGTTTCAAATACTTATGTGAGAATTGTGAAGATGAAACAGAAAAAAAGGGAATGAATATGGCCACAGTCAACAGTGTCCATAGTTCTCTGAGGAAAAACTAGTCCATTTACACAGCCACACAGAGATTCACTCCCTGGAGGGCTTCAGACTCTGCTCAGCAACAGCAAGGCAAATACAGATCTGAAACATTAGAATACCATAAATGGTGTGGGACAGACATATGCGGGTATGGTTGTGAGGAGAACTATCACTTTAAATGAAATTCTAACGTCTAAAACAAATGTATAAATCCCTGAGTTCTTATATTTGGCCCAGATCATATTCCCTTTGCAGCTGGTGGAGTCAAATGCTTCAGAGACCTCTAACCTCCCCCTCAAATTTTACAATGTCAGCGAAAAATTAGATTCTTTCTTCTGAAACCTGACCCCTGAGAGCACTGATATCAATAGTCTTAAAAATAGGCCCATCAGCTGGGGTCATCAGAGATGTGTTTGTATTGGAATTGCTAAGCCAAGAGATTTTCATACCAAATCAGGCTCCGGTGCCTATCCCCGGCATAGGTGAGTTAGTTTTGAGAACCTCATGGACTTTATGTACACTGCAGAGACAGACAACTTTTTCAACTCTTCAACACAAACATGAATCAGAATGAGGGATACTTTCAAGCACCCTGTACTGTTCCTCCCACTGAAAACAGCATTCAGTGTCATCTGACACAGGCATCTGAAATGTCAACACTTGAAAATGCTCTGTCAGCCTTGGGCTCTTCAAGCTGGAGAGGAGGCAGCCAGCAGATGTAAGATAAGGTCTGTAAAATCTAGACAGGACAATGAGACAGAGTGGGTGGATGGCTGAACTTCCCTGTACCAGAAGGAGGGGCATCAGGTGAAGTTAGCTGGTGGCCAAACACAGGACAGGATACTTCAAACCAGCCATTGGTATCTGCTCAGATCATCACCACCAATGAGTGGATACTGAAGGTTTCCATTCATTCAAAAATCTGCCAGACAAATGCACGGGAGCAGAACCAGGTGCAGACTCCCGATCCCACACTGAACAAAGACAGCAGGATTGGGATGTGCCTGAGCCAGGATCACTTGAGGGATGGGGTAGTGCTCAGGGAAAGCCTCAGCACATCTGCCTGTCTCATCATTCCTGCGCTTTTCAGCCTCAGACACCATCGGGGCTGAGCCACTGCCAGGACAATGCTCTGGGCTGGCCATTGGGTCCTGACATGTCTGTCACAAGAAGTCACAAGGGATGTCCCCCTCACCAAGAGGCCGTGGAGAGCCTGCAGCCCAGGTGCTGCTGCTCTGGAGCTGGGACAGCCCTCTGTGCAGGCAGCAGAAACTATCACTGGGTAGGGCTGCCCACGCAAGTATCTCCAGCACAAGGCAGGACTTACAGAGTATACGTTTGTCCTTCAATGTCAGCAACAAAGCAAAACTAACCTTGTTGGTCGCTGGGTCAAAGAAGAGCTCATTTTTAGTTTAATAAATATAGACAAAGCCTGGGCTTGTATCAAGGATCTACAGTCTTTGGGAGCCTTATGTCACCTATTCTAATAGGATGCTCCCAAAGAAGGAAGTCTGCTGCTCCTGTACGTTCCCAAGCAGTGCATTTCCATACGGTCCTTATGTGTCTGCAATAGACCTGCAGGAAACGTACTGCTGTGAGTAGGGAATAATGAAAAATCTGAGTTACAGCTCATAATACATCATCTAATTAACCCCTCTTCCAGAAAGCTTGGGAGGAAAGATCAGAGCTGAGTAGACTGCTCACTATTTACCACAATCAGAGACTGGTTCAAATGCAGTTACATATCGTTGGACTTGGAGTTGCTCTAACTCCAAAGCTGCTTCCTCATGAAAGACCCAGAAAGCTTTGGGAAAATACCCACATGTGAAAACCTAAAGCCTGGCAAAGTCTCACAGAAAAGCTGTGTGAGTGAGTGATGCTGAGGAGTGCCTGAAGCAGAACAGTGTTTCAGGAAAGGGCAGAGGAAACAGAGAATCTCACAGAATCCCCACCTTGGCCACATTCACCAGCCCACGAGTGCAGCTGCCCAGCCAGGCTCTTAACCCATTGGTGTCATGCCCTCATGGCCACCGTGGAGCGGGAAGACAACTCTGTCAGCAGCATGGGAAGATCATTCCTTCCTGGCACCTGGGACCCCTCAGTGATGGTGAGTGTGTGGAGCTGGGTAACAGGAATCAGCTGTGATTTGTCATGCTGCTCGATATCGTAATCGCTCTGCCGTGTTTGCGTTGTGACTCCAGCACGCTGCTGTATCACTGTGCTGAATCACAGTCACATGCAACATCAAACATCTTCAAATAAGTGCATTTAATATTAAACATTAAAAACTGTTCACACATGGAATATCCAAAAGGACCAAACCTGGTCCCTGTCATAATTTCCTAGGAGGTGCTCACCTATGGAGTTGTTGTGGGACGTAGGTGAGAGTATGCTGCTTCTCACAGCAGATAGAAAGGAATTAGGCTCTGGTGTGACTTACTTTTGCAGAAGAGCTAATGACATTGCTGAATCTGTATGGGAGGGAAATCCCTCTGGAAACTTATGTCAGCAGGGAAGAGTGAGAAAGAACTAATGAGAACTTGATGAAAGCCAAGAATTCCAAAGTGCTGTACTCCAAAGAATGCCATGACAAATGCTGGTCATATCGTTCATTTTATCTGAGTTTATCTTCAACAGACCATAAAGCAGCTGAGAAAGGTCACAGCCCCTTTTTAAACTGTACCCAGATTGGCAAATCTAAATCAGTTCATCCTGCTCCCACTTCCTAATATACTACCTTGCTTGCACAAGCAGTAGGGAAGGCAGTTGAGTAAATTGTCCAATTGTCCTAGCACACCTAGTTAGGTAGTTATTTTTGTCTTTGAGACAGAACACGCTCTTTCCAATTAGCCCGCAAAGAAGGATTTTCACAGTAACTCAAGATGAAATCATGGCCTGAAGTGAGAAGGTGTGAACAAGTTGCAGATTTGCAGGAGGATGGGGGCGGGCAGGGAGGGCGAGACAGACAATGCAGGTTTTTTTGTGGATCTCAATAAGAAAGGTCCAACAAAAACTGGCTTAATAAACCAGCCAGTTGAATAGTGTTGTGAATGGTATTCTCCAGTTTAGTAATCCCTCTAAAACCATGTGCTGTTCCCCCTGTCCCTCCCCTGCAGCACACTGGAGAGGGGAATTGGAGGCACAAAAGGCAAAGATCAGAGACTGAGATAGAGACAATTTGCTGGAAATAGCAGTGAGATAAGAAAACCAACCGTAACAGCAATGATACTAATGACAGAGGGTACAAGAAAAGACAGGATTCACACAGAAAACCACCCCTGACAATATTGGATGGCTCCCTCGGCCACCTTTACTCTACTGGAAGGGACCTCTTCTCCTTAGGAGAGACTCCCTTCCCCTGCCCCCAGCAATGATGTGTGGTGGTGTAGAATAACCAGATTCTGAGTAAATATCTTCAGATGCTGGGAACCCCAGCTCCAGATGGGCCCAGGATGGATTTTCCCAAGGTGCACCACACAGTTCCAATTTGTGGAGAGGTGTCCTGTTTTCAAGTAATTTGTGCTACTACAATTATCTTTAAAAACATTATTCTATTCATAAAGGATGTCCACATCAGAGCTTCTTTTTGCACTTTTAGACACAGGCAAGACTATGCAGGTGATGCATAACCATTGCAGAGAGGGAGATGCCTGCAGGGATGATGTGGCTGAGTGTGCCCTGCAGCTAAGAGATTTGTGATGCACAGCACAGCCCTTTGGATGGGCAGCACAGCACAGCTCAGCATGGGCCTGGGCATACTCAGGTTAACTGTGATGCAGATCACTGACTTCTCCACATACAGTGGTCTCCTGGTCAGGATTGAGACATTCTACCCCTTGATACAGACACAATTTACCTTTCTCATAGGTATTTTAAGTTAAAGCTTATGTTAATAACATATGGAATTCTAAAAACCAGGCACTGTAGAAGGTGGTTCTTTATTGTCAGGCTTCTAGGTTAGGAAGAAACAGAAAAACATGTCATCTGTCATTCCTTCTTGAATTTGTTGCCTTCCCAGATCATTCCCATTGGTCTAGGAGGTGAAATAAAATGCAAGATATCAAACTGACAGAGAGGATGATATACTACAAGTGTGGTCTTTGAACCAGTGTACTGGAATCCATGTCATCTTCTTTAATTGACATGCACAGAGAACCCAGGAGGGAGACTGAATTATAAAGAATCATTTTGCAGCTGCAACTAGGCACTTAAACATGGTAATAAGTGTAAAAAAGGATATTGGATGGGAGGTTTCTTGTGGCTATATGGCTTTTAGCAGGAAAGCTTTAAGTTCCCACACAACTCAGAAGTCATTATGTCAACAGTAAGAGACAAGTTTACCAAAAAACTGCAGATTTATCTTGGAGTTAATTTCATGTGACACATAAAGAGCAGTCAAGTCTATTATTTGTTAAGGTATTCTGTAATGCATTAGAAGAGGAGGGGAAAAATCTCTCCTTTCTTTCTCTCCCTTTACCCTGTTTTGTGTGCCAGAGGATGGTGTTTTCTTCAGTGACAGTTCTATAAATACACAATATTATTTTTCAAACAGAAATTATAAGATCTCTACATTTATTTTTCAGAAAGACATTGGCAGTCTCTTAAAAGAATAATTGTTCTCAGATGTTTCAGTCAAACATGCAGTGTTACAAGCATACAAATGTTCTTTGAAGCAGTGAGCTGAGAAGACTGGTCATCCTCTCTGACCTTTCTTACAGTGCTTCATCTTCCTGAAGTTTGAGGGAAAACATGAGTCTTCAGAATACGGCAGAGAATCACACCTCATCCCAGCTCCATGGAAGAACTTTGAATAGCAGATCCTACCTAATTCTTTGCAAAGGGAATGAAAAGCCTCCCAGGAGTTCTCTGTACCTCAGTGGCATTTATGTCTGTGCTTGGGAAGGCTGGAGGAGGACAGTTTGGGATCTAAATCCCATCCTTGCATTTGGTAACTACAGCCACTGTCCAAGGTTTCTAAAATAGCAGGAGGTTGGCAAGTTAAAACTGCCAATAAACCTAAAAGATGAAGGATGCAAAATGCATCCTTAGGAATTCCTGTTGGTGTGACCTCACTGAAATTTCTGCTGGACATACATCTGAGCAAACCAGCACAATCAAATATGGAGAATGGCAAAATAATACCTTTCAAATTGAATTTTAAATCACAGCCAATCAGCAATACTTCAGAAGGGGGTAAAATATGAAATTTAATGTATTAATCAAGGGGGATAATCTGTCTTGTCTGATCTTTTGAAAGTACCCAGCAAAAAGCTAAGGAGTTGTAAATAGGTGCAGTAACACAAGCATGATAAGGTCATCCAGTCTTGGAATTAGACTATACTAGATTGTTCCTATTCTTTATTCCCAGAATATTTCAGAATAGGTTCCCTCCAAAGCTCTTGTAATAGTAATCCTCACTACTGCTGAGTTCTGAGACACACAAATCTTATATGTCAAAGAGCAATTAACAGGAAAAGACAAGCCAACAATTCCAAGATCCAGTGTCGTGCTCTATTTGCTGGACAGCACTTCCTCCTTCCTAGATTCCTAGTCATAATATTTATAGGAGATTTATTCACATAGCTAGGAAGACCTCAAATATTTCTAAATATATCCACAAGCACAAATGGCAATCATGCACTCAGTCAAGTTTGCCAAACAATGCTTTGCCAAAAATTTTTTGACCTAAGAAAGAGGAGGAGGGAATTGAATGTGCAAACCAGAACCTATAAAAGTGCTGGTAGGACAAGCCTGTTCTGTCTCTGTGGAAGGATTAAAGGTAAGAATAGGGACAGTTGGGTGCTGGCAGAATCCCACAGCATTCCTGCTGCCTGTGGAACTGCTGTCCTCAAAGAACTGTCTGTCTCAAGAGACATGTTCCTTCTCTGTTTAAGTCACTAGCATGTTTTTGCCCTGTGACTTACTCTTGGGAGTCTGTGCAAAGATAAGAAAGAAGTTGTCACTTCTATTTTTCAGTATTGACCAGCTTATCCAGGCTGAGAGTCAACTGGTGACACAAGAGGTAAGACTGATTTACTTACTCCATAGGAACAGACTCCAGATTTGCTTTTTTTATGCATTTCTAAGGCCGTTTCCCATACCCCTTTACATCTGTGCACACCAAAGCAGTGCAATTCGACCTGAGCTGTGCTGTCTAAAAGAGCAAATTTCCTTTCATAACTGTGTTGGACGCATTTGTTTGGTCTGCTGGGAAATAATTGACCTCTTACACACAGACTCTGAAAAGAAGATTGTCTGTAAACAGAAGTCCAGGAAAGAAAAGGTGAATAAACTGCACATGTATAGTTAAGATTGTGTCAAATCCTTTCAAATGCTTTTTATTGAGAAGCTTTCCTCTTTCAATACAAGTTCATATTAAAGGGTGAGCTTGAACTGGAAAAGGCAGAACAATTCCAGAAGACAAAACTCTGATTTTTCTACAGAGAAAAAATGTTTGCACAGACAACTCAGACCTCTGCTTCTGCTTACTCCACATCTTTTTCCTCATGATACTCCATCTCTATAGTTGGCACAAATTTCATGGGCTAAAATGGGCAAGAGAGAAAGAACATAAGAGGGCTTTCATAATTTTGATAAGATGTCTTCTCTTGCTATCTCTTCTGCTCCTGCTTGGTATTTCTGCTGCATCTTTGATTAGCACTGAATCTGCCAATCAAACCAATTTTCTGTATAGCCTACTAAAAGACTAGGAGATCTAATGAACTGCACATGTAAATAGGAATAAGGGAAAAAAACTTAACTTCAATCAAAGACAACTAACTTCTTTAAGATTAAAGTAAATTAAAAGACATCTAGGGTAAAAAGCAGGTAAAGTAGAAAGGAAGACCACAATAATAGGCAGAGCAGAACACCACAAAGCCTAAAGTTGTTGCTAAAAAGAAGTTTCTCCCTTCACTCAGCAGTGTCCCTCCACTTGTGCGCTGTGCCTTGCTGCACGCAGTAAACCACAGCCATGTCTTCGGATTCTGAGATGGCCATCTTTGGGGAGGCGGCTCCTTACCTCCGAAAGTCAGAAAAGGAGAGAATTGAGGCCCAGAACAAACCTTTTGATGCCAAGACCTCTGTCTTTGTGGTACATGCAAAGGAGTCCTATGTGAAGAGCACAATCCAGAGCAGGGAATCGGGCAAAGTCACTGTCAAGACTGAAGCAGGCGAGGTGAGTCAAAAACAAGGCTGAAGGACAACATATGATCTATACTCTTTTTCAATGACATATGTGGATCTTTCGTTTCCCTGGCAGACCCTGACCG
>VZTI01000705.1:78256-139884 GCA_013397865.1 Struthidea cinerea | reverse complement strand
ATGTTGGTGACCATCAGACCCAGGAACACATTCCCTCTGCTAGGGCTGTCTCTTACCTGGCTCATGAAGTTACCCTCCATGCATTCCAGGAGTCTCCTACAGCCTACAGCCTACTCCTTGCTGTGAAACTTTCCCAGAAGATGTTGGGGTGTTTGAAGTCCCCCAGCAGGACAAGAGCTTGCAAACACAATGCCTCCTGTAGCTGGAGCGAGAGGGCTTTTTCAATAGGCTCCCCTTGATCAGGGGCCTGTAGTAGACATGGAACATGAGGTTCCCTTTGTTGTCTCAGTCTCTGGTTCTTACCCACAGGCTTTCGACCTGCTTGTGGCTGTTCTTCAGACACTCATTTCTGTTCTTCACACTCATTTCACCTCATTCACATCAAGAGATGTACATCAAGAGAGGTGGCAGCCTCTCCACCTCTCCTCCTGTCTTTTCTCAACAGCCCATCGCCATTACAGTCACACTCCAGTCATGGGGTTTGTCTCACTGTGTTTCAGTAATGGCAACAAGGTCATAACTTTCTAGCAGCCCGTGTCTTCCAGCTCCTCCTGTTTGCTGCCCATATGCATTGGTGTAAAGGCACCTAAAGGGCTGTTGGATGTGTTGCCTTCCTAGAGGAACACCCATTAATTCATTTGAGGTATTTCCCTTGTGATTCCCTGTTGACTTCTGTTACCTCGGGAGTCCCTGATGTATATATCAAAGAATGATGGAATTATTATAGTAAGACCATATGTTTAGACTTGCATAAGTTCCCAAACTTACCATGTTTTAATTCTCAGACCATGCATAAACTAAGTTACATAGATTGACCATTTACTTCTAAGAGAGGATGATTTGACTTGCATGCAGTGTAAGGGCATTGCTGATGTAAGTTGTGTATTTGTTGTGTAAATGTGGTTTATGAAAGCAATGTTCAAGTCCAGACTGGTAACATAAACCAAGCTTCTAGACTTGTGTTTATAATTAAATCTGTGAGCCACTTCATAGTCAGATGACAAAGTGCTGAAATGTGAAGAGCTGCAAAAAAATATAAAATTATTCTTATATAAGTGGAAATTGCAAAATGGTTAAGATCATCTAGATACTCTTAATATTTGTTCAAAGTAAAGACAGAAAAAGATGTTTACTTAGAGATATATTCAGCTTTTGTGCTTACCATCCTGAATTCTAAAATGCTCTTGATTGAGAATATTTTGTCACCAGTTTTATGAAGTCTTACAGAAACACACTTTGCCCGTTACATAACAATAAGCTAAGTGTGATTAGAAATTCTACAAACAAAATTGACAAAGGCCCAATTCTCTTTCAGTTTTCTGAGTTTCAAGTCAGAAATCCAATTTCTGTTTGCAGAGAGACTCCTTTGACTTAATAGATTTGTTCTCATGCAGTTGAGGGCAAGACTGGGGCAGAAGGGCATAATGGGCAATTTATTCTCCTGCCTTCATAAAAAAGGATTGGATTCTGACATAATGTGATTCTCTCATAATCGATGATTGTCACATATGTTGCAAAACCCACTATTGTGCCCTGCCCTCCTCTGTATAAGGCTAGAATTGAGCCCAGTGTTTCTATTTTAAGCATTGAAATACAGAATCTAACTAGTGATGCACGTATGTATTATTCCTACACCAGAGTAATAACTCTTTCATAAAACTTGCACTTGTGTAATACATGTTTATTTAGCCTTTTGTAGATGTATTATCTAACTATTGCTTTTATGGTTCAGGCCATGGATTATTAATTGAAACAGTAAAATAAGCAATCATCTTTGGTTGCCATAGCAAAGATACCCAAAATATAGTTGCTGAGGAAACCATACTGAGAATATACACAATATATAACCTAATAATGTTGATATACAGCTTTAAGGGTACAAGAACATAAAATATAGTTGTTCTCTTGTTGGGAGATTAAATATTGAATCTGATATGTGTTTATTGATTTCTTTTTGAAAGTCTTCCTGTTGCATGTAAAGACAGCTTACTTAACTATCAAATATGTCATATGTCTGTTAATCTTTAGACTTTGTCATGACTTTTAAAAAAATCCTGCTTCATTAAGAGAAGAAATCAACTTTGGAAAAGGATCATAAATGGATGAAAATTGAGCAAACATCATCATGATAAATGCTGCTTTGTAATACAAATAAACTGCAATGACAAGATAAAGAATGATCAAAATTATGATTTTTCCTTGCAGCCTTGTGGTACTTTATTTCTAACATTTGGAAAAGGCTAGAATGACCTTCCACATCCAGTCTGGGCACTGTAATATATATCATATATTTTCTGACAAAGTCATTTATTATAACAATTTTTTATATGCTTCCAGTACAGAATATCCCCTGTTCAGAATATCCCCCTTCAGAATATGCAACCTGTTCAAGGGCTTTGCTCCTCCATTGTTAGTAAGATTTTCCCAGTGTCTAACATGAATATTAATTGCTGCAGCATAAGCCATTTACTTCATCCTGGTATAGTATTTCCAAGTTAGTTGTAACTTTGATTAAATAACCACAGCTTTCCATTTTTATTGACTCTTTATGTTTTATGCTTAGATTGCTACCACTTTCTTGAAATTCTGTGTCGTGGATCCCATATTCAATCTTAAACTTAATCCATGCTAGACAGAGCAAAGAGACTATTCCACTTGTCTTCACATATTCCTAATTATAAATGGCTGGATGTTTTTATCTTGTGGGTAGGACATTGTTCATTATTCACTCATGTTCAGTTTGTGATCCATTGTAATCCCTAAAATCTGTTTTTGAAGATCTACTATCAAATTCAAATGCTGTACACCCTACATTTGTGTAGTCAATTATTGCTAAGAATAGGAACCTGCATTTATTTATGGTGAATTGTTTCCTGTTGTTCAGTAGACAATTTCTTGTTTGCTAAGAATATTTGAACTCTAATGATATTAGCCTAGATATGTGAAGCTCCTTTTAGTTTTATCTTTCACAAATACAATCATTATAATAACAGAACAGAAAGAACATAGGAAGCCATTCTATTTAGTCTTCAGACTCTTGATGAAAATGTTGGTTGATACTAAAGCCAGGACAGACTACAGTGGAATTTCTATACAACCTTCTGTGTTTGACACTTAACTACTGTCAGTTGCTATCTAGCCTCCAGTTGTCCAACCAGTTTTGTATCGAGCAGTAGGAGATTGAGCAAGATCCACTTGGATCTTGCTCAATTGGATCCCAGGTTACGAGGCTGCACCAGATCAGGGCAGAACTTAAGCATGGGCTCAAACCCTGGAAGAGGACTACTGTCACGGTCTGTTTGGATCTCTCAAATTTACAGGATGATATGTTCTGTGAAATAAACTATTATATGAGCTCATTAGAAGAGAAAACAACCTACAGGGGCTCAGTCCCCTTTGTCTACACTAGTCTAAAGTGAGTTCACTAATTCATCACTTAGTTATTGAAATTTCTAACTTACTAGTTCTCTAATTTATTACTTGCAGTTCAGCTCACAACTTGTAACTTGTGCACCTATAAGCAAAACAGTAATCTAGCCAACAGTGAGAGTGCTCATCCTTCCTCTTCCATCACAATGTGGCATCCCCTGTATCACACCAGGAAGCATGAAAGCCCCAGCTCTCCAGCTGCTGTTAGATCTGCTTCAAAAACTCCTTGTGTAAACTGAAGTATTTACACCTTCAAGCTGGAAAGTTTGGTCCGTCCAATTTCTTTGAGTTAGCAGGTTCTGAAGAAGAGTGCCAGTAAATCAGTGTGCAAGGATTGTGGCTGCAGGAGACAGCACGCTGCAGGTGACAGTGGCTGTGTAATGACTGGAGTCCTTTCTGGCAGCCATGTCTGGCCTATGTGTTGCCATCACTTTGACCTAATGACATTGGTCCCAGTGCCATTGCAGGGCACAAACAACAGGCCTTGGCACGAGCTGTGTGCTAGCCAAAATCTGAACAGGAGCTGAATGTAAGACTATGGAGACACTATGGAGAAAGAGAGTTAGAGGTTTTTCAGGTCACTGATAGCCGGTTGGTGCTCCTCAGCCTTGGCAGGTTATTTATGGCAGCATCCTTAGTGCTCTTCTGGATGACAAAGAAGGGACACAAAATCCTTGGACATCTTTTAGTTACTCCTGAAAGGTGACGCAGTTCTTGGTCTCCAGATGGTGCCAGAGTGGCATTCAGGATTATGTTGTGGCAGGCACGTGTTTTAAAACAAGTTACTTCACACAAAGAACTGGTCACTCACAAAATTGTGAGTAATATTAGCTGAAAAATTCAATAAGGATTTTTAAGAGGCTGAGCTTAGGATTTTGTACAGGTTTATTGCCTTAATGCTCCCTAAGCACAGCCTGAATAGTCTGACATGGTTCTGAATTGTGTCAATAAGTGATACATTAAAGATTCCCCAGGTACAGTGCACAAAGCAATATGACTGACCCAAATGGTTCCTTGAAAGCTGTTTTGTTTATTGTGTCTGATCCACAGATGATAAGTCTATGGGGGACTTTTGAAGCAGGCTTTTCAATTCATGAAATACTAAGGATGCTCAGATTTGCCAAATCTAGGCAAACTTTGGCATATCTTGAAGCATATTTGAAGGGTTTGAAGCAATGTCTCTGTACTGATTTCACATGGCCAGGTTTTGGTAGTGGGAGGGCTACCAGGGTGGCTTCTGTGAGAAGCTGCCAGAAGCTTCACCCAATGCCAGCCAGCTCCAAGACAGACCAAGGCTGAGCCAATCCGAAATGGTGCCAATGCCTCTGTGATAACATATTTAAGACAAAAAACCCCCCAAAATTATTGCATAGATGTAATTGAAGCCAGAGAAGAGTGAGAGGAACAGCCTTGCAGACACACCAGGGTCAGTGGAGAATAAGGGAGAAGAAGGAGCTCCTCCAGGCACTAGAGCTGATTCCCCTGCAGCCCATATAGGGTGATGGGGATGCAGAGATTCACCTGCAGACTGTGGAGGACTCCATGGTGGAGCAGGTGGATGCCCGAGAGAGGTCTGTGAACCTGCGGGAAACCCATGCTGGAACAGGCTCCTGGCAGGGACCTGCAGACCTGTGGAGAGAGGAACCCACACCGCAGCAGGTTTCCTGGTAGTACTTGTGACCTTGTGGGGGGCCCACACTGGAGTAGGCTGTGCCTGAAGTACTGCACCCTGTGGAAGAGTGACCCATGGTGGAGCAGTTAGGGGAGGACTATTGCCCGTGGGATAGACTCATGTTGGAGAAATTCATGGAGAACTGTCTCCTGTGGGAGGAACCCCACACAGAAGCAGGGGAAGGACTCCTCTCCCTGAGTGGTGGCAGAAAAAACATGTGACGAACTGACCATAATCCCTATTCCTCATCTCCCTGCACAGCTGTGGGGAAGGAGGGAGGGGTGGGGAAAAGGCGTTTTTAAGATGTATTTTACTTCTCATTATCCTGCCTGATTTTGTTAGTAATTAATTCAATTAATATCCTCGAGTCTGTTTTACCCACGACAGTATTTGGTGGGTGATGTCTCTCCCACACATTATCTCAAGCCATGAACTTTTTGTTACATTTTGTCTCCACCGTCCAGTTGTGGAGGGGAGTGATAGAGCAACTCTGGTAGGTACCTGGCATCCAGCCAGGGTCAAACCACTACAATCTCACAGACTTTTATCAAACTCTTAACAGATTTAAATGAGGGACAGGAAATGCTGTGATTCTGGACTGGGGAAAGGCATGAGTGGGAGGCAAATCATGCAATGCTCAGCCAAAATCTTGACTGTAGAAACAATTTTGGAGCACAGAGGTAAAGAAAATTATTTCGTATGCTTTCAAACTTTACAATAGCTACAAAATATTGTGTCGAAGTTTCTGACTTGCTGCAGACTCACAGTAGAACATATTTACATTCTTCTGCTCGAGTAAGAAGTAATTATACAGTAATTACACAAGCAAACTTTAAAATGTTAACAGTTCTAATTACTGAGTGATAGGTAGCATATTGATAGTTTTATTTCATGTAATTAAAAATGGCAGAAGGAAAATTTCAAAATTAATTGACAGTTTCATGCAATGATGTGATATGGAAGTACGAAACAGCTTTGGAAACTAAGTAAGATCTGTCAGCAATGGAAATTGATACTGAAACAGGTTTATCTGTTTCTTTAATCCAGTTAGCATGATCTCACAAACCCTGGTGTTTTCACGTAATCATGTCTTGTTTCATGTTTGCACACTGACAAATGTAATTCTTACATTAAAAAATAGTTATTAAATAAACCAATAATAAATGCATTCAGTACATAGCATGTTCTTACTACTTTTTAAAGATAAATCTATTGTGAGTAACCATGGAATTATAAAGACTTTGTCATAAAGAAAAAGACAATTCAAAATGTCAACTCCAGTGCATTATTGGGTTTGACAAATGTTTTTGCCAAATTAGGGAGGGCTGATGGTATCCTGGGGTGCATTAGGAAGAGCATTGTCAGCAGCTCAGGGGAGGTGGTCCTGCCCCTCTACTCGGCCCTAGTGAGGCCTCATCTGGAGCACTGTGTCCAGTTCTGGGCTCCTCAGTACAAGAGAGACAAGGAGCTACTGGAGAGGGTCCCCCAGAGGCCACAAATCATTTGAGGTCTGGAGCATCTCTCTTGTAAGGAGACACTGTGGGAGCTGGGCCTGTTTAGTCTAGGGAACACTGAGGCATACAAATATCTCAAAGGCAGGTGTCAAGAGGATGGTGCTAGACTCTTTTCAGTTGTGCTCAGGGACGAGACGAGGAGTAGTGGCCATAAACTAAAACATGAAGTTCCACCTTGGCATGATGAAGAACTTCATGTTAAGGGTGGCAGAGCACTGGAATGAGCTGCCCAGGGAGGTCATGGAGTCTCCCTCCCTGCAGACATTCAAAACCCACCTGTGTAACCTGCTCTAGGTGACCCTGCCTTGTCAAAGGGATTGGATAAGATGATCCCCAGAAGTCCCTTCCAACACTAACTATTCTGTCATTCTGTGATTTTCACAAATTGCAATTTAGAGATCTAGCTATATTTTATCAACCTGTGGATGAATAGATAATTAATACTGTTTGTTAATTGTTATTATTCATGAATTCTTGTTATTCGTGTCTGGATCCTTATTTATTCAACTGAAATAAGATTACCTTGGAATGTGGACTGAGCTCACCAGACTTAGTTTGCATGGAGTGTCTTTGCAAATAAATTACTTATTTGAAGCATATTTGTTTGTGGTGAATCATTATGAATCTCAATGTGTTGCTTAGGCGTTACTTACACATCATTAGGGTACCCCTCAAAGGTTTTAACAAGAAGTGTAATAACTATTGTGCCTTTAAATGACAAATGACAATTCAGCAGTGAATCCTGTCCTAGTAATACATACCAGCTATCAGGAAATTGGATTACTATCTTCTGTCAAGCCAATGATGTGAATGACAGGTGTTATTCTTTCTTAGTATTCATAGTGGCACAGCCACAGCAGATACATGATACTTTTGTCAACTCACGAGGCATTTAGTTAACAGGTGGTCTGCAATAACTAAAATAGATGTGTGGGACAAGTTGCATTGAAATGCATGCTGCATAACTTTTTCTAATCTTTTTGCATTACATGAGCACATTCTGCTCTATTAAATTTTGTATTAAATGAACATTGTGTCCTATAAGAATTACAGCAAGAGGAAATTATTCTCACTTATCACATTACAGAAATGCAAAGCTTCGAACATTAATGTCAAATTATTTTTCATGATAAGTTTCTTCATGTGAGGCTGCACTTACTGTTTGGAATTCATAGTTTTAAAGTTGTGCCTCCATTACATTACAAGATGCAGGTGGCCTAATTAAAACCAAGACTTATTAAGAATCGAGTGGGAAGATCAAATCAAAATGAAGGAAATATTATGAATAATATATAGTCATTTATGTGCAGCAGAAGCTAAAAAAGGTAGGCAAATGTTAAATTAGTTTTCTCAAATTTATAGAGAGCAGAAGAGCACATTCTCCACTCTCGCATTTGAACCTTCAAAGAGCCCAGCCTGTCACACACCATTCATATTGTAGCCTCTTTACCTTTTTATTTCACCTGTAGTCCTGTTGTACTATAATTTCTTAGGTGTATCTACTTAACTCCTTCAAGGAATCTGTACAGTTTAAAGAATTCATGCTCTCACACATCCAAAACACTCAAATGCTACTGGAGGCTCTACATCTGTCTCAAGAAGGATGCTAAGAGATCAGATAGCTTGGAAAAAGTAGAGTGCTTTATTGGCCAAAATATGCAGGTGTTGGCTTTTTAAATCAAATGAGAATCCATACCACAAGACACTCTGCATTCCATTTCTACTACACATATTCTGAAGAGATTTGGAGTGGGGAGGACTCAGAGAAAAATTGTTTTAAGCCAGTTGGGAATTGCGTGTTCCTGTGCCTTATTTGCAGTCATATCTTTGTAGAGGTTTTCCTGAGGACCAAAATTATAAGAAACAGTGCAAGTGGAGTCCATATGTGACGGTTTGAAAGGATGAAGATGAAAATCATATTTAAAATACTTTCCCTGTATGACGACCAACACCATACAGTGCCTAAAAACTAAATTAATTTTTATGCATAGTTCATATTTTCTTCATCTCAGTCAGTGAAGCCATCGTGGTTTTTCAGTTAGTTTAATGTTCTTATGCCTGACTACAATGCTGATGTTTGTTGCCAGCCCTTCCAGCACGTCTGTGTCTTTAGGCACAGCCCTGTGCAAGACAAGTGGCACAGGCTGAAGCACCACAAAAGCAGCCCTTGGAGGCATTGTGCATCAAGGACACTCCTCCTCTGCTCATATGTTGGGGGGAAGAGAAAATAGGAAGCAAATTTCTAGCATGTCTTAAAAAATAATGGTTCACTGCTTTACTCACAGTGGCCAGGTTTTCTGACTGCAGAGTATGTGGGGGAAGATGGAGCACTTCTGGATGGAATTCACTTTTATATTAATTTAATTTCATTTCATTTCACCTCTCTGAGGTTGTTTACTAGTCCAGGCCTGCTTTGGGAATCTCAGGGGACTTGCTCTCCTTTTTGCCAGTGAAATGAAAGGAACAGGCTACCTCCCAACACAGTGAATGTTTAATGTGTGATAAAATCGGTCTTTCAGCCTCAACTCTCATTTCTAAGCTCAAGGTAGAAAACATATAAATCACTTAATGGGCATTAAGTAAACTCTGAAAATTTTCTGTGATATTTTCTAATTTCTTTAAAAGGTCCTACCAGCTCCCAAACTTTAATTCTGATGGGGAGGAAAAAATTGAAACAGTTAGAGAAAGTGCAAACTAGAGTATACATCTCTCTGTGCTGGTGTCTTTGAAACATTGAAATCCCATGGAACTGGTAAGTCGTGTCCCTTTGGGCCTAGATCCCACTTTATAAATTCTGTGGCAGTGTGCAGGACTATTAAGGCCAATTCCCATTTTGCACTTTTGTGACATCTGTCAAGTCACCATAGAAAAGACTGTCTTGCACTTTTCATGTATACTGCAGTATGAATGGTACACATTTCTGCATTAAGAAAGGCTGGATTTCTAACTTCTAACCAGTTTCCAAAGAGGGCTACTTTACCCTCTTCTGTTGACTGGGGTTCTCAGGATACAACTGTGCAGCACAAAGCACACCTTGTGGAGCCATCTGCGCTAGCCTGGAGAGCAGAACTATGCAGCTCTGCTACTGTGGTTCTTCTCCAGAGCAGATACACCCTGTTGCTAATGAGGGTGTACTCATTAAGTGCAGAGTATCGAGCTCCTGCACAGCCTAAATGGGTCTGTGATTCTGTGACTAGCCTGAGGGAGCTTGGGCAAACTGAGGATCTTAGTTGTCCAGTTCCCTACTGGTGGAAGAACTTCTCTTCCACTAATATTTGCAGACAATATTTAATAGAAATGGAATGTCAATTAAAATACAGCGCATTCTTATTTGCAATCTTGCTTTGAAATTTCAGAAGATACTTTCTCAGCTAAAGCATGATGAGTTGGCTAAAGGGCACAGATAGTTTCTTGGCTCAAATGTGAAGGAGGAAGCATTGAAATGGCAGTTACATATTTTAATATATTCCCAAGGGAGTCTTCTTGGTAAGGTTATTATTTGCCACCCTAGCATAAAAGGCAGTTGCATTAATTTTAAAATAACTTTCAAATTTGTCCTTTTAACATGGTTTGGATGCATAGTTCCATTCTTTCTTAAGAAAATGATTCCACCAAGTTGACATAATACATATATAACAGCTATAGAAAATAATTTTTAAAAATACTGTTAAACCCTTGGGCATGGAGAAGATCTTAATGTCAGAAATCAAATGGTGAAGACTGTTGCCTATTTAACCTTTAATAACCGAAGTGTGGCCCCCGGAGACTGAAGGTTGCTGCATGTAATGTTTCATAATGTAATATGCAGTCTCAACACATAAATGCTTCAGCCTGCTCTCAGGGGCAGATGGCAGGAGTTACAGGTACAAATACACAATTTCACGCGGTTTAGATCAAGATGAAATGCTGTAGATAGCACCTGTTGTCTCTGAAGTCTTTGCAGATTTTTCCTCTGCATTAAAGTTGAAAAGACTTATAGCTCAATATATTGTTAGCCTGCTTTCCTTTTTTTTTTCGTGATTGTTCTGTCTCTCTCTGCAAGTCATTTCCCCTACCACAAATATATTTTGAAGTGACTGGCCAATTTCCCCAAAATTTTTCTGAAATGAAGTCTTGAAGATATTAGGCTCTTAAAAATGTCATAAGAAGCAGGGGTAGAGTAGAGGAATGACATCAGAATAAAAGCCCACACTGGCAAACATCCATTTAAGCGCCTGGACAGGGTGATACGTGATCTGAACCGTTATTTGTTCAGTTTGGGCTCTGACTGGTCAAGGACCCTGTGCCCAGATCTGCCTGGCTGCAGCGCAGAATAGCTGGGGAAGAAGTGCTCATCTAGGGTAGAAAAGGGAGCTGGGGGCTGGAGGACACAACCAAAAGTGGGGTAAAGGAACCAAAGTGGCTGTGAGTACGGTGCCTAGGAGCCAGACACAACTACAGAGCACTACAGAGCCTGCAGCCCGCATGGTGTGGGTAAAACAGTTTTGGGGAAGGTGGGGCCATCCATATACGTCAAACCAGGGGAGCCTGTGAAATGTGCATGAAAATAGATCTACTACAATAATTTTTAACAACTACAAGTAGGCAGTATGATTTGGAGACTTGCAGCTGCCCTGTTAAGCTTTCACCAAATCTATGCTGTGATCAAATTTCTAAATGCAATCAGTGTAATTACCACTCAGCATAAACATATGCTGGGCTGACCCAGTCTGGCTGCTAGATGCCTACCTGGCCACTCTGTCACTCTGCCTCCTCATCAGGCCAGGGGAAACAAAATAAAATAAAACTCCATGGATTGAGAGAAGTACAAGGAGATCACACTAATTATTGTCACAGACAAAACAGACTCCACTCGGGGCAGTTTAATTTAATTTATTTTCAATTAATGTAGTTCTTCACCAGCTTCTCAAACATGGGTCTCTGACCTGGTTGTTTGCAAGGCTGTTTCTCACTCCTTTCTGTTCCACTATGCTGCTTCATCAGGCATTTTGCCGTTTCTTGGATCTGTTTCCCTGAGGCATCACCACCATCTTTCCCAGGGGGCTCGGCTGTGCCCTGCCTGGGGTAGGTGGGCAGGAGCTGGCTGGAACCAGCTGTGTCCTGCCTGGAGCAGCCCTGGCCTCTCCTCATAGATGCTGCTCTGCAGCCCCCATGGCCAGTGCCTGGACACGGATGCCCTGGGCAATGAGGGATTTAAGTACTTAAATACACTCAAAGGTCAGGGCTATGTCGAAACACCACTGGTTCAACAACACCAGTCCAAAGAACAGCAATACCTCATGGAAATGAAGCAAACACTTTTACTGATAACTATCAGACAAAAATTCAGGATATCCACAGCTGCCAGACCACAGAGTGGTTGGGCACAAACTTTGTGCTTATGTAGTGTCCTGTAGCAGCCTAAAATTTTGGACAATTACCCGAGCCTTGAGGCCGGAGTGCCCTCTCTGGACCATGGTGCTTGTCTTTCAGAAACATACTGCTCCAGCATGAAATCAAAGCCCAGCCCTTAATCCTGTTTGCTTCAGCTTCACTCTTTACAAAATGGAGGTGATTATACCCCCTAATTTCCTTAAAGTTGCAAGGTTCCAGCCCCTAAATGGGAGAGGGGATAAGTTTGTCACTCTAATACGCACAACATTAATTTTAGCAGGTGTCCTACTACGTGATTCCTCTCTCCTTCCTGTAATTTAGATGTCAGTCTCAAACTGACTCCTAAGTGAAAGTCTGCATCCAGCTGCTTAAACATGCCTATTTATGGCCATTTAAGATATTTTTAATTTCCAAGAAATCTGCTGGAGGCTTTACGTCAGACAATCCTCACACCCTCCTGGATTGGCAGTGGGAATTGAGATGTCACACAAAAACACATCTCTTATGATGATTGTGTTCTACAATCAGGGAAGTGAATCTGACCTGGGGCATGCAATGTCTTCTCTGCTACAAAAAGAAGGAAAAAATGACTACCTGACTGTATGGCCAACCTGCTGTGAGTGTTTCATGTGCACGGCAAATTAGAAAAGGGTTTTACAATGAAAGTTATAAAGTGTTTGAATCTTGATGCAACAGTGGTGTTTAAGTCTTAAAGGAAAGAAGATCTTTGGCATATCCTGCTTGTTGTACGTGCTTAACACATCCCAGTAGAAAAGCAAGAAGATGTGGTAGATTTAAGAGATAAGAAAAGTTAAACTGAAGAAAGGAGGGCAAGCGTTGCTGCATGTGGTGAAAATGTCCTTGTCTTAGTTGATGGAAGAGGAACTGGCAATGCTAAGGGAGGGAGAAAGGAGACAGGACCACTATGGAGGTGCAGGGCCTGTCCTCAGGCACTCACTCTACTTTGTTTAATAATCTGACTAATAAACTTGGCTTGCTTTTTCTTCTTGTTATATAGTGAATTACCAACAAGGATGACTTGCTTATCCCTGAACTTTCGCATAATTTCTCTGCAAAGCCTGAGTAAGCCTTCAGTTGCTTTTCATCTTTGGATTAAAGTCTTTGAAAACAAAAATTCAACAGGAATATCAAAAAGCTCTGCAGTGTCTGGGGTGTGTTGTTCATGTGCCATTTTTGTAGAAGAGGCCAGCATATATTTTACACTCCTTTTCAAGAATGGACATGTTAAAGGCCTCACATCACTGAATAAGTTTTTTTGGTTCTTAAACTGACTATTAGAAGTAACCACTATTAATTGCATTCAAGAGACAAGAGGAAGACTCCGCCGAACTTTGTTTAAACCCCTTGATTGTTGTTTATCTGAGTTATTCTATTATTGGAAATTTATGTTATTCAAAATACTGTTATTGAAAATAATTGCATTTCTTATCAGAGAACAATTACTACTTGCATCAGGCTTGTCACTACAGACAGCTAAGTCCTTAACTATCCAAATGAAGTTGGTGATGGCAGACATAAAAGCACTAAGTCAAGCGGTTTCAAACATTGTTCACATCACATAAACAAAACAAATGCAGCTGAAAGCAAAACCTAAAAAATATTATGACGTTTTAAAATACACAAAAGTTCATCTCGCTGCTGTGCATCTACCCCGTAAATTATACATTTCACTATAAATTCCATAAAAAACATGGGGTGTAAGCATGTAGAAAGGCTGGATGTTTTGTAAAGGTCTGTTGTTGTTCCCAGTCTAACAAACAAACAAATGAGATCTCTCTGTCATGTGCTCGTGTTCTGAATGTGGACAGAACCTGCCTGAAATACCTTGCAGATGCAATACTGTGTTTCGCGAATGTTTTTTCTGCATCAGGAAAGCAGCCTCAGGCAATTGAATTAATGTTAGATACTGGATCAGCATTTTCTGTATTACTGATTTACTTAGCTGAAACCTGCTGTTTTCTCAGCCTAGGGAACATCTGTGGGAGGAATTTAATACCTGGGTTTGCCATTCTTCACGTGAAACTTAGATTGGCACATACTATTGTCTGTGACATTCATGGCTCTGCATAACCATATTTCCACTCTGGGCAGAGACTTCTGGATTGCACCTGCTAGTTCAGGAGTTAGCAGCCACTCAATGTCTTCTTTAGAATCCCGAGTGAGGGTTTCAGTGTCTGCTGTTGTAAGGGCAGTACAGAAATACCCCCACATGTTTCTTTGCAAAAAGATTTGCCTGCTAAAATAAAAGCCAATCAAATATGATGTTTGGATGACAAATGCCACCACTTACTGTTCTTCTTTAGAAATGGAGAGTTTTTACTGTAAGAGATTGAAGCAGCCCAGTAAAGCACTAGTGAACAATGAGAACTCTTAGTACGCCATGACGACTGTTTCCCAAAGCAGATGAAAAAAAAAGACTGTGACTATCTGTCTAGATTTTTGGATATAGATATAGACGGAATAAGAATCACTTATGTTTATAAAATATATCTTTCTACAGCATTGAGGAACAAATTTGTTTGTTCAATTCACTTCTAAGTTACAGCACGTGAACCATTATATTATTAGGATAGCAGACATCTGACAGCATTTGTTGCACCAAACTGCTTGGTTCTGCTTGGTTTTATAAGTGCTGGAGAGGGTTGTACTCCATGCACTTAGAAATGTCCACAATTGTTTAATTTTATTTTGATGATGCATAAGACTTTTAAAAGCTTACTTTCACAAAACAGTCTGATAAACTGTTCTGCATTATTCCTTTGTAACTTTGTTAAATGTCTTGCCAGACAAATGGCTGTCTTTTTTTTTTTTTTTTTTTTTTGTGACTCATAACTTTACAGACAATGTCTTACTGTAAGCATTTTTTTTGTCTGAGGCCTTTAATCACAGGATGCAAAGTTCATTCAAAATTATGTTCCAGGTGTTAGCTCTCTGGATCACTGTTTTGTAAACTATCAGGCTAGTCCTGGATTGCTGTTGTGGAAACTCCTTAGGAAGAGTGAACAGCCAACAGTGAGTCTGTCATTCTTTATTTTTATCTCATAATAGAGATAAATTATTCTTCTGATTATGGACTTCTTGTCCAGTGGTGGCAGAACCATTGCAATTTATTAAAAAAAATTACTGAAGAGGAAATAGAAAATGTGATGTTCCCAGGCTTACACACTGGTGGCACAGAGGGAACTTTATTTTGATGTACCAATTTAAGAGAAACTAAAGAAATGCCTGGCAATCCAATCGTTAAATCTTCTGAAATGCCTTCATTGATTTTTAGTATAGTTCATCAGGTGAAAAACCGAGTTTTCCTTACCAGATGGATGTACGATATCAGGTGTTTTTGACTCACTGTCATGGAAACCATACAGGCAAAATGTGTGGTTGTTCTACATCAGATGTACTGCTATGGTTGGGATATTGAAGTTAAGGATGCTCTAAAATTTGGCTGTATGGAGGTCACATTATGGGACAGGAGGCACATGTTGCACTGTCATTCCAATCTGTCCTGTTCCCTAATTCATTGTAAGAAGAACTTGTGAGTAATACCATAGTGCCATTTGACCTAACAGATCATCTTCTGATAAATTACTCCAGGAAGGGATCAGACATAGTGCTTATGTTACCACTCACTTTCAGCAACCATAAGTGAATTCTCCTTTAGGTGTCCTGTGGAGCTGAAAGAGTTAGCACCTGAAACCAAATTGCAATATGTATCCTTGGGATCTGAAGCTTTGCTCAGAGAGAAGTATTGTATTGTAGGAGATTGATGGTGTGTGCTTTTTAAGATTGTGGAGGAATTGAACACTTCATGTATATGTTTGAGACAGGTTTTGCTGAAGCTGATCTAGAAGAGCCTTGAAAACCTTTGCTGCTGACTTACTGTCTTCTGAATAAGGTAATTCAAAAATGAGGATGAAAAGTTCAACACTCTTCACTCTGGATCATGCCATTTTTTCCACCCGATTGTCAGCTGCACAACATTTTCTGGGAATAGGGAGCAGGACCACTCATTCCTACCCTATCCTAAATGAGTGCCCTGATCACAAAATCATAGTGCTGACACCTTACTTGTTTGCTCAACTTTTGATCCCAAGACTATTGACACCTTCTTTTTATACTGATTTTACTTTGGCAAAATTGTGAACAGAAATTTTAACCTATTGTTTTTTCATCTTTTTCTTACAGGTGAAATCTGTCACCTGTAAGAGAGCCTAAAATGCATTTTCCACATTCTAGAGTGACGCAATGCTATTCTGAAGAATGTGGAGAGCAGCACCAATGTCATTACCTCTCCTTCAGACCTGGTTTCAAAAGTAAGTGTGATCAATTAGAGCAGCAGAAGAAGGCTCAGGCTCTGTCGAGGGGTGACAGAATAAAATCAGCTACTTCCTGATGATTGGTTTTAGCAGACACTTTTTGGCAGTACCTGGTCAGGATCTTACTTTCTACGTGGTGTTTGAGGTGTCAAGACTCCTGTAGTTTCCGTTCCACTTTGCTCAGTACAGGAGTCCTAAGGTTTGAAAGTACATAAAAGTCACAGAATGTATTAGAAATGAAAGCTTTTAATTATGTTGAACATTCCCTAGCCTATTGCCATCAGTGGTAGAGAAGTGACAGCAATATGCATGGGAATGCCAAATGTAATTAAAAATGTTGGTTTCAAGTAGAATCTATGATTTTTTTGACACCTGCAGTGTCACAGCCTTTAAACGGATCTCATCCCATTTGAAGGCTGACAAGCTACCTGAGCCTCAGGAGGAGAGAATCAACTAGGATAAAATGAGAAATGTGCCAAATCTTTGCTGTTTGAAATTCACATTACAGAGTAGTCTGAAGTCTGAAGATGTTCCATTCACATGTTCTCCACCTGCACAGTGTGTTTTTCCATGGCACACAGATAGTGCTGTTTGGCCATGGCATTAGCAAGGAAAAAACCTGAAGCAGTCTGCTCTCCAAGTGGAAATGCAAAACAAAACCATCATGCAAATTAACCTCAATAATTCTCCACTGACTGAGGTGTCAAGACACCAGGGTGGGTTCATCACAGCTGAATTTAGAGATAACTAAGGTAGAAAACTGTTTTTGATGGAGTCAGCCTCGATTCCCATAATAATCAGTAGAGAAATGGATGCACTTGCAAGGTTTCTGATCTGTTTTGTGAGCATACTTTAGGATGTGTGGAATCACACTGCAGAAGAATCTATTTCCCCTCTATAAACAGCAAAATTTACAAGTCCAGCATAGTTGCAGGTATCAGCATTGTACACTTTTATAATGGTGAATCAGGTGGATCTAACCCCATGTCTGTGTAAGTGTGGTGATTTCAACCAAACTCATAGTGGATCAGCTGAACCCTGCATTCAAATTGTATTTATCTACGATAAATAGCACAATATCACTGCATATGTGGGGATGCCACCTAATCCAAAGGCATGCTGAGTGTGACATTTAACCCTTTGCTTTAAATTCTTTTATATCTTGTATCATCATGTGCACTTCGTCCTAACAGTCCTTCAAGAGAGCTTGGGATGATTTTGTCTTCTTCCTTTCCTTTGAGAAATGTTAAGTCTTGGTTAAGATATTGCCATGCTGACATTGAATGGACTTAGCAGGAGTGACAGTGGGGAATGAGGACCCACAATGACATAATAGTAATGTCTGCACTTATGGGGAGATTGATTAGGAAGGAATTAGTGCAGCCACCCTGCAGCCACCCGCACAGCTTGAACACTGGCAAAGAAACCTCATTCTCCTTGATCACTTGTATGCTGGTGTAAGCAGCTTAACTGCATCTTTTCAAAGTTTCAGTCCTGCAAAGAGTTCCTCTAAGATTCTAGAAACACAAAACCTTATGAAGACATAATATCGCCTCCCACAGCAAGAGTTGTATTTATGCTGGTGCTCTAAGCACTTCAATGGCAATAATTGGGCTCCTGTTAAATATTGTTCAAAATAAGGCTAAACTGTAAGTATCTTTCAGTAATTCTGGGTTTATAAGAAAATGTTAACAATTTAAATAGCACTGCAGGAACTTTATTTGATTTTAATTATCAGGCAACAATTTATACAGTAACCAGAAATAATTTTAATTTATTTTCAGGGTGTAAAATTAGCTCTTTGTTATTTTTATTGCATAACTTTTGCACCACCTGATTTCTTAATGAGCTTGTCACCTACACACATTAATTCCAAAGATCTAATGTCAAGAATACATACCATGCTGGTACAGGCTGTGCAGTCCAGAAGCTGATATACTCTCTGGGGCAGGCATCTGTCTAGCCAGTGTAAGCAGCATGTCCTGCTGTCATTCCAGAGGGAAAAAATGCTAAGTGACAGCTTAACAAGAATTGAAAGAGTGGTGAGGAATAACAGAAAACAGTGGAAGAGAAAAACGTAAAACATAGTTCATTTAAAAACTTTCTTTTTATGTAAGAAGAACCCAAATTTAAATTGCTATATTTCTTCCTGTCTGCTTGCCAAACAAAATTAAACTCTTCCCTCAGAAAACAAGTTTGTTTTATAGAGATAGCTGTGCTATTAATAATTAAATTCCTTCTTAGTATAAAGTGCCAGACGAAGATTATCACTGAAACTATACATTTTCTTTTCCTGGAGCATTTCGTTATTCTATCCAACTAGCTAAAGAGGTCAGCAGGTTGTAACCTACAAGATGAGAGAAAGGACTAGATGAAAACATGGAAATTTGGAAAACCAGTGCCAGAGGGGGCTGACTATTCAAAGATAACAAGGAGGGGAGCACTGGATCCCAGCTTTGGCTGGAAAGCATTTGGAGAACACTGTTGAAATCAGACCAGGTTCAAAGATGGAAATGAAAGAACTCTGGCTAATCATTGTGCAGAATCAATCCAATTAGCTTAATGGTGAAGGGAAAATGGGACAGTTATTAAAAATGAAGTAGCTATTCTGGGGTTTGGTTGCTTGTTTTTTTTAAAATGAAATCCTACCATCTGGACAAGTTTCAAGTAGTGTGGCTTCAGTAGTCTTTCTAGCTCTCTCTGAATTCTGTTTGTTCTTCATCTTACTCATATAGTTTCTTTTAATACTAAGATTAGTTGATTGTTATTATTTTCTTCTTGGCATCATGGTTCTACAAAGTGTTTTTCTTAAGGCTGGAGCCCAAGGGTTAATACTGCCCCTTTTCAGAAAAGTTTCTGAGACTGTGTACGAGCCTGACTCCTTCCTCTGCCGCAAGTCCGAGACAGGAAGTGTTGTCTGAGTCTCTCTCTTTGTCACTGTGGCACTCATTCCTTGGGGTCCATCTGTAGTGTGCCAGCAGTCTGTCTCAAAATACTTTCCTGATAACCTTCTGTTGATCAGCAGCATTCTGAGGTGCATTCAGTGCTTTATTTTAAGTGACTCTTTTTGGTGATCTTTGTCCCCTCTTTGAGCGAAACAGTTTATTTGCAGTGTAGGTACAGCAGTGCGGGCTTTATTCAAACATTAGCAGAAGTGTGGCTGCAGTATCATGGTACTCAGCATATGGACATAGGCAGAATTTTTCTGCTTTTGTTGGTAAAAAGGCCCCTCTTTTCTGCTGAAGTTAGACTGCCACAAACATTCAGGCTAGTTAGTACAAGTTACGATGATGTCACTCTGCAAATGCAGTGCAGGCATAGCTAATATCAGATTAACAATTCATGTATATGAAAAGCGGAAATGCAATGCTGATTTTATTTGGTACTACTGGTACTCATTGGAAATCCACCTCCTGATGGGGCATACTTATTTTTAAAGAAATATCATGTATTGCAGAGAACATGCACAGCAGGGAGTCACAGCAATCTCTCTCTTGGTAGTATTTGCTAAATAGGCTGTAGGCACACATCCATCGCTTATTCATGGTCATATTTTATTTACCTTGTTTTCAGTTGTGCCTATTCCTTATCCTATGGTTTTTGTTTTGTTTTTTTCTCATTTTCTTTTTGTCAGTTGTAATTTTCCAGGTCAGGCACCTCTTACTATATGAAAAGAGGCTGCAAATAGGATATACTTACAAGTATAGAATCATTATTTAGTGGCTAACACAACTACGAGATGCAAATGACTACAGACTGGACTTCACTGCTCACTGGATCACCTATTCAGAGGTGATGAGCTGTTTTTCTTCAAATCCCTGGGTTTTCCTTTAAGATTTTGAACCTTCTACAGTTCATATTTTTTCTCTTGAACTTTCCTTCTTGAACTGCTAACAACCTGTCTCATCATCCCTGTGTCTACAATTTTAACTTCCTTATCTTTTCTGCTGCTCTACATACCTTCTGAGTTCTCTTTCTCAAAATTTCCCGGTTTCCTTGACAGCCTGAGCCAAGGATATGGCTGGGCTGTGTCAGAGCTGTGCCTCTGATTACAGAGTCCTGAATCCCTCAGAGGGGTGGGATTCGGACTTCACCACGTCACTCTTCATGTTGGAGTGTCTGGCTGTTCCTAGGACCAGCCCATGAAGAGCTCTGGAGATTTTCCTGGGCAGGTTTAGGCTTGTTAGAAGATGTATGAAGATACATGCTAACTTCCAACTGACTCTTTCCTGAACTTGCAGTCTTTTATGCTTTATTAGTCACTGCTGACTCTCTTCGACCCTTTTGCTTATTCCATAATATGATTCAAATCCAAAGTTTCCCAAATGTTCCTCCCCCAAACAAAGAAGTTGCATGTCTTATGTTCGTTCATCACTGATGAAAGAGAGCATATGGCTACCCAAATATTCACCCAGTCCTTGCCATTTATAAGCCTACCATTTCCTTTACCTCTTGTTAGAAAGGAGAATTCTGTGGAGTCCCCAGAGTGCTTGGGCTGCTTCTATATCTTGTTTCTCTCTGTGGGGTGGGAGATGGCTATGCTGGCATTCAGTGACATTGCAGTATGTCTTTTAATCAAGCTGAGGTACCACCTTTAGCTGCCAAATACAGAATCACGTGCAGCCCTGTGGAGGCCTTTGTAAATCTATGTGGGAGCACTGAACTAACAGGGTTAGAGCTGATTTGGTGCGTTGCACAGGCCTCCAGCTGCCGTTCTAACCTAATGCAGAGGGACTTCCTCTCTGCTCACTCATGAAGGAGACAAGACACAATGTAGATCTCAGAGTTTGGTCAACAACAAAATTAGCACGAGTTTTACTCTATATCTCACTAGCTTTTGTAGCAGGACTCAGATTGTAGGCAATTTTAGGTAAGGCAACAGCATTTTAAGATCTGTATGTGAGATTTGGGAAGGAAATATTTTGTGTCAGGGTATTTAGGACATACATCTTTGTGGTGTGTCTGTAAAATGTCATTCAGCACATTAGACCAATTAGCCTTGGAGGTTTCCTTCCAGAAAACAGGCATCTTATACATTTATTTGTAGACATTCAGCTTCCAAGAATCTCTAGCTCTGATTCACTAGAGACAGGTCTTTCAAAGGAACTTAGGGATAAAAGAACATGTATTATCTTGATTTCTACTTGAAAGACACAATGCAAAACTAAATTGTATTTACACTATATTTAACTCAAATGGCACTTTCCTGACACATGTAATAGTCTATATCTGTCTAGTGTTAGGAAGTGTTCCATGTATTTCATGTTTCCATATTTTCCCAATATTGAATTTACTCCGAGGAACACATTAATTTTGCAAGCCAAAAAGAGGAAGCACTAACTCCTTTTTGAGCACATGCTATAAAAATGGGAGAAGACATGTTTCAATAATAAACATTTTCCCCTGTAAATGGGCCACAGTGACAGTACTGGTAAATGCTTGACAATCATATTAATCACCATGAAAGGAGAAACTTATGCAACCAGACACCGTGCTCTGGAAGTGCTTGGGCATGCATTCCATTCCAAGATGAATTTGTAGTTGAAGAACGTCTGGTTGCTACTAGTCATCAGTGTGCACTGTCCATTTTGAGCAGTGAATTCAGACCTATTCAGCCCCAATGAATCCTGACAAGCAGAAATGGAGGCATATTCTATTTTCTGAAATGTCTTCTCTCATTACACATTGGTGCTCCTTTGACAGCTTCTCTTCTTGCTGTCATAGCTTCTTCTGTCATCCAGTTTCCAATGGACTCAAAACAAAACTCTGAATTTTTATTAACTACTGACTGTTGGTATTCAGGGGTTCTGTACTCATTATCAATGAAGAGTTCTTGTACTTCCTTTTTTATACTATGTCAGCACAGATGCAACTTTTGCCGTAGTGCGTTTCTCTGGCTTTCTGCAGACCTTATTGTATATTGCAGTGCTGTCCAGAGTTCATATGTATCAGATGAACATCACTGTCAATAGATGCAAAAGCATTTCAGCAGAAGATATTTGAAGTGCTACACCCAATCTGAAAATGTCTGACCTCAATCATATCTCTGTCTTCAAGAAAATAGCATATAAAAGTTTAGTTCATTAAAAAAGTAAAAAAAAGTTGAAGTGTGTACTTCATACCAGTCTCCTTAGGCATTGTCGTATTTTGCTCTAAATTTGATAATAAGATTTGAAGGTATATTTGACAGGCACTGTTTCTTTTCACATGCTATTCTGACAACCATATCATACATGAAGATACTAAGATAGAATAACACAATAAGACATAAAAATTACTATTTAGCTGAGTTATTCTACCATTTTCCAAGTGAGATAATGAGACAATTCCAGAAGCATTGTAGTTGTCCTAGCAATTTCCAGCTTTGCTGCTAAAAATCATCAGAGAATTCTGATAAAGTCAGGGACTGCCTAATCACCGACTTTCTCTTTGAATTGCCTCACTACTTTCTTCAATTTCTTTGTTGAAGGACTGGCTTGATCAGTCTTCCTTTCCTGATTCTCCTCCTCCTTCTTCTTCAGCATTTACTGTAGTTGTTGTTTGCATCCCTATCTCAGCCATGGTGTCCTCAAATGTAATTTGGGTTCCTGCATCAACTACAGTCCCTTGAGAGTACTGAACTGTGCCTGGATAGGCACAGGCCAGGCCCCAGTACAGTGCTGGAGGCTGCTGGTTTTCACTGGGGTAGGCAAGGCACCCTTCTAGCAGTTGACAGGTCAGTTTGTCAGGGTTGATCATCTGTTCAGGTGTTAAGTCCTAGGTAATGGGAGATGATAACCGCCCTAGGAACCTGCCCAGATCTTCCCACACACCCTGCCACCCATGGACTGCCCGCTTCAGGGCACATTTCAATATCTTCTCACCCACAATTTGTTTTGTCTTATACCAGGATGACACCATATTCCACAAACCCCATAATATGCTAGCAGTATCAAATGATAGTATTAAAAATCTCACGTAAGCATGAACGAGGACGGTGGGAGCCTCCTTAAAAAAATCATCTACATCAATCCTGAGCAGAGAAAGGGAGATGTGTTCACTCATCAGCTCCACAAGACAGCTCCTCCAACACAGCAAGGCTATCAACGTAAGGGCAAAGCACAGAGCCATTGTGTTTATTAATATGTTCCCAAACTGAGGAAAATAAAGAGATAAGCAGTGCAGCTGACAAAGTCCATGTACATTCTACTGGATAATTACCTACAGCATGCTTAATATAAAACTGACGTTGTCTCGCCTCATGTTGGGCACCAAAAAGGACTGTGGAGGATTGACTTTAGCTGGATGCCAAGTGCTCACCAACACGCTCTACCACTCCCTTCTCAGCTGGACAGAAGAGAGAAAATAAGATGGAAAACAACTCATTGGTTGAGATAAGGCAGTTTACTAAAGCGAAAGGTTGCATGCAGAAGCAAAGGAAAAACCCTAAAGATTTTATTCTGTACTTCCCAGCAGCATGTGTTGTCCAGCCGCTTCATGGGAGGCAGGGCTTCAGCAGATGTAGTGGTTGCTCAAGAAGGCAAACATTGTAAATAACGAATGCCCCCCTCTTCTTACTCCTTTTCTATGCCTGAGCCAACATCATATGGTATGGAATATATCCCTCTGTTACATCTGGGTTAGCTGTCCTAGTTGTGTCCCCTCCCAATATCTTGCCTATCTTTCTGGTGGGGGGATGGAAAGTTGGGGAGACAGCGCTGATGCTGTGCCAGTGCTGCTCAGCTGCAGCCAGAACACTGGTGTGTTATCAGCACCTTTCCAGCTAGCAGTGCACAGCACAGCACTGTGAGGGCTGCTGCGGGGAAATGAACTTTGCCTCAGTCAGAGCCAATCCACCAAAGATGACAGGAGTGGCCCCACAGAGGGAGGGTCCCACACTGGAGCAGGTTTGCTGGCAGGACTTGTGATCCTGTGGGGGACCCACCCTGGAGCAGCTTGTGAGGAACTGCAGCTCGTGGGAATGACATCACATTGGAGAACTTCATGGAGGACTGTCTCCCATGGGAGGGACCCCACGCTTGAGCAGGCGAGTCCTCTCTCTGAACAGGAATGAGCAGCAGAAAGATGTGATGAACTGATCATAGTCCCCATTCCCTATCCCTCTGCACCTCTGCAGGGGAGCAGGTAGATAGTTGGGAATAAAGTTGAGCCTGAAAAGGAGGGGGGAAGATATCTTTAAGATTTGTTTTTACTTCTCATTATTCTTCTCTGATTTGATTGGCAATAAATTCAATTCTGCAAGTCAGTTCTGTTTTTCCTGTGACAGTAACCAATGGATGATTTCTCCCTGTCCTTATCCTGACCCAGGAGCCTTTAATTCTTTTTCTCTCCCCTGTTCAGCTGGAGGGGAGTGACAGCATGACTTTGGTGGGCACTTGGCATTCAGTCAAGGTGAAACCACCATGCATGTTAAACTGATTTTTATGGATGCCAAACATTGCCACATATTTCTATTACTTGTAACCCCTGTACTGACGCTTCAGATGTAGGCCATGGTTGACTTACAATCTGAGGAAATACTGATTGGGGAGCTAATCACCAGAAAATCTACAGAGTAAGTTCAAAGATATTGCTATACCCTTTGTGAATTGAAGAAGCAAGCAAGGACAGGAAGGATTAGAGAATATCAGCACTCTTAGATGTGGCCTGATTTTTCAAGGATTTGAACATTTGAATCTCCATTTGACTTCAGTAGAAATCAAGGTTATTCAAGTCAGACTGGAAGTCAATCCAGCAGAAACTAGACTGTGACAGTCAGTATCCATTTGTGGCTGATTACTTCCCAAATCATGTTACGGAGTAAAACAATATTTTAAAATGAGTCATCTTTCATATTGAAGAAAATGCTTAATGCGTTTTTTGTGAAAAATTGGTTGTTTTCAGTCTCACTAAAATAAAAACCTATACAGAAGGGAGTATGATTAATAGAAACAAAATTTGGTCATACAAAAATGTTAATTATTTCTGGCTATTGAATTATGTAAAACAATGGAGTATCTCATAATGTTTAGACTATGACAACTGGAAAGCAAAGTTAAAGTGTGGAGCTGATAAGAGAGATTTCCTGGAAAAAAGGCATTGAAGAAGTATTCTAGGATTTTTGGAGGTTTGGTGTCACAGGATGCTCTGCACCAGCTGTGACAGGGGGGATGCGAAGAAAGAGAGACACAGTACAGGATCCTTCCTGCGTCTTGATGACAAAAAGTTGACAACAAATGGCTTAATAACTGTTTCAATCAAACAGAATGAGAAGTAGAGAGTGAGTAAATCTCAGGCCCCTTTGGATGTTGGGCACCCTGCAAAGGTGACTGAGTCCTTGCAAATGGACCTGTGGTCTCTTTGCTATTCCCCTGTGCTGCTTTCAAATCCACAGGACTGGAATTGATAATGAGCATTGCCTACCTCCTGATGGTGATATCAGGAGGATCTTCAAGAGCTTTCTGCTTTATTTTTCTCCCATGAGTTTTGTTAGCATTTTAGCCTGAGGTACCTAGATGAAATAACACAGTGCCATTGTAAATGCCTGTTACACACTGGCTCTGCAGTAACTGAGATACTAATTATTGATAGGTTAGAAATCAGTATGAAATACTAGGATGCAGATTAAAAGGGTGATATAAGCTCCTAACTGGCTATTTTTGACATCTGTAGAAGTCCTGTTCAAAAGAATTTACAGGAACTGAGAATGTGACATTGTTGATGTGACTTTTTGAGTTTCTGTTCTCCGTGCCTGTTCTGCGTAATGATTGCTGAGTTAGTCTGCTTGTGTATGGTGAAAAAAACCAGATTACTTTTACTGTAGCTCTAAGCTATGCTGCGGGCAGACAGGAGTATTTTCTTGAAGAAGCAAATGCCTGTAATAAACAAGGAAATATAGATAAGGCTAATCATGATGGGTTCCATCAGATCTGTCAGTCCTGCAGTTATCAGAACAGCATGGATGTTCCCATTTCCCTAAGGCATCTGGATTACAACATAGCTGGTGGGTAATAACTGATTTTGAAAGTTTTAGTTAATTTTAGAACTGGAGAATTCCAGCCAGCAACATTTTGGAAAAGTAAATTTTTTTCCTTGATAACATTGGGAAAGTTTATTCATATCAAAAGTATGTCTAAACATTGGTTGTTTTTCCATATAGGTTCCAGTGCTGCAATTATTCCCATTTAGATTTTTACCTTCATTTGATCAAATGTTATTGATCACAACATTTTTTACACGTCCATTGCTTCTCACTTAATTCAGGAATTCTTAAGTATTTAAATTAAGTAGAGATGAGCCCAGGCAACCGATCTGAGACTCCTGTCTGAGTTTTGTTTCCTTTCTCCTCTTCACTGTGAAAATGTTTTTCATAAGACTTTATTTCAGCTACATCCTACTAGGCACACATAATTATAATTTTGAGGGGTGTGCTATAGCACGTTTGTATTACAGGCAGTTGCAGAGACAGCTGCAGAGGATGTGGATGGAATGTCAGCAAGAAATACATCCTGTGTTCATTGCATACTTTCTAGTGGTGTCCCATGCACTGATAGACAATGATGCAGCACAGATGAAAGGAACTGTCAATAAATGAACAGACTATCAAGGCCTATGTCTTGTTTCCAGTACCAGTCTATCTTAAATGTTTCAGAGGAATGTACAAGAAATCTTGAGGAAGAAAACTGCAGGACAATACACGCAAAAGAAGGTTTCTTCACAGAAACAACTAGTTTAAAGGTGGCTTGCAGAGAAAAAAGCTACTTCCAGTGCTTTTTTTTTGTAAAGTAGAATTTGGATTTATAGAATCATAAAATGGCTTGAGTTAGAAGGGACCTTTCACATCACGTAGTTCCAGCCCCTCTGCCATGGGTAGGGATGCCAGGCACTAGACCAGGTTGCCCAGGGCCGTATCCAACCTGACCTTGAACACTTCTAAGGATCCACAATTTCTCTGGGCAACCTGGTCCACTGTCTCACCACCCTCACAGGAAAGAATTCCTTCATAATATAAAATTTGAACCTACCCTCTTTCAGTTCAATTTCAGATTTATAATTTGTGACAATTTTAGGATTTTTTTTTCTCTAAGAGCTCTTTAAAAATATATTTAAAATTTACATTATCAACAATGAAAAAGAAATTTATTCTGTGTCCGAAATAAATGTTCTTACTAAATTTATATTAAAATGTTCAGCTCATGATGTATATTAATTTCCTTTGTTTAGAGGATCTAAATTTAAGTTAATCTTTATCATCCAGTTTATCACTCAATTTAATTTTATATTCATCCCTCATATAATGTCTTTTTGTAACTTCATAATGCAATGCATAATGACATTTTTCATTACTTTCTATTATATACATTTCATTAATAAGAAATTCCTGTGCTTGTAAATGCATTATTAATATTCAGTATTCCAGATCAAAGCATTCCTTACTTAATAAATCATAAAGATACTCTGACAAAGGTTTTCTTTCTTAATCCATCTCATTGTATTTACTATTTTTAGTGCGGGAACCAACATTTGATTCTTTTCTCTGGAAAGAGTGAGAATGGGAGGAAGGAATCAGTGTTATTCAATCCAGATGGGATATGGCATTTATCAACATTGTGTCTGTAGCATTAGATGTAGATAAAAGCAGTTGTGTTTTGAATTATATCGATGTTTAAAATAACTGAAAAAGCCACTGATTGATTTAAGAGAAGGCTCAGATAGATAAACAACCTGTCACAGCTGTAAAGTTATATTGTCAGAGGAACATGGAAACAATTTTGCTGTTTTTCCAAAATCAGATTTTCTCATGGTCAATGAACTGTGGCATAATTGTATTAAAATTAAAGTATTCTTTAATCTCGGTGGATATAGGTAATGGCAACTTCATCTACCTCTCACCTGCAGCCTGAAGAAGTTGCTTGCTGTATTTTTCCACCACTCCATCCTGAAGTTTTCCAGTGAAAGGAAATGACCTGAGATTAGATTATCCTTCAAGTGACTATTTGGCCCTGTTTGTGGTGATTTAGAAAACGAAAATAAAGGCCATTATCACAGGAAGATAGCTAACATCACCAGTATTTTAGGATGTTTCTTCTTCTTTTTTTTTTAATTTTTTAATACAGGTTGTGATTTTGAGATACTGGGTTCAAGTACCAGAGAGGTCAGAAGCTATGACCATCTTAGTAAAGACCATGAAATCTAGAAATCACCTTCGAAAATTAATTCCTATATTACTTTCAGATGGAGACTGACTGTACATCTTGAAAAGGTTACATGAACAGAACCTCAGGTGTGCCCATGTCTACGTAAAATTTTTGACAAGTGCTTTGATATTACATACATTGAGATGAATCCCAGTTTTTGCTTTCTTCACAGGTGCAGTCCTTATGCTGGATACCCAAGGGGCTAAACCATATTTTAAAAATGCCTCTCTGTTCTTGCAATTACCTAATTTTCCCACATGCTGCATTTTATTTTTATTGACTATAGGAAGAGCACTCTCTTTTTTCTGTCAATGGCTTTTTGAGGAGGACACTTAACAGAGGCATTAATGGCTTGCAGCTTAGAGAAATATTCTCATCCCAAGGGCACTGGATATTACAGCAATTGACACAGAGGTGCTAGCATCAGCAACACTGTGGTTCTCACTTTCACGGCTAGTGGCATTGATGGCCAGCTTAGAGGGGGCTGAGGGGGCTAGAGAATATCAAGTGAGGAGCCTGGGGAATGAAGTGGCAGCTTTTCTTTTCTTTTCTTTTCTTTTCTTTTCTTTTCTTTTCTTTTCTTTTCTTTTCTTTTCTTTTCTTTTCTTTTCTTTTCTTTTCTTTTCTTTTCTTTTCTTTTCTTTTCTTTTCTTTTCTTTTCTTTTCTTTTCTTTTCTTTTCTTTTCTTTTCTTTCTTTTCTTTGTTGTTGCTGTTGTTGTTGTTTTGGTTTCTTTGTTTGTTTGTTTGGGGTTTTATGTTTGGGTTTTTTGATTTTTTTTTTTTTTGGTTTTTTTTTTTTGTTTTAGATTTATGCATTTTAAGTGGCTCCTCATTGAAGTCTGGGAAGTACTCCTAGCAGGAACACACACAAGAGAAAAAGTAGAATTGTGGAATTCACCAAAAAATACTTTCTGGTGGTGACAAGGTCAATCTAAGAAAATAAGTAACTAAGTATTGCAAACACCATTTTTGTTCTCCATTCCAAGTTGTTGATCCAACAATGAATTTACTTTGCTCAATAATGTCTTTGAAGAACAAGAGAATTAATGTTTGCCATTTGTTTATTTTTATTCTATTTAGAAAGCAGGAAGAGTCAGTAATAAAGTTATTCTTGATTCTTCAGTAAGGAAAGGTCAACCAGAATTCACTTATGTCAGTTTTTCTCGTTCTTCCTATATATATCGCAACTTTTATAAAATTGTCACAAATGACAGATAGCAGTGATAGATTCACCTATAGGCCAGATGGATTAGAGGCCTGGGGTGATAGGAATAGGGACAGCATAGGAAGTCAAAAAGGGAGAAGTGATTCCCTCAAGACTAAAACTAAATTTGGAAAATTTTACTCCACCAGTCATCTGGGCTGAGTGATTATTATTACATTTTTTCCTTAATGGATGGTAGCTTATCTTTAAAGCTTCTGATTTTTTCCATAGTAGTCAAAAGCAGGGATAGTGAGACACATTTTCCATCACTGAAGCGTGTGAGGTAGATTTTCATTTAGGAAAAGTGTGTTCTACTCTTCTCTAAATACGTATTTTGTCCATAATTTCTTTATCAACTAATCATATAAATTATTTAATGTTCTGTGGGGCAAGAGTATAACAAATATTAAATTATTACTTATTCTATTGATCAAAGAAGAAAAAGATGAATACTTACCTACATGTAATGGCTCCAGTTTCCCTTACACTTGCTTGAAGGTAATGTGTGTTTGCTGAAAATCAGAATATGGTTTTGGTCAGACTCCTGAGTTTGGCAGTATCAAGTTGGACTGCTGTGTTTATGGTAGGGATGATGGAAATCTGTGGCTGCCATCTTACCACAGTGTCAGCAGGGCAAGAGTACTGCAGCCTTGGACTCAGAGTAGGGCAGGGTACTTGTGGCAAGATATAGGGTTTCTAGAGCTAAATGAAGGACCTGCAATGGCTTGAGAAAAAGCATGAGTAATTAGGTATGTTGTGATGCAGATATTCACTGCTGGTCTACAGAAGTATTTGGAGAATTAAGGGCAAGTATCTTAAATTTTCAATAGATGGAGTAGAGATTAAGACAGTTTTTATTTATCCTCTGGGTGATTGCTGCGGTGGTGGTGACTGCTGCCCAAGTTGTTGGCGAGCCACAGGGCCGAACCGCAGCATTAAACTCATCGTGGGCCGGCTCAGAGGTTTGATATCTCCCTTGATGGTTAAGGTGAGCACCCACAGACCCTTGTGTTAACCACTCAGTTACAACTGGTTCATCATTTCCCTGCCCTGTTTTATGTATGAGCTCTTGAATATGCATCACCCTGTTGAATATGTATAAGTTCTAGAAAGTTCTCTGTTTTTCGATACCCCCATTGGCCCCCCTTCACTGCTCCCTCCCACCTTGTATCTGGTTGGTCATTTGTACTCTCCCCTCCCCTTTGCCTAAATCTGATTGGTTAGTTGCAGCCCTATAAAACCCGTGGACCCTGCCCGTTAACATCTTTGTGCCTGGACGCTCTGCTGGACTAAGCCCTTCAGAACCCATACAAAAGACCCCTCTCTGTCTCTTCGTCTTCAGTGTGCATGCTTGGACACAGCCACTTGAGTTTGAGTCTGCCATCCCTCCTGGGTCAGTGGGTGTTTGCGTGGTGGCTCTACAGCCCCTCCTGAGGGTCACCAACCATGGATAGGGACTCCAGAGGTCTCCAGATAGGCGGCAGACACTTGGGGAAGGCGCAGCACTGGTCCTCTCCCAGATACACTGGCTTGCGTCAGATGATAGAAAATTTTATTTGATTAGTAAGCTATTTTCTTCATGGTGATTTCATATAAAATATTAAGGAAGAAAATAACTCTCTTTAACTTTGGTATTAATATGCAGTACTGGATATTACTTACGTGTTTTTTGCACATTGGCTTTTCTGAAGTGAAGAATAAGGTAGGTATACAGTACTTTGGATTTTTTTTTCTCTTTAACATAAAAATTCATACATGAGCCAAACTTTTATGTGGCTGCCACTGCTTAAGAGAAACGTGCTGTGCATATTGACTGGTGGATCAGCAACCATTAGTGCCACTAGCAATAAACTACCATGAGAAGAAGCACACTTAAACTGTCAGCATGCTGGCAATGGGGAGCCTTTATTTTGCAAGAAAAAGTTTTCCGAACTTGTTTTCCCAATGAGCAATTTTTTAAAATGTTGTGAAAGCCTTTTTAGCATTCAAGAGCTTTTACATTTGTGCTTTTCAGATCAAATAATGCAGTAGATGTTGTTTCCTTTCCTCAGGTAATTTGCCTTGGAAATTATCTTGAGGTGCAGTTGCCTTAACCTGCTTGGAGACAGGTGTTTCTAAGGTTTGCTGGAAAATGACACAGCACTCCTTGCCCAGGAGCATGGCAAATCTACAAAGCAGGACTCTGGAACATCCTAGAAAGTGCTGCAGTGCCCTGCATGTCCTCCCCGGTAGCCAGAATGGAGAGGAGGGGGCTGTGAAGCAGCGCTGAGAAGTGACACCACCTGCGTCAAAGGAAGCAGAAATTCTCCCAGGGGCCATAGGTGGCACTGAAGGCTCTCAGGCACACCATGACTCTCCACTGAGAGTTTATTTATGTTGATGTAACACAAGGTCCAATGGCTTTGCCTTATGATGCAACATGAGGGTCCAATTCAACCACTTTCTGAATTAATGTAAAGCAGAGCAATTAAAGAACTGGCAGCATCATTATTATGGTGACCCTGTATTGGTTTTATGTTCTCATGAAACTCTGTAATCACAGCCCAAATTTACACAGCAGCACACATTGTGAATCCTTTCAGTACATTTTGTCATTTTCATTTTCTTATTTTGTACTGTTCTATGCAGCAACATACTGTGACAGAACATACAGCAGCCAGTGTGACAAACACCTTGATCACAGAAAATTTCTTTTTAGGTGGAGGCGGTGTGCAGGCTCTGAATCACGTTTGCTGAGCAAGGAGCTGTAGTGTCCAGGACACGGTGGTCCTGTGGAGCGGAATAACCTTCTGCTGGAAGTTACCACGGCAGCTGTCCTGGCTGCTGGGAAGCAGCCAGCTTGCCTTACCTGTAGCAGTTCACAAAAGTGTTTCATCATCCCTTCAGAGGCAGTTCAGGCTGTTTGAAGCCCTGTGAGTTGGAGTGGGTGATGCTAGGAGCAGGCTGCTTTTTTAATGCCTTTGCTATGGCAGTCAAAGCCTTCAACAGAGAAAAGCAAACAAAGAGCTGAAGTTGACAATGTTTTAAATCACCACGCTGAGTTATCAGCAGTCATCTGTTAGAGCTCAAGCCCCTAACAGATTGAGATAAATGGGATTACAGAGAGAAAAAAGGTTTTCTGGGGGCAGAAACATTAAAAAAGTGGTTTTTTTACAGATTTTGTATGCTGTTTCCATTAAACACTCCTCCATTACCCCTTAGTTTCTTCACGTGCTCCAAAGCCTGTTTTTTAGTCCTCAGTATACCCTCACAGTGATTGTTCTGATCACATATTGTAACTGGGATTGAAAATTCTTTCAGATAAAAAGTGAAAAAAAAATCATGAGCAGGAAAAATATTTTACAGCCTGATTTTTTAGCTGGTCTGAAATCTTGATTAATTATAAAAACAAACTGCTGGAATGGCGTTTTTCAATAAAAATAGTGGGATTTAGCTAAATGAAATTTAAAGTGTCAATTATCTATTGAGTTCTGGGCAATTTGGAAGAAGGACACATTATATGGTCATCTTAAAGTCTGTCTTGGCAGAATGGCAGAATCTACTTCATTGAAAAAATAATGTAAAAAAAATATATATTGGTTTTAGTCTGTGACAGAAAAATGTACCTTTTTTTTTTTCCCAGAGGGAAAAAAATCTGTTTCTAGTTAGCTGTAGCCAGTTTGCCTCTACAGAAAAAAAAAAAAAGGTTGAAATAAAACTAAGAAAATGGATGGGGAAGGATGGGATTTCACTAAGTATTCTACAACCATCTTGGAACACTGTCTCTTAGAAAAATGCAGTGCTGCACCTTTGCAATATCATGGGAACTCACTTTGCACCTGCATAAAGAAATAGACCTGAAGCAGTTGTCCCCCCTATCAAAAGTCTCTTTTATAGCAATTCTTTCTGCTTTTCCATACTTGATTCTTTGGAGCCAAAAGCAGCAAGATGAGATAGTCTGCATTTTGATCAGGTGAGACTGGCTTGGAAACTTGATCCAAGTACGTATACCACAGAACACTTAGTGAAAAAAGGCACTGCAAAAATGGCTTAATTATTTCTGAATGTCTGTGTTTGTATTAAAGTCAAGAACAACTTCAGTTTATTTCCATTTGTGGAGGTGTAGCTGTTGAATTTTTCAAAAGAATTGGAAAAGAAAGATAAAGGGGAGAGGGGGGAGGAGAGTAACATAGGAGGGAAAGAATGAAGAAGGTATGTAAATGTAATAGAGACATAAATGAACACTCACTTGAGACAAATGAACAAACAAGCACAAGGCAATAGTGGTGGAAGAGACAGAAGAAGAGGAGAATTTCCTAAATGAAAGTACACAAAAATGTGGAAAGGAAACTCAATGGAGAGAAATTGGAGAAAGGAGAGGCACAAAAAAGCAATGTGGAAATACTGCTTTCTGTTATAAATTTCAGATTTAGTAGTTGTATGCAGCAACTGATATGATTCAATATCAATTTTTGCCTCTGTTAAGTTAGCTCACAGTCATGGATAAAATGGTCATGTGAGAAGGGATGGGAAGACAGAACAAAAATGTGTCTGTGCTAGAGTAATTGCAATCTGAAGTTAAAAGGAAAGAACATATAATACAAACAAAAGAAGAACGCAAAGAAATATTTAAACAGCAGTAAATGAAGATGTTGAACAGGCCTAACAGAAATTAGGTGTTTCTAAATGTGGCAGAACAGGACCATTTAAGTGTGAGTGTGAAGGACAACAATGCAGAAGATGTAGAGACAGCTATTGGAAGGTCTTCTCAAGCACGAAGAGCAATAAGGAAGAAAGACCCTGAGTCCGAAACATAAAAGGCCGTTGTGCTATGTGGCTAGTGGGTCATGAATGATCTTGAAAGTTTAGATGACTAAGTTGTGTATGAGTTTGTAGAGAAGAAAATGCTAGTAGAGAAATAAAGGTTTGAAAAGGAATAAAAATTAGGTTGAAATTTTATTTTTCCAGTGCTAATCTCAGTGGAAATGAGCACAAAACTGACCACTGAACAGACACCACAATTGAAAAAAAAAAAAAAAAATAAAGGATAAAAGGAATGATTAGGATTTGCAAAGACTTTCGCTTATGTAGCTGGGATGAGACCTTTGTTGAATGTTTCTGTGTAGGAAGAAGTATTTAGATGTAGCCTTGAAGCCAAAGTAAAATGAAGTCAGGAAAGGTGCTCTGTTTACAGGCCTGAACAAGAAATGAATAGCTGGGACTATCAGATACAATATATGAGGAACATGGCACATCTGAGCACCAGATGAGTTAAACAACAAGGTCTTCAATGAAGTGACCAGAAGAAAACTTGCTCTTGATTACATTGTTGATTTTTATTTGGACACCTGAGATAGCAGCTGCTGCTGCTGGTGGGAGCAGAAGTTGTAACATGGGAGACCTATGTAGGGATTTGCTGAAGGGGACTTTGAAATTCAGGTCTTTCATTCATGGAACAACTGCAGAAAAAGACACTTAGGCCCAGGAATCCCTTTCTGCTCTTTCATCATCAGAAGGGTGACGTTACTAAAGCTTTATCAAAGAAGCCACAGATTTTTTCCAGTAAGTGAGGCTCAGAACCACAAACATGAAATGATTTTAAGAATTGGGTTGAAACCTGTTCTGGTGAATATTTCTGACAGCCCTAAAAGGCAATAAACATCTCTCTGTGGTGTGCAGTGAAGTTTTCTGGAATATCACCAGCAAATTAATTCCTTGTAATTATTACGGTATGTCAGGAGTTCCAAGGCAAAGAAACTTTTTATTATATCTTGTCAAAATATTCTCAATCCAGTATCTGAGGACTTTATGTGGGCATTTCTGTGGCATGACAGAAATGAAAACTTATGTGTAGAAAAATGTGCTATACATATAAGTCTGGGAAAGTAAAGAGGAAAATATAGTCTTACGGAGGTAGACGAATCAATGGTGTCTCTTTATAAACTTGTTCGTAAAATTATTTAGAGATGTAAACATATTTTACTGTTTCTTGGCTGGTATTCTAAATACCAAAGTAAATTTTAAATTGTAAAGTTCTGTGTATTTACAGAAAAAGCTAATTCACTGAACAATGCAGGAAATTAGTCAGAGTTGAAGTTTTTTTAAAGAAAGTTCTACTGAACCATTTTTACTGAAAATATTCAAATATATCTTACCAGCTTATGTAAAGAAAATTGGAGGCATTTTGTTCTGAAACCTGTAGCTGGCTTTTTCATTCTTCAAGTAGATATTACAATCGATTGTGCATATGTGGAGTGGATATAATGATAAAACTAAGCAACTGCTATTTTGGTTAAGCATAATGTTCTGTTAAAGTGGATAATTATCTACATTGTGTTCTAGATGCTACTATGGGTTTTATTTTGCACTGTCACAATAATTTTCTTTGCCTAAGTAGGCAAAGAAAATTCACTGCTTGTTTTCTAAAAACATTTATTCAAAAGTGATGCTTTTATGCCTCACACAACTTTTGTACATCATCATGTGGTTGGAAAATAGAGGAAGACAGGTACGAACTGATCATCCTGAGCAATTCTGCCATTCAATACAAAATATAGGTATTACAAATTCTAGGAGATACAAATTCTGCATATTTGTAAAAAATACAGGCTGCACATTTGTGTCTTAGACTTTAAAAGAAACATCCAATTTGGGTTTACCTGTCTTCCTTTTCTGTTAGTTTTCAATAGATTTTCATGTGCATGGAATGGTCCAGGATTGGTACATCACAGGCCTGAGTATTCACATGTGGAGAGGTACATATTTATAGAATAAGACTGCCAAGATGGTGGAGAACACACTCCTCAGGACCAATTCTTGAGTCCAATCACTGCTGAAATAGCAGGATGAAATTCCTTTAGGCATTTGACTGACAAAAATATCTCTTCGAAGAAGTTAAGATACCACTCACAGACCTTTTCCTTGCCTTGGTTCAGGTTATGTACATCTCTACCCATGCATGTATACATGCACAGAAAGACAGTCCTATATGCATTCTTATGATTTTTTGCAGTGCACAGCTGTGGACTGAGAAAATTCTAGAGCAAAATTAATTCACAGTTACAGTAGTTTCATTGCACCTCCCTAGAACAAGTGGCTCTCAGATAACGAACTAGGCCCCAGTTCTTGTGTACAGATGTTGATCGCTGCTAATCTTTGTTTCTGGTCTCAAGATTCTGGGGTCAGTTCTTCCAGACTCAAAACTGAGTCTCCCACTTTACTGCATGTGTATAGAGATCACTGACAAATCAGGTAATGTTGCTCTTTTCCTTCTCTGATAAAGTCATATCATTGTACTGCATAAAGAATAAAATAAAGTAACTGCATTATCTGTCATCATTATTTGTTACCTGATTTACTGCTTATAATTTACATGATTGTGTCTAGATAAACTAAATTAGTGATTCAAACAGCAAGTTAAGTGAACTAGTTGAAGGGGTGCAATCATGGCTAATTAAAGAAGATAATGGAATTCACTGAAATATTGTCTTTTTCTTTTCTAATGAAATGTTTTTCTTTTCTTTCCTCTTATTTTTCTTTCTGCTGTTGTCAGTACCTTAAGTAAATATTCTTGAAGATTTTTGTTTGTTTTTAAATTGAATAAACACTTGAATTGTGACAGGTAAACATACTAGTGTTCAATCTGTCAAGAACTATACCCTTGTTACTGAAAATATATATAGTTATTTTAATGGTGATTTTTCAGTGGTTCCTAAAACACATGGAAGCTCTTGAGACATGGTGTATTAACATCTGTAACAGTAATGACTACTGAATCATTAACATTGCTATTCAAGGTATTTCCTTAGTTCACAAGTCAATGCAGGTGGTGTTATGGGTCACACAATGCAGAGGACAGCTACTGCTCCTGTGTCTTCCCGTGAAGTGAAAGGTTATACTTAAACATATCCAAATGTGGCTGCATACCTCTTATTTCCATAGGAATTTCCTTCCATCCTGAAATCGCAACACGAGTTGACATATCCATGTCTTTACAGTCCTAATTCAGATTAGGTGGAATCTTGAAAAAATTTACTGACACACCTACTTTCAGTTTCAAACCCCGGAAAAGACACATAGTACCTTAACTTTGAGAAGTTTTAAGGATGTTTATTTGTTTATGATGGTAAGAGATTCCGACAGTAATTCTGCAAAAAGATGTTTTATGAAAAGAACTGGAAATAGTTTCTGTTTATGTTTAAAAATTTATAAATACACTGTGAAATGTTGTAACACTGAAGGCATATTTGATATTTGAAAATTTTGGGGATTACAGTTGTCCATTTCTTCATATTTAATTGCACCAGTGGACTGATTTTAATTGTTTCTGATGCAACAGCTACCAAGTATCAAATTAAAGAATAGTATAGTAATTCAGTTGTCCTCTGAAGAATTAATTTGTTGAATTGTTGAATTTGGACATGAAATCCAGTCCTTAAAGTGTGAAATAATGTCATTTTAATCCTTCAAATCTCGAACTATTTAACTATGAGCTTCCTACTGATGACTTCATAATACACAGTCATTGTATTATGCTGTCTGCTTTAAGACAAAAATTTTAAAAGTAATCTAGTAGCAAGTGAAATGAAGTTCATCATAGGGTTTGAGGTACAACAGAAATAAGCTACTATACCTATTAGGCAGAAATACGACATTTGAATGTTGAAATTCTGCCATATTGAAAAAAGGGAGAACATTTAGTCTTGGAGACTGATTTAAAACACTTTGATCTGTCTTTCAGAGGGCCCATTGGTTTCCTATGTTGAGGCATTCCCAAGGGTGATGCATTGGCATGTGCAGAGGAAAGGTGGTCAAGGAACAAAAGACTGTAATTTATTTCTTGTCGGTTATCAGTTCATACTTTCTCACAGATTAAATGCATCTCTCACTGAAGACAACAACAAAATATCTTTAAAGGATGCACGTGTTTTTGTGTCTTTGTGAATGCAGTTATATACATGTGTATATAATGCACACACGCCAGTAGGAAAAGTTCTGATCAGATCATTTTAACAATTTAAAAAAAATAGGAAGTGTGAAGTCATGGTTTCTGCCCATGAAATCAGTGCTAAGTGATTGATTATGTGGCTTCATTCCAAGCGTTGCAGAGCAGCAGAAAGCATGTGTGCAGTGTAGGTGAGGTAGATTATGTGTATATGAGTAGCATTTACAAGCCCTCCGTGTTGCATTTGTGTGTGTGGAGGGCTAACACATTGCAGAGTGCTGCCATAAGAGGCTGCCAAGTGCCACCCCTGTTACAAGTGCTTCTTTGAAAGCTAAGCCATGTACCTTTTTACAGCTGATAACGATCACAGCAGGGCTTTGCGATAGTGATCACAAGTAAATCAATGGAAAACTATCTGATCTTCAAAGACCTTGCCTTTATTTAGACACGTAATTTTAGTTAACTTTTATAAGCAAGCACTGTGCCCAAGTGTATTAAAGCTGCCATGTGTAGGCTTTATACCGCGGTGGGTCTGTGGGAAGCTTTTATCAATGTATGGAGATAATAACACAGAGGTTTGAGTCACATTTCAGATATATACCAATGCACAGAGCTGACTCACTGATTTCAGCGGGCTTATTTACAATTGATGTCAGTGTAAACACAGGAGAATCACTCTGTGATTGTGTTGGAACCAGAGGTTGCTGTCTGCTGGCTCTTGGGTGACATGTTTTTCTGGAAAGCACAGCATAATCATTCCATAGTCAAAGAAGGTCAGTGGCACTTTGAAGCATCCATTATTTTTCTGGGAGGCCTGGCAGGGTAAGAGAAGAAGGTTGTGAAGATCAAGTAGGTAATGGCAAAAGAAGGAAGTCTAGCACAGGAAGGAAATTTAGAGCGACTGTCAAGCAAAACCAATTAGACAAGTGTGCTTAAAAATATTTCTCCTTCTTTTCAACTTTGCAGGTTTAACTCCACAGAGTTTCTCTGACAAGAGTGAAGGAATGATATTTGAGACAAAGATGTCAAACAGAACAAAAGAAACCACCTAACAGAAAGTAAACAATAAAGGCAACAAAAATAGAAGAGAAGAAAGACAAGGAAAGGAATAAAACAAGGAGAGGTTGAGGAAGGAGAGAGATTTTGTCTTTTCTGCCAAAACCAACATATCTTCTCACTCAGGTCTCTGCTGTCTAGAGAGCAGTTCAGTAATTATAGCAGGACATCATCCCTTGTGTTGTGTTTCAGACACATAGTTGCATTTATATACATTGAAAATAGTTTTGCTTTAAAAACAAGGAACTTCAGACAGTATCTAGAGGTGTGTTTACAGTCCAACACATCACCAATTATTTAATTTACATTTCCATAGTAACTATTAGCAGAAACTAGGTAGAGAAAATGTGTGCACCCTTTGTTTGACAATGACACAGCCACATACCCAGCATTGTTCAGCTGTGTGCAGCAGCTTGAGAATACACACCCGTGGGACTCTTTCCTGCTGTTATATCATTCTTTCATGGTATTGCCTGGAGTTCCTGGCTATAAAATATACAAAACCACAAGAAAAGGCTATTCTCTAATCCAGAGACATGGCAATCCATATTTATAGTAAGTTGTGAAAGGCATGCAGATACATAAGTGGTGAGGACCTGAGGAAAGAAGTAAGGTGACAATAACCTTACACACATATAAAAGGGTCACAATGTCCCCCAAGCCAAACACCAGTGACCTGGCAGCATTGTGGCAGGACAAGCTGTGAGAGAGGGATTTAGAACGCAAAACGTTGAAAACATGAGGACTGGTGGCAGAGAATTTGTTTCTCTTTAACTTATATTATTGTGAAACTTAAAAAGTTCTGCTAAGAAAAAGGACCTCTGTCAGAAAACAAAGCAACTATGTCTTTTTACCGTGCTAGGAAAATTCTCTTTGGTCTTGTTTTCACAGGAAGCACAGACCAGGTGGACAGGGGTACTACAGAAGTGGGCAGGGTAGTCAAATTGTACTTTCAGTAGGATATTGGTGAGGTTTTAAAAAGAATCCTTGAAGCTTGTTTTCTGCTAACCACTGAAGTGGAGTCCTGGAGTCAAAGGTGAAAAATGGTGGTTTTTAGTGCCATAAATTGTCTCTGCAAACACAAGTTCCTCTTTTCACCATCAACTATAATTTTCCCCTCACTGACCATGAAAAGAAGTGGTTGCCTCAGGTAATTATGTGTACAGGAAGAAATTCTCACTGCTCTCTGAATATCACCAATAACACGTTTAAATTATTTACTGTACCTTGTAATTGGTTTTCTGAAAATATGAATATTTTACTGCCACTGTGGAAACTCTCCACAGCATCTATAATAGTGACATTCTACAGGACATGATTAATGAGTTTTATTTTTTGCTCTGCCTTGATGTAAGAAGTTCTAGAAGTATTTTCTTTTAGAGAACATGCAAAAAGATCATAATATACATCTGATCAATGTATAAGAATTTTCTGAAGGACCAAGCAACCAAAATAACCTAGCAAATATTAGAAACAAGCTAGAGGAAACCCACTGTGCATAAAGCAATGCCATCTTAGTATCATAAACTTCTCTATAGCTAATTTGGGGAGGAGGATTTAGCCTGTCTTTAAGTATATGATGTGAGAATGGGAAAGCAGAGAAGAATGTCCATGAAAGCTGAAGCCTACTTTATTGTAGTAGGTGCCTTTGAAATTCCTTACAAATTTCTGTGGGACAAAATACTACACAGGTGAGGTGAGCCTCTTGATATTCTGGGCAAATGTAGAAGAAAATCATCTTGGTAAAGTATATTGGAACTGAGATGATGCCAAACACTGAGTTAGACACTTGCCCTGGGAGGTTGCAACCTTGAGAAGATATTTTGCTATCCTTTTCTCCTTGCTTGGAAGAAGAAACAATAGAGGATGATGAAAAGAGCCCTTTCTGTTGAGCACTGTTTGTGCTGTTTTAAAAAAATCTAGTTTTTAGATCACATTAGGAAGGATTTTTAAATGGAATTAATAATAATGTGAGCAATTTCCAGTTCCTTGGCAGCCAACATAGTTCACAATCCTGGATGAGGCTCCCATGTTCACTTATATAAAGCAGGGAGAGCGCTTTAAACCTAAAGAAGGGGTTTGCTATAACAGAAATACAAAGGAGAGTAGAATTGTTTACATCCTGCCTATGACAGGCAGTTAACTTCTCTGAGGCAGAGGTGGGAACCGCTTTCATAACAAGGAACAGAACTTAATTATTTTCAACATTCAAAGTGAAATTGTTTATTCCAAGAGATGACTGGATGTGCAAGTCCTAACGTCCTTTTAACCTCAGGACTGGTAGCAAGGGTACTTATGAAGGTATAAGAGACTTAAGCACTGACCTTAGGACTTTGTTTTAGTAACAGCAGGAGGTGGCTCTGTGTTGGCATTACCACTATGCCCCATGGAAAAAATCTGAATTTGCATTTGCTAATTATTTACAAGCTAGGTCATAGTCACATATGCCTCTTCTACTACCAGACAGTCTGATTAGAGTAATCTGCAAAGCGTTAGAGCATTTAAAGGAAAAGGCAGAGACAGAGAGGCAGATGGAAAATAGGAAGAAAAGACAATGAAGGATAATGTATGACAGATCATGTCAGACCAGCCTGATCTCTGTCTTTGCTGACATTGCAAACACCATGGACAAAGGAAAGAGAGCAAAATCTTAAAGGATAAATTCACCTTCCGCTAAACAAAATTTTTTTGGGATGATAATGATGCCTAAAGGTTTTTACCTTTTTTTCATATTTGTAGCTTTGTAGATTTTTAATATATAGCTGTATAGTTTCCAGCACTTTCTTATGCTTTAGAATAGTAGTTACCCTTTCTCACACATTAAGTCACCTTCTTGAAATTCTATTTAGTCTTATTTTCAAGAAAAGAATTTCTAACAAAGACATCCTGTTTTACACCAGCATTTGGGAGACAAGAAGACATAGGGCTAAGAACCCGTTGGAGGGATTCCAGTGAGGCAGGTCCAAGGGTGAGTAACCAGGACAACTGGTCCCCTATTGGATGTACTTGCTAGATACACTAATTAATCATACTTATAAAAATTGTGAAAATCTGATGCCACATGTGCACATATCTATATTTTGTGCACCTGAAAGCTTTCATTAAAAGACTGCTCTTTATGTTATCAATTCTAATATTGTTTGGAGGGTTTTTCTTCTGATTCTAGGCAATAATAAAGCACAACAAAAGAGCTGCAAAGCAAGTAAAAAACTGGCTAACAGGGAGACTACTGAATAGAGAACAGTGTTGTTGGGAGAAGGTAGCTATCCTCAAGGATAGGTCTTGAGGCCAATTATACGTAATGTTTTTATTGGTGACCTTGGCACAAAGCATAACTGTGCACTGATAAAATCTGCTGATGACACAAAACTGGGAACCGCAATCAATACAGAGAGGCATCAGGATATCATACAGGAAGAGCTGTATGACCTTGAGAACTGGAGTGATGAGAAGGATAACATGTAGTATCAAGTGCAAGGTCATGCAGCCAGGGACTGAGAAGAAGGATGACTGCCATAAACTGGAAATACAACAGGTGCAAATGAGAAAGGAGGGCAAGCTTGCAAGTATTAACCACAGAATGCCTGTGAGCCACTTAAAGAATATGGCTGTCAAAAAAGTACATGCAAAGTGTTTCCAGTGATGCTAGAAACGGACAAAAGCATTACTCAAATGTTTGAAAAGTTTTTCTTTAGTATATTCAAATAGGTACATGAAAATTACCCTAAAAAATCAAAACTAAATAGGCACTGCAATGAAAGAAGAGTCTCAGGATATGGATATGTGAATGAGTTAGTGCAAATTTGGGAAGGATGTAGATTTAGTAGTTACCAAAAGGGAGTATCTACTAGGTGTTTGCCTGTCTGCACTCACTGCATGGTAAATTCAAGGTAGTTTTTCTTCAGTCTCACTGGAAGATAAGCTGTCTTGAACCTAGCAAGAAGAAATATTATGGAAGTGCCCAGGAGATAGCTAATGATTGATATATAAAGGCATGAGTTCTTGTTCAAGTAGTCTAACCCTAAAATAATTTACTTTGCTCATCTGGCCAAACAAGATTAAATGGATTCAAGGTGGTAGGATTGTGTCTGTAAATATGCAAAGAAAGTAGACATCATAGCTGAAGAATTGTTCTTTGAGTTAAAGAACAAAGTGCCCTCAATATTTAATACTATTTGATTAGCTACATTTTAAATGGAAATTATTAAATAGTTTCTGATCACAGGAAGGGTGGGTTAACCCATAAGAATAATAAGAGCAAAAAACTAACTGCTTCTGGAGATACAACCTGGAAAGATTTTCTTAATGACTGCCAACACTGTGTTTGTTAGTAAGGAGTTATCACAGTGTTCCTTGTGCTAAAGCTGTGAGATGGATATTTGGGTTGTAAGAGTGTCTCAAGGAAAGAGGCAGTTCTCTGGAAACCATTCCTTCCCTTTTCTGCTTTTCTAGCACTCAATTATGGCAAATAAAGACTTGGTGCAATGCATTTCTGTATTGTTTTTCTATTATTCTAATTCTGTTCCTGAATGTCTCATAGGGCTCCTGAGCATTGTAATGAAAAGAATAGATGACTTGAGCCTATTTGACAAAAATAGAACCTCTGTCTATTAATAACACAGTGAGTAAATGAGCAGTGAGTGTATGACTGAGCACAGATGAATTTCAGTGTTCCCTTACATACCAGTGTGTTTTTCTCATTTATATTTTCCATCTGATTTTTTAAAAATAACAATAATGAATCTTCTCTTTCCTGTCCCATTAAAATGACAAAAATTATTAAGATGGTGACTTGTTAGACTGCTATTTATTCAACTATCATAATAAAATTATTCACAACTATAAATAATATAAAAATAAATAAAATATATTTAATAATTCTGGGCATTATTCCAAAGTATGACTGAATGCACTTGGGTAGCATGAAGATGATATAAAAATGGGAATTTCCATAGACACAGATGAAAATCAGATGCTCACATTCTGTGTTCAGGGTCTCTGCCCTGGAAGATAGAGCGATAAGGAAACTTGACAAAGAAAACCAAAAAAGATACATTTCTAGCAAGTGTAAACAGCTGGGTAAACAGTTGTCTGCTGGAACTCTCTCCACCCATCATGTTTCCATGGCTACAGCAAGACTGTAAATTATCTTAAGGCATATATTTTTGACTGTTTTTAATAGAGACCTCAGTTTGGGAAAGCAAATTATTATCTGCTCAACTTTAATCACAGAGCTAAATTATTAAATAGAGAAAAGAAAGGCAAAGAACAGATGATTCACATGACTTCAAAGATGCCTGAAAAGAGTTGACACAAAATGAGCACAGGCTACAGACACACTTTCTGCATATCTCACTGTAAACAAATGGGACTGTTTAATCACAAAGGAAGCTTCAAACACCTCAGCAAAACATGTGGACCAAGAAGCAGGAAGAGATGTCTGATACTTATTGCTAGGAGTCTCAAAAGAACAAAAGCAAGTTGCTGAAAGTTCAGCACACTGTATTATTTCTCCTGACTGCTTTGCCTATGAAGATCAGAAACATGTTACTTAATGCTTCATTTTCCAGTCCTTATTGGCTGACTGATAAAATTATTAGATAGGATCCTGTCCTTTTTTTCTGCATTTGTCTGAGCTGATTAGACCCCTGAACTGATGCTATATTAACAGTTTTGATATTTTGAAGTTTGTTTTCATGAAACAGTATTTCCCATGGTGGGGGGATTTGAAAAACTTAACGTGCAAATTTTAATTACGTTAACGGAAATGTCTGAAAATTAATCTGTAGTTCTACATTTTTAATTACATTCTCATAGTTACAATATATGGTAATAAGGAAGATACTGATTAGCAGAGATTTAAAACCTCTTGCATTCCCTTCAAGTTCAAGTTGTTTCTCTTCTATTTGTTTTCTTATGACATAGTTTGATAGCTCAGTTTCCACCAAATCCGTTTTGGTAAAGTTTTTTGACCAGCTACAGGTAGTAATAATAGCAATAATAGTTTGGATCAAAGTGATGATAGATAATTTGTTGATAAGCAGTTTAGCTTGCCTGCTTTAGAAAGAAATTTCAGGAACACAGCTGATGGGTTTCTTTTCAAATAAGTCAAGAGCACTCAGCGTCAGAAAAGAGGCAAAGAATTTAGACCACACATGTTACTGTTTTAAAATAATTTTTGTGGCGTATTATTTCTATCTAATCCTTCTAGTCTAAAATACTTACAATTAAGGGAATATTACCAAAGTAAGGTCAACTCCACAAAGTTTACAACCAGCATATTTTAAGGTATAAATGTTAATCTGCTAAATCAGTCTGTAAACAACCTGATAATTAAAAAATAATATGTGAGTGTCCGTTCTGGACATTACTGAAAATCATACAATATAATTCTATACTTCCTTTTAAGATTTTCTGGTTCTATAAATTAGATACTAGGCAGTATGACGTTTTAGCTATCAAAGTAAAAGTTTGACTCCAATATCTTCACGTTATATAACCCCACAGAACTAATACATGAAAAATGTTTTCCTAGAGGAAAAGGTAGGCTGTGCCTGAGCTTTATTAGACAATTGTCGTGCTTCTTAAAGAAAAATTATTCTTTTCAAAGTGGCTTTCTCAATAAGGTGAGGTCACAAAATGTACTATAAATCAGTTGGGCCTAAACAAAATTTGACATTATTTAAATTGGATTGACTCCTAAGCCATAGAACAATTAACAAGAAAAATGACAGAAGATATTTTAATTTTGTTACTTACTGAGCAACAATGACTGTGAACTTCTGAAGTTATTCTATTAAGTAAAAGAAGGGTTTTTTTATAACCATGAGAAGGCATTTGGTGACAGACTTTTTAGTAGGGCCTGTAGTGATAGGACAAAGGGTAGTGGTTTTAAATTAAAGGAGGATAAATTTCTACTAGATATAAGAGAGATTATTTTTTTTTTTAAATGAAGGTGGTGAAACACTGGCACAGGTTACCCATAGAGGTGGTAAATACTCCAGCCCTGGAAACATTCAAGGTCAGGCTGGATGGGGTTCTGAGCAATCTGGGCTAATGGAAAGTGCCCCTGACTATGACACGGAGGTTGGACTAGATGACCTTTAAAAGTCCTTTCCAACACAAACTATCCTATGATTTTCTGATTTATTTCTGTTCTTAAGTCCAGGAGTTAATTTATAGATTTAAAATCATCATGACAAAATAAGAAAGGACTTCACTCAATTTTCTAAAATTGCAGTACTGTCATTCACCTATCAATATAATTTAAAATATTAGTTTTTGACCTCTAGTGTGTCTGCTGTGGTCAGTCTCTGTTGTGCTGGGACTCAGGAACCATGCCAGAAGCTCTCTGGGGGTGCACAGCCTGGCACAGATGCAGGCGTTCCCAGAACTGCTGTGGTGTGAGCGCTGCCACTGCTCAGCTCAACAGCAGTGGTGCAACCTCAGTTCCCAGTCTGCCAGCAAACTAGAACTGCACAGCTGCAGCTGGTCTTGTGCAGTGGGCAGGAAAAAATGTTCTCTTAAAATCCCTTTCTGCCTACAAAATTACTTGCTAAGGCCTTATTGTGATATAATATTACAACTGTTTACTTCACTAAAATCTTTATTGAGGAAAATTGAATTAACTCATTCTGGCACTTCAAATTTCAAGCATTTGATTCCTGGACAAGACTTCATTGAATGTGCATTTGTGATTACATTGCATGGAAGATTTTGGAGCAGGAGCAGTCTGAATCTATAAGAAATGACCCAGGCTTCGTACTTGACACATTTTAATCCTTATTTTTCCTTTTGAAAATTATTTATTCCACACCTTGAGAATCACAAAACTAGAGTAATCCAAGATAAATTTGCATCAAATGCATGAAATCCCACAGGATTTCAAGTTTCCTTTGTAAGTCAGTGGGAGATAAGTTTGTTTGGGGAACTGAGGATGACCCTAGAGTTCAAAACTGCTAATCAGAGGACTTCGGAAAAACGTGGTGACTCTTTACCAAGAGGCCGATGACACAAGCATGAAGAATGCTGAGGGAGGGAAAGAGCAGGTCCCCTAAGATGTATTAGCATTCTAGTCACAAGCTTATTTCAATGTGCTTTGCATACTCCAAGATCTCCTATGCAGAGTCAGGAGTTAGCCAGCCAGGGGAAAACTTGGCTTTTACGCCGGTGACAGCTGTACCAGAGATGCCCTTCCTTGCATTTTAAGATCTACTTGGCAATTTTGTACTCATGTTTCTGAGGTTGAAAGATCTTTCAATTTTATTATGAAATTGAAACAAAGATAGTATTTTTGACAAGAAAATGAAGATAAGCAGTATCTGATAAGCAAGAGCTTTGTGAAACACAGCTGTTGTGTGATGTTTGTCCCAAATGGGAGGATTTGTTTTGACATCTGAAGGCAAGCATAAAAGACAGAAAGTGTCAGGAAAAGGGCAGTTTCCTCTGAGAGGACACAAATCACCACTCACAGTGATTCTAAAAGACTGAAGAATACTTTTAAAATAGTTTTCAAATAGTGCTTTTAATGTATATGTGATGTTTAAAAATACTTTGAAAATATGCTTCTTCTTATGTAGTCCTTAAGTTCTAAAAAGTCATCACTGAAGTTTAATATGATTTAACAACCAACTTTAACCAACAGACTAAAAAATCTTAATATTGCAAGAGAATGGCCTCCCCTTCCAGGAGTTTACCTGGCTGTACCCCGCATGGTGGTTGCCCCAGATCGCTCTCTCCAGACCTCATCCTGACTTCACTTGCTGACTTGAGGCTGTGGCTCCTAGCTGAGACCCTGCCCAGCCTGACTTGCCCTGGTCCTCAGCCCTGGCTTCTGTGGGGAGCTGCCCACAGTCCCAGTTTAACCTCCAAACCCTTCAGGGAGCTGTGGTTGATACCTAGGTGCAGGTTCTAAAAAAATATAAGATCTTATTAAGAAGTTGGTTGAATATGTACTCATTTCAGAATATCTGTTTCTCAATGCAAGGAGTAAAATGTTTTTCAAATGTGGTCAAATCCAAAAGACTGGAACAGTTGAAAAGGAAATTTTCTTATCCCTCATAAATTATGCACAATTTAAAGGTCATCGTGTAGATTAAATTATAGTGCTTTCACGCGGGAAAATTTTAAAGACAAATATAAAAGGTGAAAAGACTTTATTCAAGTTTACTCCGGAAGTACTCCAGTTCCATCTCTGTTACAGTTTTGAGAGCTCATGCGAGTTTTCTGATTTAAATTAAGCACAGTAGTGTTTACATTTAATTTATGTTTGTGTGGAACTTGGCCATTGAAAGCTGCAAAAGTACAGCTTCTACTGGAGATCTGCAATGAGTGAGTGTATCTATTATTTTTAGAATTAGACCCTAAGCTAGATTTGATAGGAATTCTCCTGCAGGTGCATGCAAATATATCTATCCAGATACAAAACACCAACAGGAAACGTGACATAAACGACTCCCAGCCTTTGTTCCATATCTCTGCTAAGACAAGGATTTCACTTCCTAGGCATAGCATTCTCATGGAAATCAATTTATGGACCCAGCAAAAATAACCTCTCTCTGCTGAATACAATACTGTTTAGTTATGTGGCTAAAAATGTGTCAGGTCTAATTCCCTTCTATTTTAAGGCTCCTCTAAGTAGAACCTTTAGAAGACTTACCAGGACAGCAAGCAGAACTGAATTTTAGTTGAGATGAGTCAAGGCTGGGTCAGGACTTGGGTTCCTTCTCTTGTTCAAAGGGGAAGGCAGGACACAATGGGTCAAGTGCTGGAGGAAGGACACCAGAAAATCAGAGGTGCTGATCAGCAGCTCATGGGAAATCTTTAGGGAAAGGCAGTTCATGGAACATCACCACTGTGCTCCACACATTGACTATGCCTTCAGGAGCAGCAACCAAGTACTTGCCAGTGCTTTTCCAAAGACAAAGTAGGGTCAGGAAATTCTGCAAAAGCCATTACCCTATCTACTTTTGAGAAATGACACCACCCCTTAATATCTAAAAATTATTGTGATTAAGAAAACTTGGTGTTACCACCTCGTTTTAGACATCTGCTAGTTCCAATTATTGTGCCAAGTACCAGCAAGACTATAAAGAACAACATTCCCAGGAGCTGCATTTTTCTTTCGGCAGGTGTAGAACCAGCTGATGTTACAACATATCTATTTTCACTTAAGCAATCTCCAGTTTAGTCCGACTGCTCCCTGAAATACCATAAACTGAGGTACCTGTGTGCTCCAGCTTTTTGGTAATCAAAATACCCACCCTAAGCACAGCATTCTTTAAGCATTTGCCTCTAAGTGTTCAAAACAGGGAATGTAATACAGCCTGCAGCACATTTCATAGATACTGAGTCCACTAGGAGGATGTATGGGGACTTAATGTGGTGATGGCATTAAACATGAGCTGTTCAAGCTGGGTCTGTGAGCTAGGGAACTGAGAGGATTTGCTGAGGTCCACCATGAAAAAGGGAGAGCATGAAGATTGACACCAGATTCAATACAAAGGATGCCTCTCTCTTTTATGCTGTGGGAGATCTTACAGTGAATTTAGCAGCTTGGTTCTTATGAAACTTCAGGCATTGCGTGCTGCAATGTCTCTGTATTGCTTGAAAATATATTCTTGGATATTTTGGACTTTCAGCATATTCCAGATGTAGTATTAGTAGTGGTATATCTGTATGTCTGAGAATAATGGCTGTTTGAGCAACTAGAAAATGTCAAGATAGATAATTATTCATTGAAAAAAAAGCACAAAAATCTGCAATGGATGCTATTCATATGATATTGTTTAGCCATTTATAGAGCTGGCTTAATAAATGACTGTGAATAAGCAATGCAAAAATTGCCAAAATTTACAATGACTTCTTTGTGAAAGATATTTTCCCTAGCTGTAAATAGAATTTTGATCTAAATCATTGCCACAGAATGCAACATGAATACTGAAAATGAAGGGCTCGTTTATATCCACTGCCCTGATTTTATCACTTGAATACTCTAGATAAAGGACTGAATATACTAAAGAAGTAGGTGATAGGTATCTAAGGAGAAGTTTAAGATGGACTTTATAAGTTTATGTTTCTGACTATAATCCTTTCTCCACTACAGTCACCTCTCTGCCTCCACAGGTACTATATTTTTCATTTTATTGTGCCGCAGGCACTATAGTTAAGTTTCTGAATGGACCCAAAGCTGCCCTTATCTTTTTGAAAGAAAAGCTTTCATTGCCTGACAAGAAGAAAACAAAGTCTTCCACCCTCACAAATAGATTCTGTCAACCATTCTTGGTATAATTAATGAATTAACATATTGGTAGATCCAAGTAAATACAAAAGAAAAAGAACTATCATGCTGAATATATTTTATGTCATTTATTCAGGGTGCTAAATGAGAAACTTTCAGGCTTCAGCATCCTTTCAGGTCCCAGGACCATTAATGCATTTTGTTCGAAGTACTGTGGTTCTAATGCCTGCAGAAACAGTGTTGTGCTGCCTTAGTGTCAATGCCTGAACCTTGTTTGTGGGCAGGCACACAGACACTAAAAGAGACTCTTCTCCATGTTAACTAGCTCTTACTGTGCTGCAGTCCCTCAGACTTACAGTGAAAGTGCCTAGCTGAGAAGAAAAAGCAAAGGGCATCACAGAGTCACAGCACGGAGTTTCTCATCCTTGCTCATCTCAATTTTTCTCTAAGATTTTTAGCTTTTCTATTTCCAAGAGGTTGCATAAAAATTTACCCATCAGTTGTTAGTTATCCCAGGATGGTATTTCCACATCCTCTCTTACTGTAGCTCTTCCAGTTCAATAACATTAATCAAAGAGGAACCTGAATTTTGTTATCCCACAGTCCTGGGGGACCATAACCTTATTATTACCCTGAGATTCGGCTATTTGTGACCAAGAATTCAAGGTCCAACTCTGTTACAATCCATATGCATAACCTTGGCTCAGACTTCTGAGGGAATCCTGGAGGCCATCTCTAGCCATGTGGATGCCAAGGTGATCAGGCATAGTCTGCATGGATTCTCTAAAGGTAAATCATGCTTGACCAACCTGATCACCTACTATGATGAAACAACTACCTGGATAGATGAGGGGAAAGCAGTGGATGTTGTCTACCTTGACTTCAGTAATGCTTTCAACACTTACCTCTCACAATATCCTCATAGGCAAAGCCAGGTAGTGTGGACTGAGTGAGCTGACAGTGAGGTGGATTGAGAACTGGCTGAGCAGCAAATCCCAGAAGGTCCTAATCAGTGGCACAGAGTCTGACTGGATGCCTGTCACTAACAGAGTACCCCAAGGTTCAATACTGGGTACCGTGTTGTTTACCTTTTTCATCAATGACTTGGATGAAGGAGCAGATGCCTTTTCAGCAAGTTCACTGACAACACATGGCTGGGAGGAGCGGCCGATACCCCAGAGTGCTGTGAGCCCTTCAGATGGACCTGGACAGGTTGGAGAAATGAGCAGAGAACCATCTGAAATTCAACAAAGGCAAATGCAGGGTCCTGCACCTGGGGAAGAATAACCCCTGCGCCAGCATGGCCTGGGGGCTGACCTGCTGGAAAGCAGCTCTGTGGAGAAGGACCTGGGGGTCCTGCGAACAACAAGCTATCCCTGAGCCAGCAGCGTGTCCTGGGGGCTAGGAAGGCCAGTGGTGTCCTGGGGAACATTAGCAAGAGCATTGGCAGCAGGTCGAGGGAGAGGATCCTGCCCTGTACTCAGCCCTAAAGAAGCCACATCTGGAGTGCTGTGTCCACTTCTGGGCTCCTGGAGCAGCTCCAGTGGAGGGCAACAAAGATGGATGAGGGGCTGGAGCATCTCCCTTATAAAGAAAGGCTGAGGGAGCTGGGCCTGTTCAGCCTCGAGAAGTGACAGCTGAGAGGGGACCTCATCAATGCCTATCAGTATCTGAAGGGAAGGTGTCAAAAGGATGGAGCCAGGCTTTTCTTGGTGGTGCCAGGTAGTGGGACAAGAGGCAATGGGCAGAAATTGATGCAGAGGAAGTTCCACCTGAATATCAGGAAGAGCTTCTTTACTGTGCAGGTGACTGAGCACTGGGACAGATTGCCCAGAGAGGCTGTGGAGTCTCACTCACTGTAGATATTCAAGAACCATCCAGACACAACCGTGTGCCATTTGCTCGGGGATGACCCTGCTTGACCCTGTCTTCCCTTCCAGCTTTATTCATCCTGTGAGTCTGTGATTCTGTGATTGCAATTCTGTGATTGTGATTGCGAAATGAGGAAGTGGGGTAAGAAAGGCCATGGAGTGATGCCATGCACACTCCAAAAAAAGGCAGAAAGGTGTGAGAATGTTGAGACTGGGCTCATTCGCAGGTCAAGCGTTCAGGAGGAGAAACTCCAGCTCAGCTAGATGTTTCCTGAAGAAAAAAAACTGTGGATTTGGAAGAAGGCAAGTCAGTAGCATGGACGATCTGCTCTTGGGACCAGTGGAAGTCAGATCTTCCCCAACTAACTGCTGCCTACAGGTTCAGCAAAGGTATTTCATTGGGGTGATAAGCTCATTAATTTTAGACATTTTTTGTGTTTATTAGCAAATAAATAGCTGTTTTATATTTGACCTGATGTCTAACCTGATTGCAAAATCTTTTGTACATGAAAAAAGTCACTTAAATGAAGTGATGTAAAGTGATTTGATTACCACACCTAAATCCTACTTGGGAAAGTCAATGAGACTCTCAAACTTCCCTTCTATATTTAGCTTTGACAATAACTGAATGAATATGTTGCCACTGTATGAAGTGGAGCAGTATTAAGTGGAGAGACTCGAGCTTGTAGTTCTAGTTTGATTCAGGAAAGAAATTTGAAATCCACTCTCAGGGAAGTGTACAAGCTGGATCAACTCTCAAAGAAATCTGTCTTGCTGTCTCTTGTGGACATATTGGCAAGAAAAGAGTCAGCTTCACAGGACCCCAGCTGGAGGAAGATGTGGAGAGAGCCAGACAGACACTGCAGCCAAACATCTCATTCCTTAAGCATAAGTAGTTCCTTACTCATATGAGGATCTTTTTTACATCCTTGGTACCTGCACTCCAAAGTACCTTTGAGGTTTTTTTTCTCTGATCTGATAATTGTTTGTATGTATGACTTGCCTTAAGCATATAAGGAATATTTGTACATTTCAAGTTACCTACATGATTAGAATCTTTACTAAATGACAACTGCTCTATAATGTAGTTATAATTAAATTAAAAGCATAATTTAAGCCAACCAGTACAGGTTCCTGCAAACTTACGTGAGTTTAAATATTTACTTCATAGCAAACCTTTCCTTTAAAAACATTTAGTTTGCATGTCTTAACGAAAATACTGTTAAACACAAGGTTTCTCTTCTTTCCTTGTATTAAGGCACATTTACTGGTCTGAGTCACTGTATTTCTTGTTTCAACAATGAACTGGATTTGACAGCCAACTTGCATTAAATCTCTAAAAATAGGATTGCATGATGAAAATGCTGTCAGACTCTTATCTGTAGTGACGTTAGTGGGCACCACTTTAACCAGGAAAATTACTTTCAACTTATTTACTGAATGTGAGATCAGGTGACCATTTTAATTCCAGTTAAAATATGCAGCCATGCATGGGTATGAGGCTCAAATGGCCTTTTAATAAGTTTATAATTTGGTTATCTCTCTGAGCAGACTTAAGAGTTTATCTAAAACTCAAAATTTATATTAATTTTTTTAATGTTGAAGAAGCTACTTGGAAGGACTTTTTTATTAGAGTTAACTGTTGGGTTTATCTGGAGCACTTCTCAAGTTTACATTATTGGATTTTAACTCATATGGCTAGACTTCATCTAAACTGTAACCTTTTATTACCACTGTTACATTGACTTCTACAAGCCTTCAAGGCATAGTTGACCTTTACACATGAAGGAGGCATTTCTTTTCTCTGTATTAAAAAGGTGATCCATATATGTTATTAAATCATAAGGACATTGATTGACCTTACATTCACAAAAGAAGAAAACACATCATCAAGATGGAACTATAGAACTATCTCTACCTTTTTCTTACTGTTTGTTCCATAGAGCTGTTACATGTATGTTGTCATTGTATGCTTTTGTATGCAACACAGATCAAATCCTAATCTGGCATTTGGAGGAAAACAACAGAGATGTTGTTTTATGTCCCCATATATTTTGATAGGACCCTAACAAAAACTTAGAGAAAGAAATTCTGATTTTTCAGTCTTTATTTGATTAAAAATTGTTTTGTTGGGGTTTATTTTCCCTTTTCAAAACTGCAGGTATATTAACAAAGTGGAATCCAATTCAATTTGCATTAAAAATTCTTCTAATTTTTTTTTTAAATCATACATTCATTATAAATTACCAAAGTAAACCATATTCTTTTAACTGTCTTTATTTTGTGTACCACTTAATGTTTTTGTATTAACTTCTGGTCAGTAACCAAGTTTGCTTATTAAGAAACACTGTTTTCGTTACATGATAATTGGAAAACAGCTGCTAATAGTTTGTATGTAGAATTTTTTTTTTTTTGTGAAAGCTTATGATGATAGTCATTAACTATGTGATAAGTGATCCTATGAGAAAATGATATTTTATATTTTTCCTCTACTTCCCCCTCCCCCTCTTTTTCTTATGTGTCTGGATTGCACTTTAGCTCCTTTCAACACTTCCAATTTTGTAAAAAAATGGAAGTGTTCTTTTCTTCAAATTTTTCTTTCAACTGATCTTTGTGAGAACTTAGGTGAGTCCCCAAAGCACATGCAATTGCTTTTCAGAAATCAAGAGTGCATCAAAATCACTTTCTATCCTCAATGTCTTGGCCAAAGCTTGGATGAATGCCAAGAAGGAGTACCACATACTTGCCCTTTTCTGATACTTTTCCTCAAGCTACTGGTCTCTGTCAGAGACAGGAAATTGAGCAAAAAAGTCCTTGGATTGGCAGTTTTCCAGAGATTTATCACTTGGCTGAATTTGCGTAAGTTTCACAGGTTTGATAAAATTTCATGTCACAGTTATGAATTAACTCCTCTGACTGATGTCATTGCGTAAGTTGGAAGCGTGAGGTCAGCAGAGGCTTCCAGTAAGACTGCCAGGCTTCACGTAGGTAAAGCTGTATATTGCATCTGCTCTCACTATTAGAAATGACTGCATCTTTTCCCAGAAAAACTAATTGGACACAGGCATCGCCCAGCATGAAAAATTTCCGTAGATGAGATCTCTGTGCCCCTTCCTTGTCTGTTGTGCAAAGTGAGCACAACAGTGCTAGTAGGAACAAGGGATGCCACTGATTCAAGGTGCTCACTGATTAGTCACAGTTGTCAATACTAGATCTGGTCTCCCTTGATGTTATCTTCATCCCAGATGACAGCATAGGCAACACAAAATCTTTCTTATATGAAATCTGAATTTATGTGGCCATGTCAGTTCAATTTTCTGAAACCATAGGGTCAGGTTGCCCGATGTAGGCTGCATCAGTTCATCATCCACAGCTCCTGGCTGGATGAATTCAGAGGAGGTGCTGTATATCTGTGCCTTTCCCTAACCAAACAGAGTAGCCTAGGACCAAGTGCTGGACCATTTGGACACAATACCATATCAGCTATTCCTTGTCTCCTAGAAAGAAGAGACAGCAGTTTTATGGAGGTCTGCCATTTCCTGAGGCTCAAGTGACTCCAGTTGGGCCCATCTGGACTTGGGGATATATATGATATATATGCTATATATTTTTATATCAAGAGGCTTGTAAAATGAAAAACATGTAGTCATTCAAATGCACAAGACCTTTATTTGATGAAAAATGTGTATGACCCATCAAGAATGTTCACCATCAATTCTCTTTTATATTCAAAACTAACCCGAGTTTCTATTAAATGTATTTTATTAGCAACATCTGACTCTTATGTCAGCTGCTCGATTAAGAAAGGCCTTTTTCTCCCTCTTAGGTTAATTGTGTTTTCCATTGCATTTAAAATATCAAGTCTTTTATTATAATAATGTTTTGTTAATCTTCTGAAATTCAGATCAGTTAGTTCAGGTCAAAAAGATAAATAAAGCATACAGGCTTGCTTCTATTTTCAAGCACAGTAGATATCAAAATGGATTTCACTAATCATCAGTAGCCTGATGTCTAGAAATCATTTCAGTTTCACAGTCCAGAATTTCCTCAGTGGGTTAATAGACAATGTGCAGGATTCACGTGACGCATGCATGTACAAGAGAGAAAGAGAGGGAGCACAGAAACTCATTTCCCAGTCACATATTAAATCTGCTTCTAATGGCTTAATTTTTCAGGTGAAAACTGGGAACCTTTGAACTTCTCATCATATGCACAAGATTATTAATAAATGAACCATCAAAAGGTTGTATTTCAGAGAAAAAAAGTAAAATAAACAGTCAGTGCTAGAATGTCCTGTATGATTTGGTTTTGTTTGGGGTTAAATTTTGATGGTTTTGTTCAAATCTAGAACACAAAATTTCTACAAGCATTTTAAATGTTGCTAGTTTCTCACTGAATAGTAATAAGTATTTAAACAAGGCTAGAATAAGTACCTCATCAGCTGTAAGCTAATTTACGCATGCTACCACATTTTGCATACTACACATAAAATATATAGAGATAAATTTAGACATAGACATAAATATTTGCATATCATTGGTGTCAATTCAATTTTCTGTCAAAATCAAACTTGGCACAGGTGACTCTGGGTCACCATCATTAGAGAAAATAATTAGAAGATGCTAGCTTAAAGCATTAAAAAAACAAAGGGGAAGTTGCCATTAAATTAGATTAGTTTTGAAGTCATGACAGTTAAAATTGCTAAGTTTTTCTCTGAACTCTTGAGAACCAAAAGTTTATGTTTTTCTAATGAAACTAGAAACTCTTAGGTAATGTGGTAGCTCTGGAAGCAGAAGGTTTGGGAGGGTGCTGAACATCTCAGTACCAACAAAAAGCCATGTAGAGCTGAATACTGCCATCTATCCGTCTTTCTTTTTCTGGCTCTGCAGTGTCTGTGTGCTGGAGGTACTCTGAGCAGGCAACACAACTGTTCATTGGCTTTGCTCAAAGATAATACTCTGCAGTCCAAACCATTGAGTGGTGAAGTGGCTTCAGCTTCAAAACTGAGCTACTGTTCCAACTTAATATATTAATCTAGTTGTGTCCTATGTTGTAGCAACTATTTTCTCTAATCTTGTATTGCTGTTATCATAATGTACAAAACCACGTGACTAGCAGAATGGTGTTGTTCTATAAATATATATTCTATAAATGGTGCTAACTAACAAAGCCACAAATGAAACAGCTCTGGAAACTTTGTATTTCTCTATATTCTGGTTTTTGAACATCATACACAATTGTTAAAATATGTGAACAGTTATATTTTATTTAAATATTAGGATTGGACAGGAATTAGTGCTGTCTAGTGATTTAAGATTCAAAACCACCTAGTCATTTATGAGCGAGGAGTTAGTAGATATCACTTATCTGGTTGTTGCCAAAACAGACCTTTCCTCATAGAATTTTCTTGCAGACAGTAATTTCTTTGCCAATATCCTTATATTTCTGCACACACAGACTTGCCTTACCAGTATCTAGATATTACACTGACAGGGTTATTGGCTATGCCCAGGACATTGCAGTGGTAGAGCAGATGAAAGCAGAGCAAAAGACAGATGTAATTAGAAATTAAGAAAAAAAAATATAATTGAAAGAGAAAGCTGATGTTTAAATTACAAAACATTGTGAAACCCCCTCCTTGGTGCAGTTTGTGCTGAAGAAGCACAGCCTGTGCCTTGCAGTTGTGTGACATAAGAAGAACACAGTGCAGCAGCCCTGCTTCCACATCCAACTACTCCTCCTGGGGAAGAGGGTAGAACATGAGGTCTTCAGAACACCACCAGGGAGCATAAATACTGTAACCTAACTAAATCCTCAGGAGGTATGTGGGTATTTTAAGAGCCTAAAAGTGCAGCTGTCACCAACTGTGTAGGAACCATGCACAGGTCCTGAGAATGAGACCAGCAGTTCTAATTGTTGGTATTTTTATTGGTTTTCAACCCAGAATAAGTGGATAAATACAAATTTTTGTGTTCTCAGAGGGAGAGGAAAACCTGTACCGGTTCTCTTAGCAAAGAGTGAGAAAAGAAAAAGGAAGTGCGAATGGGTAAGGTACAGCAGCAGAGAGGGCAATGTTGGCTCCCTGGGAAAGCCAAAGTGCCTCACCGCCTAGACAGAAGGGGAACAGGGTGTTATTTCTTGCTGCTCATCACTGTGTGACTTTGCCTCGTTCTTGTATTGAACTGCAAATTGACTCATCTGAGCTGTAGCTCAGCACAAGAAACACAGTGGAATTCACTCTCCTGACTGTCAGGAGACAAGATCAGTCTGGGATATTTCTAGCTGATCCAATATTACACTGCAGCATGATTACAGCATGCCAGTAGTATCCCAGTGGTGGTTTTTTCATGCAGCCACCCTAGAAGTAGCTACAGACAGGAATGACTTCCTAGAGCTGAGATGCTGCGAAAGGAGCTGCCATTTCTCCATCTGTCTGCCCTTACCATGTTACTTGAATTCCATCTCCAAGGCTCAGGCTGCCATGAAGTATCACCATGCCATGGTTACGCTGCTGTAAATGTTATTGCACTGATTCCTGGCAAGATTCATTAAAGACAAACATGTGTAGAGATAAGTACTTAACTTTTCCTTGTGCCTTGGAAAAAATTTCCTCAGGTATTAAATCTTTTGAGCCTATTTGTGCTTGCTTACTTTCAAAAGGATCTTAAACCTTTTTTATATAAAGAGATAAGGATGATGAAGTAAGTTTGCAGGAAATAATGAGCTATCTGCAGACATTGTGGGATTCCTGTTGAATGCAGGCTAGTCACCAAGTCATTCAAAACCTGATTGTCTGAGGAGAGATATTTGCCTTTGCAAAGCTCTTCAGGATGTGAACTGAGCTGATTTAACTTTGTGAAACCTTCCTTCTCTCAGTTCTTAATCACATATGAAAATTGGCCACACTTACTTTCCTCATAGCTAAGCCAGATTCAAACAGGGGTTCAGAAAGGCTTCTGAAACAAAGTTAACCTGTTAATGTTGATCAGCAAAACCTTGTCAAGTGCATGGAGTATTGTTTAGATTATAGATTTGTGAATAAGGAAACAGGTTTTGTTGTGAATTTGGGCAGTACTGAGCATAGCAGGATATTATTCAGTAATGGAGAAGCAGGGTCAACAGTGCAACATGTACAACATGAATTTAAGATGATAGTACCGAGGCCAGTAAAATTATAGTAAATTAAGTTATAGGAGATTAAAATATTTCTCCCTAATATATCTATACTCTGCATGAAGATGCAATTGAAATAAAGCATTCGGATATGGAGCTCTTAACCTCTTCTCTAATATACTGAAGTGTTCTGAAAAACACAAGTATCTGAACAGATATGAAAGGAACCTCACACCTTGTTTTGTACACACTCAAATCTTAATTAAAAGAAGGGGCAGCTGCACTACAAGTTTGCCCATTAATTTAAATTTAACTTGAAGATTTGATCCTCTAACTCCGGGTGCAATGCTAGCAATCACAGAATCATAAAATCCTAGAATGGTCTGAAGGAGCCTTAAAGATTATCTCAACTTCTCTGCCATAGACAGGAATGCCATCCACTAGATCAAGTTGCCCAGGGCCACATCAAGTGGCCTTGAACACTTCCAGGCATGGGGCATTTACAACTTCTCTGCTCCAGTGCCTCACCCTCTCTCAGAAGAATTTCTTCCTAACTTCTAATCTAAATCTATTCTCTTTTAGCTTAAAACCATTCATGCTTGTCCTATCACTATCTATCTGCCTGTGTGAAACAAGAGATAGTGGTGGACTTTCTGCAAACAAGGTTTTCCCTAGAAGCTTTCCGGCTTACCTCAGAAGAACACAGACAGGTTGTATCACTGACCTCATTCCCTGTGTTACAGATTGGGAGAGAGCTTTCATTAGGTCACAGCTGAATAAAATACTAGCATACTCTGCATGTGTGTCTGTCTAGGTATATGATGCTGTTGTGATTTAACCTCGGACAGCACCCACATGCAGGTGCTCGCTCAGTCTCTTTGCAGAGGGTTGGGGGAGAAAATCAGAAGAGTAAAAGTGAGAAAACCCATGCGTCAAGATAGAGACATTTAAAGAGGCAAAGCAAAAGCTGGACATGCAAGCAAAGCAAAACAAGGAATCCATTCACCACTTGCCATGGGCAGGCAGGTGTTCAGCCGTTCTCAGCTCCATCATGGGTAACAGTGACTAGGAAAGACAAACATCATCGCTCTGAACATCCTTCCCTTCCTCCTCCTTCCCCCAGATCTATATGCTGAGCATGACACCACATGGTCTGGGATATTCCTGTGGTCAGCTGGAGTCAGCTGTCCTGGCTGTGTCCTCTCCCAGCTCCTTGCACACCCCCAGCCTCCTCACTGCTGGGGTGAGGTGAGAGTCAGAAAAGGCTTTCTGTGTAAACTCTGCTCAGTAATAGCTAAAGCATCTCTGTGTTATGAGCACTGTTTCCAGCACCAATCCAAAACTTAGCCCCATACTAGATACTGTGAAGAAAATTAACTCTATCACAGCCAAAATCAGCACAGATGCTAATTTATGATGTTAATCTTCTAGGAAAAGTTAAGAATTCTCTTGTGGAACCCAATGAAGTCATCTATCAGATATTGGTTGTATCTTAAATTATTATTCACCATCAACCCTTGTAAGCGTTATAAGCAGGATTTGCACAGTAGACTGCAAAGAAACAATTGCTGTCCTAGTTTGGACAAATTGGAGGAAAATATCCTCTGACAGAAGTCAGGTTGCAACCACCAGGTTTGGGAAAAAAAATTTTCCTCGAAGGAAAGTGAAAGAGATAAAAGCTATTTATTTAACAAACACACAGGAGGGGAATAATAATGCTAAA
>VZTI01000705.1:51849-78122 GCA_013397865.1 Struthidea cinerea | reverse complement strand
AAAAGAAAAGAAAAGAAAAGAAAAGAAAAGAAAAGAAAAGAAAAGAAAAGAAAAGAAAAGAAAAGAGAAAAGAAAAAAATTGCTAAAAATACATTTGAAATTACATGTTTCAATGTAAAGCTAATACTGAAGCAGTAAATATGACACATCAGCCTTGACAGGTCTTTTGCAACTGTATTTCTCATGCATTGTTTTGGAGAAAGAATTTTACAATTCCAATATTTTGGCATAGATAATGATGAAATTATGGCTTGATTGAAACATACGGCAGTAAGGAAAAGAATAATAAATAATGTCTTCAATGACTAGTGCTTGAATATATCTTACATACATATTTGCTACTTGCAGCTGTTGTAGTTTGTTTGCATTGTAGAGATACCTGTAGCATGTCTGCATAGGAAAAATTTAATTGATATTTGGACTAAAAGTTTTTGTGAATGTTCTTCATGTAGGTAGGTTAGTGGTAGGTAGGTTAATAATGGGACAAATGTGCTCACTTCAGGAAAGAGATTTTGTTTTGTGGAAGGGCACTAGACATGAGTAAGGAAACTGAGGCAAGCATCCTATCTTGCTGTGCTGTGCTGTGCTGTGACTGCCATAGGCACAAGGACTGCTCTCTACCACAGGCTGGATCCAAGGAAGGAAGGGCAGGGACAGGGGATCTGCTGCATGGGTAACGATTTCTTTCTAGAGACACTGGGATTATTTTTAGTAAAGTGCTTTATTATTGAGAATTGCCCTTTTTTTCTCCAGACTTATTTCTGTTTGTATGAAAATCTGTGCCATCACTTCTTTTTTACTACTTATTTGACCAAGAAAAAAAATCCCTTTGTCTTTCAAGCATTAAACAGCCTGGGGAAAATATCCAAACCAAACAGCCATTTCAGATTGGGTTTTTCTCTTTCCGTGTAAATGTAGTCCCAGATAAAAGAGCTTCTAAATACTTCAAGGGAATGCAATTGTCATTATGCCTCTAACCCACTGGAATGACACTGTTTGAGAGAGACCACGCAAAAAGTTTGTGGGTTGCAGGAGAAGGGAAGAGCTAACTTGAATTGTTAATGGCAGCCAGGGTAGCTGTTCCCATTCCGCATGGCTACATATACCAGTAGCAAGTCTGCACTATTTCCACTGATAACTTATTGTACCTGGAGGGAAGAAAAATGCCCCCAGGTATTTTAGTCAAAGTAAGGTTCTTCTAGACATTGTGTTTCTGAAGACCTGTACATTAAAGCTGTAGTTTTCCCTTAAAAGTAGTTTAACATCAAAGAACTTAATTCGTGGTCAAAGAGAAAACCAAGGTTTTGATCCAATGCTCATTAAAGCCAGCAGGAGTTTCAATAATGTTCTGAGTAGGAAAAGGTTCAGGTTGTGAGTCTACCTTCCCAATGGCTTCTTCATTTCAAAAGTCTGTTCCTTTTTTTATTCAGCTAGGTTTCTGTGAAGACTGTATTTGAATGCTGTCTTTCTTGTAAAACCTAAAAGGATTCACCCAGCTATCAGTGAAGGGCTTTTCAAATCATGAAACTTGTGGAAAACAAAGAAAAACTAACTAATTTTAAAATGGCTTAATGCCTTGAAACATGGTAAAGGAAAGTAGTGAAAAATTGTGAATGTTTTCTTGATATAAAGGTATATTCTGAAAGTCACTTTAATGCAATGCTATCTCTTCTTCCTCTGTAACATACTGATCATACTTAAATTCCTCTAAAAAAATTTATTGTTCCATATGGCTGCTGTATTAGATAGCTTTGCACTTTTATTATTCCAACTGCAGCATCCAACTTGGTGTGAGATGCAATAGTTTTGAGCCAAGACTGTCTTTTCTTATTTAGACATCAGCAGTACTGTGCTGTGCTGCTCCCATTGCTCTAAGGTTAAAGCCTGTTTTGTGAAGGTGGCTTTTCCATGCTCTTTTGTAATCGTTCTTTTCTTGGTTGTTATGGAGATAAAGCCTATGCAGTCCCTTTTCCACTTATTTTATCATGCTCCAGGTCCAATAGCACAGTAAACAACCTACTAGGCAACCTATTTATCTATGTCAATGCTGCAAGTTCAGACCTTTATTATTTAAGGTATGAATTTTTTTCAGGTACGTTTCTCTGGCATCAATTCAATTTTTTTTTTCTCCAAATTGCATTAGCCTATGTGGGATTTTAGAAAATATCAGGTAAACTGTTTTGATAAACAAGAAATTTCCCCAAAATAACAGTGTCAGTTGTCAGCTGAGCTTGTGTTTCAGCTATTATGTACAATATGACCCAATGTGATATTTTGCACAAAAAGCAGTTTATAACACATCAGATCAGTCAGATTATTTTCTCATGATTGTCAGTGAATTAAAATGTTTCAAATATTTTCTTTTTCTACTAGCTGGTTATTTACTTGAAATCCTGTTTGTGATTTAAAAAAAAAACATTAAAGGATGTTACCTTCCTTCTCTGTATTTTCCACTGAAAAATTAGATGTGTTTTTCTGACCAACTAATTGCTCAAATTTGCTATATTCTATTCAAGAATGAACTCTGAGGGAGTAATTATTTTTAAAGGTGGTTTTTTTTGTTTGTTTGTTTGTTTTTTTAAATTTAGAATACATTAGCCTTGAAAAGTACGTATGGAAGTGCCATTAACATCTACAGGGAGTCTGAATCCACCTGTGCTTCCTAGCTTGCAGAGAAATTCCCATGTTAGAAATTACTTGATTCTTGGGTGCTGCCTCACAGGAGGTGCAGATGGGTGATGGTCTCTCCTGTGAACTGGGCTTTCTCACTGAATTTCACCTCCCAGCACAGACTGCAGCATCCCACTGTGCCTCCCTTGCTGAAAGGCTCTTCCATCCTGGGAGAGGCAGCTGGACACTAGAGAGTGTTGGTATTAAATGGGTTGGGGGATGTTTGTGATGAAACCCTAGCTATCTGCAGGAGAGAAATCAGTTCACAAACACTGCTTCGGAGGCAGGTTTCTGCTGAGAACCTGGGATTTATAAATTCCCTGTATTCTCAGTTGCACAGGTAAAACCTCTCTTGCACTGAAATGTCTGAACATTTAACTGCATTCATAAATTGCTGGAGAGTCTTTGTTCAAGAAAAAATAGCATATCTGTCAGCTGTAAAATAAGATACATAGAATATCTTCATAGCTTTATTCTGCTCTTCAGGGACTACATTAAGCATAAAACTTCAACCTTCCTCACTTCCTGAAATTCATGAAATATAAAAGAAATGATCCTAGGAAATGCTTTGGGAAAGATCTCTGCTTGTAAAAACATAGCATTAGATCATCTCCTTATAACTCTCGGGGAAAAAGAACAACCTTTTTAGCTCTCTCTTTTGCTCCATTCCTGTAACTTCCATTATGGATTATTCTACTGTGAGACTTAATCCTGTTGATAAAATGACTCCTCTTACTGCTGTGCTGACTTGGGTATATTGCATTACGCAGTAATTTTCTTTTAGTCCTTATCAAATAAAAGACATGCTAGGACAGTTTTGTTAAACCAGCTATCTGTTATAGCTTTATTTTTCTTCCAGTCAATATCAGCAATGATGATTTTAGAAAACTTTTCCATGACACCTCAACAATGAACAAGCAATATGTTGTCTACCACTTAGAGCATAATTTAATTTTTTTTCTCTAGAGGAATTTAACATAATTTTTAGATACTAGTCAGACTGTAAGGACAACTATCTTTATTTTTAGTATCAGTTTTTCAGTCTCCATAATGTCAAGGGAGAGATTTGAGTCTTGGTGTGAGCTTCAGTTGCGTAAATCCAGGCTGAATCTAGTGTATTAATGTTTAGGTTTTTATTACAGTCTTGTAGACTTGGGGTGGGGGATGAGTTTAATATTACATTAAAACTTCATGGGTGATCATAGATGATGTGGTGAATCCAGTCCTGCTTTTTTACTGACACTTCATAAGATTGTATCATGGCAGAAGAGGCAGGGGCAAATATGCAGACCCATCTACCTTCTTACACACGTATGTCTCTAGACAATAGAGCGGCATACATAGGTGTGTCTGTAGATGTACTTATATATGTACTTTTTCCTATTCCTGTGACATAGTGGACATAGGACTAATATAATTGCCAGCCCTGGATTTCTAGATACCAGTGCCTACTTAATGCTCCTCTCATGCTATCCCAAAAAGCACACTTTGGCCTTAACTGGGTGGAAATACCTCTGAGAGAAGTGGCAGCTGGTCTTTCCATTTGTATGCAATCCTTGATCCCTCTACAGAGAGTGGCACTGGCAGAGCTGATGCTGGAGCTGTAAGCATCAGTCTTAGTGATAATGACCAAACTCGGTCTGTTATGTCTGTCCTTTCCCATGAGCAGGGTCTGTGCCTCCACTTCATCCTCTAGGAAGTCAGCAACTCTTAATAAATACTAGCCTGTAATAAGGCATTATCAGTCAGGGTTCATCGCTGACTGGCACTGAACCAGAGAAATAAATGCAAGTTGAAGCTGATTGATAATGACTAATCTCAGCACCATCTGTCAGTGGTACATCTGTCCAAACCCTGTGGTTCTGCATCTTGTCTAGCACCACTTTGGATGGGGCCGAGCTGCCAACTTTGCTGCATCTTGGCTTAAGAAAAGAACCCTTTAGGAATGAGCTGCTGTACTGCTAAAAGTTTCCTGCTGTTGCAAGGCAAGTGCATACCATATACAACCATTTCAGCAAATTCCAGCTTTGTTCTCTATCAACAGTCATGTGGAAATATTTCACTGAAATGAACTGCTGTATAATACATCAGCCTTTTCATATCTTCTAATCTCCCTGACTGCACAGATTAATCTTAGAGGGAGAAACATATTTCCCATGCATTTAATGTTTTTGGAATCTCATGGAGGGAGAATGTATGATAGAAATGTGTACTGTTTAGTCATCTTACTTGGAGAGTGCATTTTTCTCAGGGGTGATTAGCAATGAATAAATTAGGTTATATCAAGTGAATACTAATAAACATTACCTCATCATCACATTTGCAGCACAAAGCTGTGTCTTACAGACAATATCTAAAAAATACTTCAGAATTATACAAAATGTTCTACTTTAATTCTTTAAGATACAAACCCAGGTTACCTTAACACAGCCTAGGAAAGAGAAAAATAACTATGCTTAAAATGCTTTTGACAGCTTTCTCATACACTAAAGTGTCACAAGCTTAAATCTGAATTGCAAAACCTACCAGAAGAAACAAATGTTGTCTTGCCATCTCTTGTCAGAGCTGATTTTTTAAATCCTACTGATAGACTCATCTACCCAAGCTTTTATTCTGTGGAGGAAGAGCACCTTTTAGCCCTCCTGTTTATAGAACTCAACCATCTTCTTTGCCTACCCTTTTCCACAAGCCAGCAGTGTGGCTGTAGATCAGCTTATGTGACAGTGGTGATCTGCAGACATGCAGGGTGCCAGGCTGTGGAGCTCCTCTGAAGACCCTAACAGGCTGCAGGGTCATACCCCATTTCTGCTCCTCCTTAGTGATGCCTGTGGTGTGGTCACGGTGACCCACTGAACAGCTGTATGCAGTGCAAAGTCAAAAAGCAGAAGAAAGGTGCAGGCCTGTACTCCACAAGCATCCAAAGTCATCTTTGTCACTGAGGAAGAAGCATGGAGTCAGCTGCCTGATTCTCAAGTTTGATGTGAATTTGGTAGTCTTGGTACTTGGGAGAAAAAACCTGCATGTGCACCATGAAAGCACCATGAGAAAGCGAGAGGAAACATTCCTGCATTGCTGATGTTTTCTACCTCCAGTTGCAACCAATGTCATTAACATACACCTACATTTAGCTTTAACGTGAGATTTAATTCAGCTAGTTTAGGTTGCCCAAAATGGAAAGTTTAATAGGACCCAGCTCTCAGAGAGATAGCTGGTACTTTTGAATAGATTTCAGTAATTCAAGGTAGTCACTTAAAAGCCAAGCCACCTGAGAACACTTGTCTTTCTCTGAATATAAGTCTAGATTAATGAGGGAGAAAGAGTCCTTTTTTTCATAGCTTGGTTCTGGTAAGTGCAAATATTCCAGGACAGCGCAGGCACAAGAGACCTATATGCACATTTATGGGTATTGTGAGATCTTCCATAATTTAACAAAGTTATCAGCGAGACTGCTGCAGAAAAGGTTATTTTTATGGAAAAAATATTTTCGCTGTTTCAGCACTCTGTCACTTATCCATGAACTTTTTTTAAACAGGAAAATGTAGTGTTGCAATCGATCCTCATGCTGATAATTTAGGGCTGAAACATGAAAATAATAAGATATAATGAGGCTGACCTGGGTAAAAATATTTGAATAAACAAATGTGATGTTAAATGTTAAACAGGGTTCCATTAATTCTAGGTTTCCACAGTACTAAGCATGCAAACCCTTAAATGCTTCTGAACCATAAAGATCTTCATAGTGACCAAAAGTCAAAAAGAACTTTTTTCATTTCACTGTAACTTCTATTCTCCTCAAGGGTTTTTTGCAACAGCTCACTTTCTTTCCAAGAAAAAAATATATGACCCTGGTTTTAGTTCAGTTTAAATGTAAACCAGTTCACTGCCATCCTTTCTCACAAACTATAATTGTCTCCATGTGAACTAGCTTTTAGACTCCAGTTTAGGAGAATGAAGGTCGAAGCGTAATTTGTTATATTTGTGTATTTTAGACATCCGTATGAGGCAAAAAAATACAGCACAGAAGCAACAGAAGGTCTGTGGGGGTAGTTTGTGTGGCCAGGTTTTGATAGTAGGGTGGCTGCAAGGGTGGCTCTATGAGAAGCTTCCAGAAGCTTCCGGCATGTCCAGCAGAGCCAATGCCAACCAGCTCCATGACAGACCCACCACTGGCCGAGGCCAAGCCCATCAGTAACAGTAGTAGTGCCTCTGGCATAAGGGGGAAAAAGTGCTGTACAATAGCAGTGACAGCCAGACGGAGGAGTGAGAATACGTGAGAGGAACAACTGTGCAGGCACCCAGGCCAGTGAAGATGGAGGAAGAGGTGCCCCATGTGCTGGAGAAGTTTCCCCTTCAGCCCCTGTTGCAGACCCTGGTGAGTCAGGCTGTCCCTCTGCAGCCCGTGGAGAACCCCACACTGGGGAAGGTGGAGGCCGGCAGGAGGCTGTGAGCCTGTGGGAAGCCCATGCTGGAGGCTCCTGGAAGGACCTGTGGAGAGAGGAGTCCACACTGGAGCAAGTTTGCAGGCAGGACTTGTGACCCCGTGGAAGACCCATGCTGCACCAGTTACTGAAGAACTGTAGGCCATGGGAAAGACCCATCTTGGAGAAGTTTGTGGAGGGCTGTATGCTGTGGGAGGGACCCCACCCCAGAGCAGGGGAAGAGCATGAGGAGTCCTCCCCTTTATAAGGAAAAAGCAGCAGAGAAAATGTGTTATGAACTGACCTATGAATCCACTGCTGGCCAAGGCTGAGCCCATCAGCACTGGTGGTAGCACTGGTGGTAGGCTGAAGTAACACTGGGCAGGTTGTTTTGCTGTTTATTATTATTTAGCAGTGTGGGAAAAAGGAAATAGATGAATAAAAATTAAAGTAAACTGCCTCTTCCAGTTAATTTTCTCACCCTGCAGCTTGTCCTGCATGGGTCATCCTGGCAAGTAGTTTTAGTAATGGCTTAGAGGAAGTCCTTAAATTACTCCAGCACCAATGAATCCATTTCACTTGAAGACAGATGTGTTCAGGTCCAACTCAGCCATCCTGAAGCTTCACCTAGTGAACAAAGAATAGAGGAAGATTTGTTATGAACTGTAGTTAAAGCAAAATTTTGTGACTCAGCTTGTTTCAGCTGAAAAAATTCCAAATGAATGGAAACAGATCTCCTTGCTTTGGGTGTGATTGCAAAGATGCCCACTTCTTTTCTGGGCTTCAGCATATGTACATTACAGTTAAACTGGGATTTCCAAGCTACAGCAGCATATCTATACATCCATACTGCATTTATACACAATTTTGGAAGTCCTAATTAGTCCCCTGGGAGTCTCTGCTACTGACTATGACCCTGCTGTGTTAAGTGCTCAGATTTAAATAGATGTATCAGCTCCAAAAATAGGCATTTCTTCCAATGTCAGAGCAGAGGTGATGAGTAGATAAAGGGGAACAGTTCTAATGTTGTAGTTTACATGCTTTGGTACTTCAAGAACTTGAATTTGTGCCACAGGACAGAAAAAAGCAGCTAAAGGAGGATCTTAGATAAAATATTCTGGATCCCTACCCACATATAGGGGGCTGAGGCATTCATCTATGAGACTCAGAAAAATCAGGAGTGGAGGATGGTCATCTTAAGGACTGCTTAGTAGCTTTTTCTGGCGCTGTCTGAGGAAGATTCTTGTTGATTATTCCCTCAAGACATACATGCTCACCCTTCAGGAGCATTTCCAGTCAAAGTGCTGAGAAAAAAAAATTGCAAGAAAAAGACTTGAACAATGCAGAACCCAAAAGAATTTGCTGTAAATTCTGTCTTCTGTCCCTACCTTCACAACTTCAAATACATATAAAGGCTTTCTTTCTCTGCCATGAGTGAGTTTTGACCTACCATAAATTGTTTTATGGACCAGACATGGTGCAGAATGAGCTAGTTGTCACCTCTGTAGATTACAGATTGCATTTCACTATTCATTGTTTTTAAGATGGAATTCTGCCTCTCCAGATGAGAATGCAGGCAGGTGCACTGGCGGTAATGGCATGCTTGTGTGGATATTAGTATTTTATTTAACCTGGGTTTATTGGAGGAAGATAATATTTTGCAGCCATACTAATCCATGCACAGGCAAGTGATAAATGTTGTCAAGTGAAACCCTATAGATACAAGGAAGAGATTGTTTACTGACAAATCCAACATCTGTCCAACTTCTGTATTAACTGCTAAGTAACGGGTCATTGGTGATTAATGTGTCAGTCAGAATGTGGGGAATTAAAAGAGTTTGATAACATCAGTCAGGAGGACATTGAAAGGACTGACTGAGATGCTGCCTTTCTTTCTCAGCTCTGGGGCCCAGGCAACAGGTTATCGTCTATATCCTGGAGAGACCAAGAAACCACCTCTCAAAGAAACTTGTGGAGGATTGAATTTGCATGGGCGCTAAATTATTTTAGTCTTTATGCAATATAAATGCTATGTAAGTGAATATTGCAGCTGCAGTCCTATTAATAGAGGTAGGAGAAGAAAAGAGCCATATCTGTGTAGGAAGAACCACAATATCTCTAGTAGCTAACTCCATCTTATTTTTAGTTGTGCAAAGCCTTACAGATAATATTTAATATTTAATATTATTTCTAATATTTTCCCAATGTATTTAATGTTTCCTTTTCTAAGAGCCCTTCCTCTGAATACTGGCGGGCAATGACTAACATCTGCTTAATTAATATTTTAGCTTAGAGTCTCTGAAGCCCAACGCCATGTCATGCTTCTTGAGCAGACAGGGAGTTCTAGTTCACATTCCAGTGGAGTGATAAACTGAGGGGCAGGGAGGGGACAGCTACAGAGGAGTTTGCTCAGCAGGCCCCCTCCACATCACATGGGCATAAGGAGACAGCCAGATCAGACTGGCAGCACAGTCAGTGGCTGACACAGGATTCCTACTGTCTGACTGCTGTCAGGGGCTGTGACGGATGTTATCCTTTCGCTGTGTTTGCACTGTCAGAAAGCATCCGTCATACCAAGGTGAGTGTCACTCAAAATGCATTGCACACTCCCCACCTCTACTATGCTGCAGGTGCAGTTCACAATTAGGCATGAGACTGATGTGCCAAGACAACAGTAGGAACGAGCAGAGAGGACCCCAGATTTTTCTAGCTTCAGACCAAATTATTTTTATCCCTGTAAGGAATGAACATTAAAGCTAATCCCAAATGCTCTTGAATTTAGGGATGTGGGTGTTGAATTTTGAATTGAAATTCTAGCTTTCTTCACTTTAGGGCATTTAGATTCAGCATATTAGAGCAAAAGAGGATGAACTGTCAGTTCTCATCCTTTGAATATTGCACAAAGCTGGTGGGGCACATTTGTGACTCTCACTGAGAATATGTACTTTCCCTTCTTTCAACTGACAAGGTACAGAAAACTGCAACATGTTTAGGAAAAAGACCTCATATTTGACCAAATTAACATGTTAAGAAATATTAGGTCTGATTCTGGTTTTGTTTTGTTTTGTTTTGCATTTCCAGATCACACAGGAACAACGAAAAATGGGACTCCCAAGAGAAGCTCTGGTCTGCTTAGCCTGAACCCTCCCTTCACCTGCATGATAGTACGTGCTGCTGTGTCGGTTCCTGACACCCTTAAACCAGCATCACATGTGCTCCCATCTATATATGCAGCAAGCTAATTCCCTGGGGCCAGAACTAGGGAACAGCCCTGCCTTGCACCTATCATGGAGCAAGAGTTGCTGCAGGCACCAACTCGTAGAAGGGCTAAGATGCGTGTGTCTTACCTAGATTGGTGTTGGCTACTGCAGTCAATTCCCTCACTGCAAGGGAGATGCAAGATGTACCTGAATGAGCTCAAAATTGCTTGCTTCCTACGGTTTCTGAGACCTGTGCTAGTCAGAATAGAAGAAATCAAATTCTAGTGAAAATTATGTGGCATCCAAGGTGAGTGAACATATGTTCCATGGAACAAATTGCAGTGATGATAATACAGTGAACATCAAACTATGAAAGGTTTCCTCTCGTGGCTAGACAGTAAGACTCCTGAATCAGGAGATAATTTCAACAGGAGCTCATGACAATTGGAGCGCATTAAAATGAAAGTGGCTTGTTCTGAAAATATGTAAAAAATACACAGGTGACAGTAGAACTTCAATAAAACTATGAGGATACCCTTCACCTCTGGTCAACCTTATGTTCTAAAAAAGATACCCAATAAAGTTACATTAAGGTTGCAAAGCAAGCACTGAAAAGTTACAAAATGCCAGAAATAAGCTTTCTGTGTATCTCTCTGCATTTCTATCCGTAGAGCCCTGGGCTGTCCCCTTGTTGTATATGATTTTTGGCAGTTTGACAGAGGATCATCCACAGTTTTTCTGCAACACTGTCTCATTCAGTGCCCTGGCTGGACAGCACTCAGTGATTGAGTGGCTCCTCAATATTTTTGTTTTACCCTTATATTTCAGTGCATGGCCCATGGAAACATTTATTTTATGCTACTCAAACCTTTCCATGTGGCAGAATTATAGATGTCCTCGTGGAATTTTTCTGTGGTGTTGCTCATTGCAAATTTTATTTGTGCGGTATGTTGTGGTGTGAGGGGTGATGTTAGCTTAATTTTTGTATTGAAGAAAGGTAGACAGATTAAGCTTGAAATTAACTTTTAATTTGGGCAGCTAATTTGAGGCACCAAAGACCATCTCTTTTGTAGAATATTTCGTGCAGAACTATTGGTAGACTGTCTTAATCATAAGACCACTCTTTCTCATACAGAAATCCTGTCTTCCTCAGCACAAGCCTTCAGCCTCTTTACAGGAACTCTGTTGAGGAAACTTACATCAGAAACTTGAGCCATCCCAGAAAGCGGTCCACCTTTTGCAACTTTTATTCTGAGTCGCTGAGTCCACTGCTTGAGCTAATGGAGAAACTGGAGGATGATGGTAGGTTGACATCTTTCACATGATCAGACAGTACTAGAAGTACAATATAAACATTACATAAAACTCAGCATTAAGTCCAACCTTTGAATGGTTTTGGAAATTGATCTTAAAGCCAGCTGATTTGCAGTATCATTCGCTGAAGACAGAGCAGTGTGGGCTGCAGCATCATAAGCAAAGTGATGCAGAGATCATGGTCGCAACAGAGCCTCCCCAGTCTCCCTGTTGGGAACAGCTGGAGGGAAGCAGGTGGCATCAGGTGTTCAGCATAAAACCTTGACAGGATCAGGAAGAAAACTAATGAAAAGTTATTGTCGCTCACTCATACTCCTACATCTTCCTACATCCTCTTGGTATTTTTTAGAATAACTGTAGATGCCTCATGCCAGCTGTCACATTAGCCCTTCACCAGACCAGGAGATGGGAAACTAACTGTTATGGCTTTAACTGGTTACAGGGTTATATTTCTCCTAGCAACTTTTAACCTCAAGGCAGAGAGCTTCTTTAGATCATGCCAGTATATGTTCCTTAAAAATAAAGACAATGAAAGTTTCTACCAGGTCAACACTTTTATTTAATCTGGGCTTTTTGTGCCTAGACCCCCTCCCACCCCCTCTGGGTTCCTCATCCTAATACTCAAAGCCTTGGACCCTTCCTACACAGTTTTCAATGCAGGTGCTCACTGCCCAAACCCCCTGTCCCCTATGGACTCAGTGTCTCTTCCTTCCCAAGCACTACCCCACAGCACTGCTCTTGCACACTCAGAGCCTGCTTTCTTGATGAGTCTTTCTGCTTGGGTTCCATCTCCTTACATGAGCAATGCAAAGCAGCAGGTGAGTTTAACTCAGCATCACTACTCACTCTGTCAATGGCAGTGTTTCCTGCAGCAGTCAACAGAAAGCAGAAGAGAGTTGACATGTGTCTCTTCATTACCTGTTCTTAAATTATGAAACAATTTGCTAAAAAATTATGTTTATCTACCAAAGCGCGGGCTAAATTACACAGTTCCTTCTACTTATCTCTATATCTCTAATGTCCAGCTCATCTAAAGCTAGTTGTCTGTTAAAGGTATGAACAATTGACAAGCTCCTGCAAAATACCCTTGCTCCCACCAAGCAATTCACAGTCCTCTGCTAACACAGCTAATCAAATTAAGCCTGTGAATAAACAGATATAAAAAAAATTAAGGAGCCAACTGCCTACCTGGACCTCTCTAAATAAAGACCTGTGTATTTATATGACAGCCTCATGAAATCTCTAATATTCAGAGCATTCACACCGCAAGAGGACTGTTCTGTTTCTCATGAATCAATCAAATGGTAGACCAAATCGGCAAAGGGAATTATCAAGGTGAGCTAAGACACTGCCAAATGTTCAGCTAAATGGGACCATAATTTATAAATACAAAAATGTGGAGCTTGCCTGCAAGCATTACATTCTTTGAATCTGTCCTTACATCTTTTAAGGAGTGGTCTCTGCCTTTCAAACAAACAAGCAAAAAGCAACCAAACAAACAGAAAGGATAATATTTGGGGGAGTGAAAATATAAATAAAAATAACTAGATGGGTACAATACTTTATAATTTAATAACTGTTATGATTTTCAAATGTTTAAATCACAATTTTTGCACTATTAAAAATGGTTCAAAATATTTAAAGTACAAAGCTCCATCATAAAAATTTAACAGTTTTGGAGTATCAAGACAATGATCCATTTTGTGCCATATCCACGTCTCAGCCCAGGCATGTTTCTGCAGAGGAATGTGTTCAAATCACTGTAAGCAACAATTGCAGAGTCATCAGGGGGATCTTTTTTCCCCAAATCTCCTCACAGTTATTAGATTTTAGTTATTTTATAGGTTCTCCTTCTGCTTATCTTTCTTAATATACTGATAAACTCCCAGATATAATGATAACTAGTGGAAATGTAAATATCATACATTAAAACTAAACAGGAATCAAGAGCTTAAATTTTTCTTTCCGTTTCCTTATTTCCTTTCATCCTTGGCTTTTGTTTTTCACTGAATAGTTCAACTATGTTAGCTCCTTGTGGTTCATTCCATTCATAAAGCCAAAGAAAATAACTTCCAAATAAAACTGTGGTGAAAATGTTAGGCTAGAAATGTTCCTTATCATATGTTCTGATTTTTTACACAGCGCAAATCAGATACTCTGAACCAATAGTTCCTGTGAAGAAGTTGTTTTGGAGTAGGATTGTCAATACTAAGAGATATGAGTTTGATTGAGAGACTGAAGGTTATTATGCTATCCCCATAATCAGGTTAATTACTGCCACTATTAGATATTGGCACATTATTCCAATTCTGAATACTTTTAATTTAAATTTCCAGCCATTCAATATTGGCTAGGCCTTTTTTTTTTCCAGGTTAAATATTTCACAAACATTTTGAGGAAGTGAATTTTATTTTGATTATTAAATGGAAAATGGTTTTGGATACCTTCTATAATTCTTTCTTATTCTGACAGCTACTCTAAAGCTGAATAACAAAAAAGATCATTCTACTGCTGGCACAGCAGACATTAGGCAAAATCCTATAAGGAAGAAATCCAGGATTTTAAGACAGCAAATGATGTACTGGGATAGAAACTATCTGCCTGTAACACTGCTCCAGGATGTGTACACAAGAATCTGTTCCTCACTGGACACCAGGATGAAAAATCTGAGAATAAAAAGAAACGCAAATGCAATTGACAACATCCAGGAGGAAAAAACAGCCTGAAGAGGCTAAGCATGAGATCTGCCACGAATCTTCAGTAATACTGCAGAGCATTCCCCAAAGGGACAGATGGTAGGAAATTCTGCAGTCATATCTGGTTAACCTGAATCCATTTATAAAATCAGTATTACATATCCTTTTAAACTGGTTGTCACCTTTTCAGTGTTTATCATCTTTGAGAGAGCATGCTCAGATAAATTGAGAAATCAGACCTGTACTAACTTTATCTGTGTCTTTGGCAGGAAAAGAATATATTTCAAATATCCATTCAATCCCACTCCACAGACATCATGATTCCTTTTTTGCATTACTGGAAGATGTAAATGAGAGAAGGGGATTTTTAGAATACATATTTAAAAATTATTCTAAATTACATTTATTTTAAAAGGTGTTTTCTTCATTAGAGAACATAGAACTTCAATTTTGTATAATTCAAGAGGGTAAAACCTAAATATGTTTAAAGGCAGAATATTTAATTTCATAACTGAAATGGCTGGATGAATGACAGGTGCTTCCAGCTTGTGAACTGTATGGAAGAATCCTTTTGGCCAGGTGCCTGGCCCTCCTCTGATCTTTTTTTTTTTTTCTTTTTGGTGGGAGTTGTGTCTTACTGTCCTAGAAACTCCATATTAGGAATTGTGAAGTCACATATCATGTTGCTTTACCCTTTTCTAGTAGATGGTGACATTTTTGCTTGATGCAGCAGAAGAATGGCTTTCCAGACACTTTTGCAAGTTAGCTGAGTGTCACAGATCTGCAACATGGGTGTACCTGAAGCTGAGGATCTACACTCCTCACAATAATTCTTAAATCAGCCGGAGGTTTTTGGGGATGAAGACTCACTTGTGTGGTTCAGAAAAGACAGCTTTTATCTGAATTTCTATGGTTGGAGTGTTTTCCTGTGCCTGGTGAATCATAGTTGTGTATGCAGAAAACTGAATCAGCACTGTGACTTTACTCACTAGTCACAGGTACTGCATGCATATAATGATTTATCTCGTTTGCAGCGCGGACTATTAAAAAAACCAAAATCCAATTGAAATATGATTCACATAATAGAATTTGATCAAAAGAGCTTTGATCCCAAGACCTGTGTTTCCCTCAGAGGAGAGTGATCCAGCTGATTACATCAGTTTTTTTAGTCCTAGACCTGCAAAAGGCCTCCAGTATCAGTCATAGCACTGTGAATGACAACACCTTGGGATTTCCAAAATGCACCATGTGGTGCTCTAAGCACTCCTGGATGGAGTAACCAGGGGTTTGCTCTTAGTCAAACAGTACTTCTTTGTGTTGAGCAGTCTTAATATGATAATATTCTGAGAGAGCCCTGGAAGCAGAAAACAGCCTGATCTCTCTCTGACATCACCTGAAAGTCCTGAACTTTATACTAGTCACACCTGTGTACCGTGAAGGAACCAGCTTCCAGGTGGTTCCTGGAAGGGCAGGAGGGGCAAAACAGTCATGCTTACAGTGGCAGCCTGGACACCAGAGAAGTTTTATGGGAAAGTGGAAACGGGCTCCCTCATCCCCATGGTTGATAGCTGAGTGCTGTCACTGAGTCCACTGCTTTGCCCTCCCCAGCTGAACTGGCTCTCCAAGTGTTGTCAGCTTTCCCATGTGCTTGGAGCCATGTCTGGGCAAGAGGAAGGGAAGGCCACAAGCTCTGCCAGCTCTGAAGGACTTTGTGTCACCGTCTTGGTAAGAATTGAGGAAATTAATTTAAAAATCAGGTGTCTACATATTTCAGGCTTTGACAGAGTCAGACAGAGCTGAGCAGAGGTTTCAGGGATCTATATTTGGACTGCAGTCCAGAGAGGCAGTTTGGTAGATATCAGCATGACAAATGTGACAGGCTTATAAAAATCTTCACCTTCTCTTCAGAAAGATAGTTAACAGAGTTTGTAATTAAGGGGACTGCAGATGTGAGATCCATTCCATGCCATGATTTCGGTCATCTCACTCTCACACTGGTCCCGGAGGAGAATCCAGGTGCTCTGTGCTTCACCAATTTTTTCTTCAGATGCCATCCTTTCCTTGACAAGGCCAGAAAAGCTCTTCCCCCTTCCTATTTCCCTCCCTGAGCCAACAGGCACTTTAAATATACAAGTACAGCTGAAACTTTCATTTAGATTCCTGGCGACTGGCACCACAGTTATTATATCCCCAGACTGACAGTTCCTGCTGATTGGTGCCACTCAATTCAGAAAGCAATATTGCTTTGATATATCAACCTGGCAACTGCCTGCAGGAAGCTATTCTAGTCCTTCTCTCTGAATTTCACTCTGAGAAATATACTCCTTTCAACAGGATTTTTAAGGGAAAAAAAGGCAGAACATTTAAGAGTGGGGATGGGAAGCTCAGTATGCCCCCCACAGCCTTAAACAAGAGCACCTTTTTTTCTTATCGAGGAGGTAGTAACTCTACAGGAGACAAAGACCATAGGAAGACCCTTTACTCCAGCATTTTACACACTCGAAAAATCCAAGTCTTATTCATAGAAAAAGGAAAGGGTTTTTAAAAATTTACCACTGACCTATATGTCCTTTATGAAGAATATGACATGTTGGTGTTTTAAGAATATGTTTGATGTTTCAGTTCAGGCTTTGTTGGGAAGCTCAAAGGTCAAGTAGTCAAGATGTTAATGGAGCAAACAGAGTTGGTAGAGTTGTGCTCAGTAGCACTTCAGCTGGGAAGATTAGGAGAGAGTTTCCTGGGATACTGACAGTACTCAGCTGCAGCCAAGTTAGGGGACAGACCACTTACCCATTGTAGGAGTTGGTGAAAAGTAAACACAAAAGGATAATTGAGTTTATCTCAAAGGTGGAAACTAACACAACAGGAATACAAGAAAGCAGGCAAATGAATTTTATTTAAACTGCGTAGAAGGAAGGAAATCTGAAATCAATGAGTTGCAGAACCAGAATAGATTTAGATCAAAGTCACTCTATATTCCTATATATATTACTGCTGATGACCTGATACAAGACTAATCATGTTCTCTTGCTCCTGCTTCCAGAGTGCTTCCTATTTTCTTCTGAAAAAATGACATCAAATAACCTTAGCCATGACCAGCTCTTCCTGGGCTTATTTTTAACATGGTGGTCTCAGGACAGAAATTTTCCCCTGTCCCATAACATAAGAAATAGCTGAACTTGAGTTCTCTGTGCAGGCAGATGGAGCTGGCCTGACTGAGTACCCTGACATGCACACAAAGACATTCTTGAGAATCCATCCCTTAGGTCTTCTGCAGTTCCTCCTCTTATTTTCTTTTAATTCTTAAAAGTTTCTCTTCAGTTCCTGGGGAAAAATTGCCTGGCTACTACTTATTTCTAATAGTACTTTTCCTGTTCCTAAGTAACTGCTTTTCATAGAGGTAGTTTATTCTCACAATAGTGATGTGAGCCACAGACTGTGGTTCAACCTGAAAGCTCTGGGACCAGACTTAGGTCTATGCTGTGAAGTGTTTTGCTAGAATTGCCAATAGCAAGAGCCCGAGGAATTTCCAGAAATGCAGGTGTCTGTTTATGATTTCTTTATCTTCTTTGAATGTGATTGCATTCCCTTTAGCTATTGTGTGTATCATCCTTCCATTTAGAGTTATTTTCTTAAGTGTATCTGGAGGGCAGTGGAAGGCTCTTAGTGAAGCAGCATTGCATGCTTCAGTAATGCTGTATGAGAATATTCATTCAATAGTTTATGTAAGAAGGAAGCAGATGTTTTTGACATGTCAGAAATGTAAGAACACTTTATCTTGGTGAACTGCTTCTATCAGTTCCTGCAGATATTTTTCACCTGTGCACATCTCCAAAGAAAGAATTTAGAAGTAGTAGAGAACTCCTGAGCTCTCAAATGTGCTGTTGCTGCAGATGGAGGTCACAGCACCTCTGTGCACTTTGTTATTAATACAATTGTAGATGGAGCAGGTGGCAAAACCTATTATATGAAATCCTATTAATCGAATGCCTAGTTAGAAATATCCATTTTTTAAAGATGGCTGTATAGCTACTAGTTACAGTGATTTAAAGGCCAGTTATTCAGCAGCTTTCTCCAAAGATTTGAACTGATTTCCTTGTAATAACAATGCCACAATTTCTTTATCTTCTGCTATCACCTTTTGGTCCCCTTGCTACGATGTAACATTTCATATTTTTTCTGTCTGTGTGCATAGAGCTAGAAGAGCAATTAGGTCTCCTGCTTCAGCAAACCAATGAAAGGAGATGCCGTGATGTAAAAGAGGCCTTTTTTATCTTGCTTTCAAAGCTACTGTTACCTGCATGAAACTGTATTTCTGAATTACTTAATTTCTAAGAAGTTAGAATATGAGGTAACTGACAACCCTCTGCATCTGCACACCCTCACATTTACATGCATGAGAGTGAGAAAAATAAAAAAAAATGCTCTAGTGCCATGGACTGTTAAGGCAGCTGCATATAATATTAAATAATATTAATATAATACTGAATTTTTTGTGTTTGTGCTGGAGCTGGAAGAACATGCAAAATGTTTCTCTCCAATTAGCAGGTAAGTTGATTACTGGACTACCATCTAAGTGGAGCACTGGAGAATCAGTGGGTTGTGGCCAGGCTGCTGGTGCTGCTGGTGACATCGTGCAGCCATCCGGTTTGCTCGGCTGTGCAGAGACACTGAGAGGAGTAGTGCTGGTTCCTTGCCTTGTACTCCCCTAACCACATGATGAGCCACCTGGGCCCGCACAGGGAAATGCATCTCAACCCCCTCCTTATGAACCAGTGAGAGGAATATTTCAATGAAGCTACTGCCTCCTTCCTAAGCATTCAGTCAGGCAAAATTTGCATTTAAAATAATGCTCATTCAGAAGTGCAGAGAACTCCCTCCTACCATAGGACAATATTTTGGATGGCATCAAGAATAATTTGAAGAGTCTTTTGCGTGAGAAAGAGAAATTTTGGGACTATTCTTATAATGGGATTATCTTTCCTACTTGAAAAACAAAAAGTGTTCCAAATGAAAATAAAAGGATGACAAGGGAAAATGTTTCTGGAAAATGTATCTATTTCTGGTGCTGCCTCCCTTTTACACCCTCTTTGTTGCAGAAATACAGCACCTGGTCAGATGGGCTGCTCATAGCGCTCCCAAGTCCTTCTTGCCTGGCTGTTGAGGGCATTTATCTCAACATGTCAGTCATGGGTCACAACAAAGTTGTAAGACTTGCAAACTACAGGCTTCTTCTGGCATAAAATTAAGGGGTTTTTTTAATGGCAAAAAGCTGAAGATGGAAATGACCCATTGGGTGTGACAGGATCCATGTATTTCTCTCTTAAACACTCATGGAGATACCATAGAAGCAGATTGAGGTGACGATGCTGCCAATCTCTTTCCCTCCAGCTAGTTATTACTGAGATGTCTCCTAAACATGGAGTTCACAGTGGTGCTGGAGATGATGAGAAATCCATGAAGGTTTAACTGGAGTCCAGTATCCCATGCACTCCTGCATTCTCCATTAATGACTTTTTCACTCAAAAGGGTTGACATTTTGTTTGATATTTTTAACCAATAAAAACATTTATCAATAAAGAGTATCCTTTTCTTCATTTCCCCCTCAGCATATTCAATGAAAATGTACCAACATATTGAGCCTAACAGGGAGTTTTCTTTGAGAGGAAAAGGCTACAACATCCCAAGGAATTCTCAGATAATGTGAAACACTTCACAATATGAATCAACAATCTGATTTATAGAGTGTGCAATATGAGCCATATCTGGATGTAAGATGTCATTGCAGATGTCAGTGAAAGAGGAGAACAATGAACAGAAAAGAGTGTGGAGAGGGAAAGCTGCAGAGCTAAATCCAAGTCTTTTGTAAGTGGACATTAAAGCACTGATTTCACATAAATGAGTGTATTCTGCTGAGAAGGACAAAATGGATTTAAGGTTTTGACAGACTGGTTTTGTGCAACCTGGGATGCAATCGCTTGTGAAGTGTCTTCAACACTGACTTAGAGGAGCTGGTACCACAAGAACTGCTGAATAAATACTCCCAGAGCAACAAAGAGGGGTGACACGGTTACTGCGTCAGACCACTGAATTCTCTGTAAGTGCTCTCAGGACAGCATAGCCAATTTATAAATTCTCAGTATTTTCTGGCTAATGGTTTTATAGCTAGAGTACCTTCACAGATTCCATTCACAGTTATTTGCAAACTTCACTGTTAATGAAAAATATTGTTTTAGTTTTGTATTTTTTTGCATTTGAAGAAAGGCTGCACTGTTGGCAAGGTTTTCTTGGTTTTCTGTTGTTTTCCTAAAGCTACTCTGTACGTTTACAAATGAAGTATTTCTTCATAATAAGATATGTCAAACTTCATTTTGCAGTGAATCAAAGACATTGTGCCTGGGGAGAACTTTAGAAACTGAAGCGTGCCTAGAATTAAAATCTGAAGTTAGGCAGTTTGTCCTAAATCTCAGATTAAATGGCAAAGATTCCCAGCAGATGATAAAGGATATGCTCTGTAGAAAATAGTCTGGGATAATTAATAACATTTGATTACTTACTTGCTTTGCTACATTTCAGTGTTCTGACTTGACAAAGTTCTGTTGACACACTGCACACATGCTTATGTTTACTTGAGAATATGTGTTTCTGGAACCCATCAGAGGCACTACCTGAGCCCAAGATCTGGTCTTATTTCTTACTTAAGAGCCTCAGGACCTGATTTATATTCCCTTGAAAACTTCACAAAAGCCCCGCCCAGGTTCTAGAGGCAGTGGCGTTAGTGCTTCAGAAGGTGGCAGTCTGCTTCTGAACCGTAAGTAAAAGCATGCTCCAAAGTCGAGGGAACCAGAGAGGTGGTGAACAGCACATAAATATAAATACTTCAAAGTGCTAAACACTCAAGACTGCTCCACTGCTCCACTAAAGTACTTAAAATGAGTGACCAATTCCTTCCTGAAATGGACCCATGCAAACATACTTGTCTGGATTGAGTCAAAGGCTTTGGTACACTGGGAACCTGGGTTTATGCCTCCTTCTGCGTCGCAGGATACATAGCTGGGTTGTTTTCATTAATTTCAGCAAAAGTCTGCATAAATGAATTTTTCTGCAGTGGAGTCAGTTTATCTGTTTATCTCTTTTCATCAGCATTTTGGAAAGAAAAGGAAAGAAAACAAGTAACACATCCAGGATGTTATGAACCATTGACCTATATTTGAAAATAAAAAAAAAACACCAACAAACCAAAAAAATCAAGTTTATGCAGAGGCTTAGTTTTTGAGTACTTAGATTAAAAATTAAAATCTAGGGAAAATGATCGACATTTGCCTTATGAAGATTGTCCCGGTCAGACGTTTCAAGATATGTACTGAAAAATAAAGGCATTCAAAATCAACACTGAACAATTTAACTGCCCTAGATATAGAACAATCTCAAATTCTGTCTCTGTGTATAGCTCTGTGTACATAAATATATAGACATATATTTATATGTGCTGGTTTCATGTTAGTGAAAGAACTTTTGTCAGACACTGTATGGATGATTCTGAGTGGATGTTCAACACCAACTCCTCTACTGAAATTATGAAAGTATAGTCATATTAAGAGAAAAAAATCTGTAAGTATATTTTAAAAGTTTTACGAAAGATGTAAACATTGCAATGTCACAGGAAAAGGAAGTCTCATCCCTGAAGTTTCAGTCTGTCAGAGATGAAAGCTAAATGTCTGTAATGATTTGCTGTTTTACAGACATGCATAAGAAGGAAGCTTCTATCCAGTTTATTTTATCACTCAAAACATGTTTAGAACATATTTTCTATTATCATGATTACCCAGTCACATTTTCAAAGTGTGTTCCCTTCCCGTCTCTTCATATCTAATACTACTAAAACTGTGCTGTATTGAAATATTTGAATCTTTGCTTTTACATCTGTCTTCTGCACTAGAATCCATCAGTCTTAGGGTACTTAAAAAACAGCAGATAGGAAAAACTAGTAAGTTACACCCAAGAAAGGATGAGCTCCCTACCTCCATTTTTTTTGCAGCAAAATACTTATTTTTTTTTCATATTTATAGAAAACATGTCTTTGTAGCAAAGTTTTCCCTCACCTCAGCTTTTCTTCTGTGTTTCATCTCAGGCCAGCCAGCATTCATTTTATTTCTGTGCACAGCATCAGGTCCTTTAAAATAAAACAGATTTTGCAATTATTCTGATTTTTTGGTGCTACTACACCAAAACCATTTTTTATAATTTTTGTATAAAACATTTTTTAACATTACCTATATTAGGCTAATACAAGGAAAAAAAAAAAACAAAAAAACAAACCTGTTTATGCAGAAAGAAAAAAACCAAAAAAGAAATGTTTTCTTTGAAAAATACTACTGCATTAAAGTGTCATTGCAGAAATAGAACCGTTTCATATAAACATTAACCTTGTAGTGCAAGAAAAATGTTTGAATGCCATAGCAAAATGCACCTGACCATATATGAAATATTTCAAATACAAAGGAGGTCTGTAATGTTTGTCTTGTCAAACTTAGAGCACAGAATAAAAAACATTCACTTCTGCATTCTCCTGCTTGCTTTTTTTATTTCTTTACCAAGGGAGCATCAATGCATATGAACAAAACAGTTCCACTCAGTAGGGCACATAGCTCAGAGCATTCTGTCCCATTTTCAGTGACCTGGAAAGCATGAAGGCTGTTGTGCTGGAAAAAGGGGGAAAAAATAAAAAAAGAAGAAAAAAAAGATAAAAGGGGAAAAATAAAGAGAGAGAGAAAAAAACCCAACAACTTACCAGTGTAGCTGTATACAAATAATACCTTCATCATCAACATAAATTTGAAATCTATCAGTTTCCTTGGAGAAAGTGATTATCAAGGAAATGGAAGCATGGTGCTCTGTCTCACCATGGTGTCATTTGGGAAATGTTGAGAAACAACAGTGATAATGAATTTGAAAAGTAACATCTGTGTTACTGTCATAACAAAATAGTAATAAATAAAAAGCCAGTCACAGGAGAAAATAATGGGACAAAGCTTCTCATAGGACAACCCTTATCACATAGGACACCACTGACTGAAGCACTATTTTACTTCATGTTATTGAGGTGTATTACACAACATAATGAGACATTATTCTATTTATACAAAATCAATTGGAATAAATTCCAGAATTATCACACAGTGATGACAATTCCACACATCCACACTGAAATAAAGAAGACAATAGGGCTTTTTTCCACTGCTGTATACTTAACCTTTTCTGTAGTCACCCTGTCACTAAAGGATACAGGTTGCTTCTTTCCCTTTTATCCTGTAGAATGACCATGTCATTCTCATGGCAAGAATTTAGTCTTCAGGGCAAGATGCAGGCATGAAAGGGCATCAGTTTGGTGGGTATTCATGGGATAAACGGGAAGGGAATTTGAGCAGTGGCAAAGTTGGCTAAGGCAGAGATAACAGTCCAGAGAAAGATCACTGACCAGTCATTGTATGGATATGATAGCAGCTTTGCTGACACCAATAGTGTTTCACATAGAGTTTTCTCATGTCACAGAACGTCACAGGCAAAATTTAATGGAGCTCTCACACTGGCTATGGGGCCACTGCATGAATCCTGAGGAACTGCAAGATGTGCCAAATAGAAGAGAAAAAGCTGTTTCTATACTAAAAGGTCCCTCTGACTAAGGGTCATGATGATTATTTGTTACTGTCTGGTTTTAGTGAGTTGGTGGCCAATGGAAAATTCTCAAGCACTGACAGCACAAGCTTGACTCATATTCTGTAGTGGAACAAGTGCAAATGAAGAGGAAAATTTCCAAAAAGGTGATACTTGCATTTGTGGTCATACATCGCAAAATTTACATCTGCAATTCAATTATGTATAGCAATTTGAATACTGCTACTTCTAGCTTCCAGATGGCTAAAAGGTTAAATCATTTACATGGAAAAAGATGTGCAAGCTGAGCATATATTTCAAAACATATAGCATATTTTTCCTTGCAAACTGGGAAAGATGGTCTTGGTCTGTCTAAAAAAAAAGTCCATTGGTGACTGCCACCTTCACTGTAAGTTATTCTTGATATTATAAATCCAAATATTTGTAGAAATCCTTATCCATTTTGTTTCATCTTACAGTCAATGCTTAGGTATTACGGTGCAGCGTGGTTGACACTGGGTTCCTGTATCTTCTATCTCAGGTCTAGTCATATATAGCTGAGAACTGGCCACTCTTGCTAAAATTATTGGCATCAGAAGTAGGTGAATAAAGAACAGTATGATAGAAACATCAGAAGAAATCAGTACAATACGATAGAGCTTTCAAGGACTATGGTATATTGTTAAGCGTAAAGTTACAATTGGTCATGTTTGTTTTTAAAACTGATGAAATATATAGCAGCATGATGTCTTCCTTATAATTCCTCTCATGGAGGTTATTCTAAAATAGGATGAACTTTATATTTAAATTTGTTAGCAACTATTTGTGCTTTTAAACTGGAGAAAAAGTGGCAGTTCTATAAAAATAACATTCCAAAATAGAATTAGCTTTAAATATTAAAACCAACAGAATCATGCTACTAAAAATAAATAACTATCACTGATATGAGACTGTCTTGTTCAGAAGAGTCCTGTAAAAATCTAAGACTCAAGCATATCAAATAGCTTCTCAAAAAAATGAAAAAGCATTGTGATGTGGTTTTAAAGTCATGTGAAAGTCAGATCCATTGGGAGAAAATGATGCTGGAATGGTGACATCTAATATATAAAAGGTCTATCCAAAATAATGCCAATCAGTCCTTAGGAATATTTTACTGCTATACTGTGATGTGCCTATGGGGAAAAAAGGGAAGAGGTAGCATAAAACTTACTTTAAGATGGCGATTTGAGGAATGAAGAAGTGGAATCACAGAAGTACAATTTCTGATTAGCATATTATGTAAAAACATTGAATCTATTAAGAAGAATTTTTCTAAGTGGCTAGAGTCTGTACAAAAATCACATAATGATAGCAACCAAACTGAACCCAAAAACATAAATCTTAAGTTAGTAGCCATATTTGTAATTTTAAAATGCAATATAACAAATTGTGATTATATTGACACACACAGTCTTAAATAATATACGTAAGATGGGAAAAATTAAAAGTATCATAGCTAAATGTAAGGTGAACATAAGCAGCAAATTCTGTTACTAGAATATGTAATTATCAACAAATTTCCCAAGATTTCTGACTGATGTTACCATCAATACATTCCAAATTATGTCCTCTTTGTCATGAAATTTGAAATTAGCTGTAACATCTAGTAACCCACACTCCACTCAGCTCTGCAAAACCACTAAATGTGAGTATTTTTGCACATTTAGATCAGTTAAAGAAATTAGAAGCACCCACAGGAAAGCAGTAACAAAAAAAAATAGTGTTAGAAAACAACATCTGAACTTATTCAAAGATCAAGCATTAGCTGATATTAAAATGTTTCATTGTCAATGTCCTTCACACTCTCCTGAATATTGATTCTTCAGTTTAAGTCCCTTCAGAAAAACCCATTATAAGTACAGAAACTGTCTTTTGAAAAACAAGGATTCTGTCTGGAAATGTTTCATTGTAGAGAAATAGAATCATAAACCTGAGAAAACTTCAACTTTCTTCTCTACTGTAATTTTCTTCTGTTTGCCTTACTTTTCTTATCTGTTAAATACCTTTTATATTATTTTCCTTTTTTTCTTCACATTCACTCATTTATTAAGCTTCTCTTTGTTTCTTCATCTTTCACATACTACACATCACAGTTTCACATATCTATTATCTTATTTTTCTTTTCTTCTTTTCTTTTCTCTTTCTTCTTTTCTTTTCCTTTTCTTTTCTTTTCTTTTCTTTTCTTTTCTTTTCTTTTCTTTTCTTTTCTTTTCTTTTCTTTTCTTTTCTTTTCTTTTCTTTTCTTTTCTTTTCTTTTCTTTTCTTTTCTTTTCTTTTCTTTT
>VZTI01000705.1:0-51740 GCA_013397865.1 Struthidea cinerea | reverse complement strand
TTACCTAATTTTTTGTAATTTCTCTCCCACTATGTCTCTGGTTCTGAAAGGAACAATAAGACCCCCAAGACTTCTCATTTTGATACTATCTAATCTTCTGCAGTAGTTTTACAGAAATGGAAAGGACCCTTGGAAAACACACTAACTGGTTATGGTCCAGCCCTCTGCTCAGTTCTGTTAGTATTCAGCTTTGTGATTTGGGGTAAATTCTTGAGCCTCATTTGCTTGCTACTTTTTATTTGCTTTCATATATGCTGAGGTAGTGGAAGGCAAATTCTTCAGTTTTAAATCTTTCTTTAAAAAAAAAAAAAAAAAAAGTCAGTTTGGTTGACTAGGTACAGACAAGAAATACTATGTTCGCTGAAGTGTGCTGTACCTGGCCACCACTGTCTCACATTCACCGTCAGGCTGTTGTTGGACTGAACAGTGGCAGCAGAAACTCTTTGACCTGCTGCTCTTATGGAGAGTGATGGCTCTTGTTTTAGTTACCTGAAGCTACTTTTTAGCTACCTGTACTGAGAATCATGTGGGGTACTCTCCAGCACGAGGGAGAACCTTGATGATGCCTCAGGGCTGTTACAGAAAGTTGTGTGAAGTATTTTTAGAGCTGTAAAATGAATTTTGAGGACAGACTTTCTGCACATGCTTACAAGGACTAGGGATGCTTTCAGAGGGATCCTTCATGCAAGCTGTCCAGACTGAGTTGGCAGAGGGAGAGACGAATGAGGGTGGTTATAAAGATGAATGTCCTTTGGAGCATGTTTTCCTGTCATGCCAACTGTGCAACTCCTAACACAGCCTCATGAGCAAGGCAGAATGAATTGTGAAGCAGTTTGTCCTCAAGGATCCTGCCAAGGATGATCTAGAAAACCCCAGAATACTGTGAAATTTGCTGTGAATGACTAAATAGGTCCTTAAAGTGTTAGTGTTGTTACACTGTGAACAGTCGGGAAAGACAGTGCTGTGAATAAATACCTGAAGTCATCTAAACATCTCATGGCACTTCAGTAACTTCATTACTATTCAAGTTGTTCTGAACTGTATCTTATAGTCACTTCAATATGTGTGTGAATTTTTAACTTGAGAAGTATTTATCTTGAAAAGGGCACCACAAATATGTATCATCTCTGTGTCCTTTTCTTCTTCTAGGCTTTCCTTTCCTTTTTTTCTTCTTTTATCCTCTTTTTTTCCAATTTGCTTGTATTCTTTCTTCAGTTTTTCTCATCTTTCTTTCTCTCCATCTGTTTTCTACAAGATGTTGCAACAAATCTTAATATGTGCTAATGAGTATTCCCCAATGCATTTAAAATTTACCAAAGGAGGAGCAGAAAGAGAGTGGAGAAGTAAGAGCAGTGTTGCTTCCAGGTTGAGTTCATTTCAATAATCAGGTGTGGCAAGTCATGTGTCATTTGTTGTGGCAGGAAGGAAAAAGGTGAGATATGCAGACAGAGTTTAATTTTTTTTTCATAAAATACTGTTGAAATTCTACAGAATCTCTCAGACTCCCAGCAGAGCTTCTTGGTCAGTGCGATATTTTCCAAAACACAGTCATTACCTGTACTTGAAGATTCATTTCTAAATTAAGATAAAAAACAGCAGTGTATTTTTTTTCCATGAATGAAGCTGGGAGCAGAGCAATAGCAGTCATATTCACAAATGCAGCTCTGCTGTTTTGACTCCCCCAAAATTCACAAAACAATGTAAATACCTCAATCCCTTGAATCGTGGGACAAAGCTGCAGCCAGTGTTGGAAGATGCAGAAGCTGAGGAGAGAAGGCTGGTGTACAGCAGCATCCTGTAGTGCTTGTGCGTGCCATGGGACTCACTGATTGTGTGCCAGCTCAGTAGGACTTTTTGGGCGTGATAGAAGGAGATGCCCTTGGAGCCCATGCCAGAGGAGGCGGAGGCCACTGCGGGCCTTGTACAGAAAGGCTCCTGCTCTGGCGGCGTGGGGCGAGGCAGGGCAGCTGCTCTGTTACCGTGGAACGGAAACAGGAACATGGATGCCATGAGAACTGTGGCTACCCTTGCTTATGCTTCAGTCCTCATCTCTTAAATGAGATAAAAGCTCTCTGGAGCCTCTGAGGAGACAGCTGTTACTCATTAATATCTGCTCAGATGCTATAATAGTGGAGGCCATATAACTAAATATAGCTCCAGCTCCTAATGTGGGGAAGACACAGTCTTCATGTGAATGAAGGAGGATGTCTAACTTCACCCCTTCCTCTCCATTGTAGTTTCCCTTCTGCATTAAAGTTTCCCTTGAGAGTCCTTTCATCCTTCTTTTTCTCTTGTGGTGTAAAATTATCTTCTGTTCCTCTGAACACCAAGATGCCAGCTGCTTCCTAGGGAAGGGACAGAAGGTGGCAGCCCTTTTCTAAAAGCTCGAATCAAGCTATAATTGACAAGGAGGGTTCCTTCTTCTGTGGATTACTGGTTGAAATGTTTTGGTGACTTCTCTACTGAAACGAAAGCTCTGAATATATGTGTCGAAATAAAACTCACCAGATCCCAGTTCCACTCCTTATTTTCTCAGCTTCCTGGGAATCTCGCTGGCAGGCTACTGAGGCTCCAAGATGCAGAGCCCAGGCATGTGGGACAGCCCTGTTGCACAGACGGCAGTCACTGGCTGCCAGATGGGGATCCAGGAGCTAGATTTGGCAAGATGTGGAATTCCCAGATATGTTTAACTGACATCCATCCCGAGTGAGCCCTGTCCTTGTTCGCAGGTGAATATCTGCTCTGTAGCACCTGTTGAGCAGGATTCCCAGCACGCTGGCAGGAATTTGACAACTTTTGGATAGAAACCTTCATGATCGTCCAAGTTCCTCCAAATCACTGCCTGTATTTTGGCTGAAACTTGCTGAATTAGAACACTCCTCACAAAACATTTTGGTGTCAACAACACCCTTAGCCTAAGAGGTGTCTGTCACTGAAATCGAGATACAGAAGAATTCTGCTCTCTGGGCAGGATGGGATTCCTGGTAGCTCCCATTCCCACTGACTGTCCTCCCATGAAGAACCAGAGAGAGGGTGTGCTATAGTGTGGGAAGGAACTTAACTTCCTCTCACTCTTCCACAATAGGATAGTTTCCAGTCCTGCCCGTATAAGGATCTGGATCTTCATTCATAATTACATATTTAGATTATTGTCACTATATAATGTGTGAGCTCTAAGTAATTTATATTATTTTTTTGTCACTGCTTTCCTGAACCTACTACCTGGTTCACAAAGACTGAATCATAAAGCACAGATCCTTAGACAGGTGCTGAACAGGACACAAATCTCAACACAGGGCCTGTTATTTAACCGTCATTTTCATATTCTTGTTTTCACAGCTTCCACCAGCATGTTTTCTACTTGCAGTCTGTTTCCTACCCTGAGAGATCAAATGATTAATTGCCAAAACTGTAGTCTTGTGAAGATTTCCTTCTTCAAAGCTGTTTCCACTTATTTTGCTGTGGAACAGAAGGAAAAGACAGGGTCAATACAATGTTGTCTTGAATTTTGTACTGAGTACCAGTACATATGCACTGAAGTACTTCTATTCAGAAAACCGGGTTCTATTGCTTTTTTTGGGTTGAATTATATGATTTTTGTGTTTATTTGTTAATAATAGACCCTGTCTATGAATAATTCTAGGGGTTGTTTAAAATATTTCCATCAGAATACAGTAGGTTATTCAGATTGTAGCAAATACTTGACTTACTGGAATTAGTATAGTAATGTCATTGATACATTCCATATAGACTTGAGAATATCTTTCATAATAACTTCTCTCTCTTTCACTTTCTGTAAGAAAAACTCACCAAGTTTTTTTGCTTCTGTGCTGTCTGGGGGGATGGCTCCATATAGCATTTTTGCTAATGTATTCATTTTTATAGAACAAGCTTTGACAAGTAGGTGGTGTATGGAAAAGCTGGGGAAATGTTTTCAAGTAGTCCATGTATATGAAAAATATTGCTTCAGCCACAGCTTCGGCACTTTTTCAATGCAACACTTTATGGTGCTTTCAGAGAGTTCCAGTTATCTACCCTACCTCATGCACAGTTAAAGGATCTCGAAAGTAGCCTCTTCTTATTTAGTTGGTGAAGTTTTCTATATTAGTACCTAAAGGAATTGGCAAAGCAGTAATTTTCTCCTGTCTTCTCTGTTACACTGTAGAATGGATTAATTGAGAAATCTTAGGCACTTACCGTGTTTAACACAAATCCATGTGCATATCACTGTAGTAAGGTCTTGTCAAGGAAGAATGAATGAAACTTCTAAGCAAGCTGAAATTGAAAACACTTGAACAATTGATGCTCTCTGATTATCCTAGCATTAAAAAAGAGCCACTTTAATTCTTCTTGGCACCTGTTTAATGAAGAGGAGCTTTATACCTTCCATGGAAACAAATCTTCCATCCAGTCAGACAGGCCCTCACTCCTAATTCTCCCTAAAGTTGGCCAGAACTTCCATCCAATTATCCCCCTTCTTGGCTAACCCTTCATGTGTCTTTCCTTTTTTTTTTTTTCCACTAGCACTTTTATAATCTTGACTACCTTCTTCCCTCAACTTACTTCCTGAAGACACTTTGCATTCAGGAAAAATAGTGGTTGCAGTAGTTGAGAACAGGAAGTGTATTTGACTGTCAGAACCATATAGTTGGCAGCTGAGTGAAGCATATGTCACTTTCTCTTTCAACTGATTCACACCAGATTTTGAAGAGCACTACAAGTGTCAGGCCTTTGAGACCATGGAGAGAAGGAACAGTTACACATCACCTCCTTTTCTATTTCTCCATTGGCTTCCCTATCTATGTCGAATTGAACACCAGCATCCTGTCTTCAGCATTAGTATTCATCTAAGCTTGCGTCCTCTGTTAAACTCTTCTTGAGAATTCACTCTCAAACTGATAATTATGACAAAATCCATCTTAAACTTCTAAACCAAGAAATACTGCTGCTCATGCTGCCCCCTGAGACACTCACAATAAATGCCATAAAGCAGCTCTATAAATTTTATTAACTCAGAAGAACCTTTCCCAAAAGTTGTTTGCCAATTTACCTGCAGTAAACGTAGAGGTTTGTTCAGCAGAAATATTCTCATTCCTTCTTAGCCTATTTGGAACTGCTTTTCTAGAGAGCCTAACACAGTGGAGTCATGGTCACTGAGTGGCATCCTTGTCCTTGTCTAAAGGTAGACACACGAGAGACAGTTCAGTTGCCTAAATAATCTAGAGACATCTGTAATGCTAAGTATCTGAGATATAAGGATAAGGCTCCAGGGATGGAGATCCCACAGCTCTCTGTGTGATCTGTTCCTGTGTTTAAACATTTTCATGGTAAAAATGGTGCACCTCATGAAAAATTCAAAGAACTTCCTACACTGCAGCCTTGTGACTGGTGTCTCTCATCCTTTACTGTGTGCTCCTTGAAGATATTTTACCTCGTCCTTCTCTGCACTGTCACATTAAACAAGATCTTTTAAGATGTCCTCAGATCTTTTTCTGTCTGAACAGGGCTCTCAGCCTCTCCTTATATATCGTGAGTTTTGGCCCCTTATCATCTTGGAAGTCTTCCGTGGTCATGCTCCAGTGTGTCCATGTCGTTGTTGTGAGGAGAAGTGATGCATACTCCAGACGTGGCCTTACAAGTGGCAGAGAGAGACAGAGGTGAAAAAGCACTTCGCCTGACCTGATGGCTACACCCAGTTGAGATGCCCCATTGGCTCATGTTCAATTTGTTATTGACTGAGTCCCCCCAAGTTGATATGTTTGTTTATTTGTGGTTTGTTTTGTTTTTTCTTTTGGCAAAGCTGCTTTAAAGACAGTCAATCCCCAATCTGTGCTGCTGGGATATTGTTATCCTTGGTGCAGTACTTTGCACTTGATGAAAAATATCACATTTTCCTGTTAACTGTTTTTTACTACACTGAAACTGAATTTTTTCATGTGGGGAGAGGACCTTTATTGCCTCTTCAGCGAGGAAATGCAAACATTATCTGTAGCAATACAGATAGATAGACAGATAAATAGATAGACACAAAAATGAAATTGTGCAAGCTTTGTAAAATACTATCTGATTAATTCAGAAAACCAGTAATTGCATTTCTCATCCTGGTAAACTCATGGATGGGGTTACCTTAAAATAAATGTTTTTGTTAGCTAACCAACAGGAAGAAATGCTTTCAGGGTGGCTTTCAAGGAATATGCTCCTTTCAACCTCCTTCACCCTAGTCTCTCGGAAGTTTTTAGTTGTGAAGTGACATAGCCAAGAAAGAAAAGACAATCATAAAAAACACCTAATAAAAAAGCACAAACAGACAGAAAGAAGAAAGAACAGAAGCTGCAGCATTTTAGTGCAGGCATTCATACACAAAATTTGGTACAAAGCTGATAAGACATGCTGCCAAATGTGATACTCAACATCACATATCCTACTCCCGTTTCTGCAGTTATGAGGCATTTGACCACAACCAAGATTTCTCTTATTTTCATTAAGGGGAAATCTATAGTGGCTTTGGATGCAAACTGGTGGATCTGCCTTAGAAAGGAGTTGGTGAGCACAAAGCTTGTATGACATGTCTCCACTTGATATCTTGCTCATAATAAGGAATTAAAAACTCTCTCAGGTGCTATTACAAAGGCATGTTCCACAGTTTCATAGAATCACTGAATAGTTTGGGTTGGAAGGGATCTTAAAGATCACCAGTTCCAACCAGCCTGCCATGGACTGGGGAACTTACCACTAGACCACATTGCTGATGTCAACAGGTGTTTTGCTCCTTAACCCTAAGAGAACAACATGTGTGAGTGAAAAGTGCCAACATAGCATTAGAAGCTACTAGGCAGAGAGATCTATCACTGAAAACCATTACAAAACCTAGTAATAAAACCTTCCAGTTTTTCATCATCTGTTTCCCTAATATTATTTATTTGCAACTGATGCTCAAGGAGTTATGATTGTGCTTTCTTTGTTGCTTGTCCTGGATTTTAGCCAAAGTCAAAACTTATAAGCAGGATAGGCCCCGAAATGCAGACTTGTGAGTCATTCCTTGTATAATAGAAATTCAGGCTGAAAAGGCTTATACAAAACATTTACATAATGCTTTTCTTAGGGAAAAAAAATCAAAATACACAAGAGAGTCCTGTTTAAAAATTCTAGACACAAAAGCAGACGTTGATGTCAGTGTAGGTTGCATTCAGTAAAATGCATTTTCTTTGTCACTCAAAATTTGCTGGTATTTTTATTCCTCAAATAATTAATGCTGTACATCAGGCTCTCCTCTCCAGTGTAACTCCAGTTATGCCTTATTCCAAAATACATTCCAAATAATGAATTTAGCACAAGCTCCATAAAAGTGTATTTCTTAAAGTCCATGATTTAGCTTTAGCTTCTCAGTCATGAGTAAAAGTTCTGATTGAAAGCAGAGGAATATTTTTTGAAAATATGTTGGCAATTTTTTGTTTTAATTGAGGCAAAATATTCTGAAGTTCAGATGGAATTAATCAAAACACTCATTCTGAGGAAAAATTGCATGACAGAATCTAGCAGAGAAATTGACAGAAACATTTTGACAGAGGATTTAAACTTTTATCTAGTTCGGGAGCAATGATGAATAAGAAAGAGGTGAAGGGAAGGAAGAAGAAGGAAAGAGAGTCTAGGAGATATGGTAGTTTGTGTTCCAGTGGTCTGAATTTTAAAGCACTTAGAACTCAGTTACTGCTGCTTTAAAAAGAAAGATCTTCTTTTCAGTGCTTTCACTTGAATTAGAGAAGATTTACTCAGCCACAATATTCCCCTCATGAAGAAAATTCAAAACTATTTCAACTGCCCAAGCTCCAGAGTAAGGTAAGAAACACAGAACCATGATGCTTTGGACCTGGCACTTTCAAAAAGCTTTATTTTAATTTCATTTGAAACTGCACTTAGAATCTGAGAGACCTGGAATGGAAGCCATCTGGGAGCTACTTATAATTTCCTGATCCTGTGGACTACATTAAGCTGGTCGAAAAAGTCACAAATTACTGTATCTTTTGTCCCAACTACTAGCAACAGCAGGTGGAATTGATAAATTCTTGTTCAGGTTGAAAAATGGTGTAGAGGCTTTGTTTGAAAAAGTCACAAATTACTGTATCTTTTGTCCCAACTACTAGCAACAGCAGGTGGAATTGATAAATTCTTGTTCAGGTTGAAAAATGGTGTAGAGGCTTTGTTTAGAATGGTATTCTTTCAGCAGCAAGAACTCCATCCAGTACAGAAGACAAGAGCACAACCACACTGAAAGGACTCTACCATTTCAGCATCCTGAATTCACAATAAAGGAATGCCAGTTATGTTGCTATGTCTCTTTTGTTTGAGCAGCCTCTACAAAATCATGCAATGTACTTGACATGCCATCCAGCAGAAAATATGCTGTACTCATAGACAACTTACAGACATTTACTCAGAGACCTAAATGTGTCAAGAGATTGAGCACAAAGACTTCCTAAGCCAGGTTGAAGAGGTGTGTGTCTAAAGCCATTCCTCCCTGTTAATCATACATAATGTCTTTGCAGCTCTGAAACGCATACCTCTGCAGGGCTTGAAACCACTGCAAGCACACAGGCTCCTATCACTACTTTTCTTAAAAATAAATTAAAAAAAAAAAAGTGCAGTGTAGTGGGTGGGAAAAAAGAATTTTGGGTAGAAAAACAAGGGAAAATGGACAGAAGAAGAGGTAATGTTATCTTCCATCACTTATGACTCAACCTGCAGAAATGTGAGACATAATTTTTATGATGATTTTAGGCTACAGAATAATAGCCATAAGTAGCTACTTAGAAGCCATACAAGAAAATCAGTGAATTCAATGGTTGATTTTGTCATTCTCTGGTCATTATTTGGTCATATCTGTATTACAATCTTTTTTTTCTTTTTCCCCCAGTATGAACAAGAGCATGCTCCTGATTCACAGAATTGTTTAGGTTGGAGGGCAACTTTTGAGACCATACTCATGGTCTAGAACAGAACCTGCATATCTAGACCCGGGGACTTGAGTGCACAGAACTGTGCTGTAGGCCATCATTTACCTGGTTGTGATACTTAGCAAAATTACGGAGTCTGTCCAAAACAGACCCGAAAACAAAAGCAATAAACTTAATGAAGCAGCTATTTCCGTAAGAAGCTTGAGACACTGATGGCCTCCTGCTCATAAGTGTTTCAATTAATGTTCATACACGCAGTTCAGTGTAGCTTTGTTCTGATGATTGGTCTGTCGTGATGGACTATAATTGGATTTACGGTGATAACTGATTTTCCATGACCACCTTTCAATCAATCTATTCAAAAAGAAGTGTCTTTTTCTTGTCTCACTTAGAATGGATCTGAATTTCAAAAAGGGAAACTGCAGACATTTTATCCATTGTTAACAATAGAGGTTTTCATTTTAAAATTCATTTTGACTCCCAGAGTTTCTTTGGTTAGCAAAATTAAAAACTGGGTCTTATAAAATAACTCCTATCTTGTTATATCCATATCACTTATTAAGAGTAGTTCCTTAATAACTACTCTAGCCCCTAAGCACTTTTCTCTGGTTCATGAAAAAGAAAAATTGATCATACTAAAGGACTGAAAGAGGGCTCAAAATGGCACCTGTACTTTACAATAACAAAAGGGCCAGTCACTTCAGTGAGAGCCACCTTACCTCATGTGATGTAAAAGATGAGGGTAAACACAGCAGTTCAACTCCAAGTACAGAACGAAGTTCCAGGTTGAGACTGAAAATTAGGGCCTCAATTAATTTCCTAAACACAGGCATCTGGCACCCACTGAATTGCAGGTATGATACAGGAGGAAAGGGTTACGTGTGCCTTCCTGGACTATCAGCTGGAAGTGAGACCAGATGCCATTTGCCATCTAAATTGGCACAAATACCTGTGTTTAGACAACTGCATCAAGCTCTGAGTGTGTACCACTAGTGAAGGGGGGCATCTCTACAACAGTAATTGGGGAGCTAGCCAACACAGTCAGGGCAGTCTGGAGAGCTTTTCTGATCACCCTTACATGGACATTTACTGACTGAATCATTTTCTGGACTGCTTCAGATACACAGGCACAATTCTCTGGCCTAAATATAGGGATTAATACCATTTTGTGCTAGAGCAAATTAGGTATTAATTTGGAAATGAAGTTATGCATGTCCTTCAGAAGATATATATGTTTCTGGAAAAGAAGCTGGAGGCCAAGACTGGTGCCCACAGTGTCTACAATGTCATCAGATGCCTATATTCCAGTTGAATCACACATCAAGACACCTTGAAGCAGGTGTCTAGACATATATGGCTGTGTGTGTCCAGGGGCTAACAACATAATTTATGCCTTTTCAGGCCAGTTAATCCTGGGAAATAGCACCATTAGGTGCTTAAAGACTAATTGATTATTTTTAAAGCCACTGAGTGTTCTAGTAGGGATAGTGAGGAAAAAAAATCTCATTTCAAGAGACCAGAGAAAGGAAAAATTTCCATTTAAAGAAGATAGAAAGGAGGAGCCACGTATTACCAGCTGAGTCAAATACAGTCCTTTCTATACTGTTGGACAGGTCATCATCCCATTAGCACCTGCAAAGCACTAAGGAAATTAGCATCAGCCAATGTGGATTTGCCAACAACAAATCATGTCTAGGTAATCTAATTTCCTTCCACAGCAGGATGGCAGGTTTGTGAACAGAAAAACATTCTGTCTCATGAAATTCTCGTAAACTAGTAATATAGTGTCAGTCTAACTGATAACAGAACATAAAAACGCTCGAAGACTTCAATTATCAATAGTTCACTGTTGAGATAGAACGTATGAGAAAGAATTTTTCATGAGTCAATTCTATAGTTCTATTAAATATTTTCATTAAAGAATTGAATGATAGAACAGTGAGTTTAGTCATTAAGGTTGCTGCTGATACCATACTGGGAGGGACATCCAGTATGTTGGAGAATTTAAACTATATTCGAAACAGGCCTGTTAACTTTGAGGAATGGAACAGATAAAAGGATGTAATTCTGAGCAGAACCTTGGAAGTACTACAGTTGAGCAGGAATATTCAAATGCATAAATAACATTGGGAAAAGAAACATCTGGGGACCACAAAGCTGCAATGTCATGCTACTGTGAAATGGTGACCAACATGAATAGATGTAGAAAAGGGAGTATGAGCTCCAAAATATATGTAATCATCTCACTGCTTATCAGTGCATTGAATATTGAAAATATACCTCATTAAATTACTGTCTTGCTTTTGGCCAGGACAGAGCTAATTTTTTCACAGTACCCATAAGGGGGTGAAGCCTGTAGCTCTGTGGGCATGTCTAGGTTGTTAATTAATACCACCTATGTCATCACAGGTGTGGAAGTAAGGGGCTCTTGCGTCTGGGAAGGAGTGGTGTGGCTTAGGGTTGTGGGCAAACTGTGGTAGGTGGAGGCTCTGTCTGCCACTGTTTTTCATTGACCCAGGCTTGGGGAGCATTTTTGCATGTAAATCTCCCTCTCTTCGTACATTTTTGTTTTTTGTGTTGTTGCTGTTACTGTTTTCTTATCTCATTGCTGTTTCCAGTAAAGTGTTCTTATCTCAATCTGTGATCTCTGCCTTTTGTATCTCCCACAATATGGGGCAAGGGAGCGTCTTGTGTTTTGGGTTTTCTTAGGGGGAGTGCTATATTGGGGGATACCATTCCTAAATCACGACAAGTATCATATTCAGTTTTGAATAGCATCATCAAGAAAAATGTGGACCAGCTGCTTAGTCTAGAGGAAAAGAATGACAGTTTTCAGAGGACAAATAAATACTCTCCAAGGAAAGGGTTAGAGAGAAGTGCAGTTGGTTAGTCTGGAGAAGAGAAGGTGGAGGCAATGTGTGTCATCATTCCTGCCATCAGTATTGTGTTGCCTGCTGCAAGGAGAACACAAACAACCAACTTTGCAAGTTCATGGCAAACAGGAGAAGCTGTGGGCTTAAGCCAAAACATGGGAGGTTTAGCGTGCTTTAGTGCCTCTTCAGGAACCTCCCAGTAATATGGAAAATAAGTACATTCCAGTAGTTTCAGGAAAGTATAGCACAGAAAATGATATTTTCATATCCTTTATGCATGTAAATGTAAGAAATACAATAATTAAGATGCATAAAAGGAAAAATACTATGCCTAGCAATATTATTTTATTCATCAGAAAGAAGAACAGGGAAAATAATGGCTCACAGATGTTAATAGGCGAAGATCTTTAATTTAACTAATATCCAACATTTTGTGTGTGTTTAAGGAGTTTTTCACATCCATAATAACCTACAGTGTTTAATTAATGCAAACACTTCTATTCAGAAGATAGTACTAATTAAATTATTATGCTGGAAGAAATTGAACAGCATCAAATGAGCATGTTCAGTACATACTGAAGGTTTCAAATGTGCTTTCCCTGGTTGCTGTATTTGATCTGAAAGACAAATGGAGACACCTCAAGAAAGGAGATAATGGATTTTCTTTAAAATAAAAGCACTGTTTTTTAGAACCTCCATTTAGTTTTAAAATATAGCTACTTCATAGTTGATTACTTTCAGTATTTCTTACATACATGAAGGCAGTTTGGGGTTTTTTTCAGAAGTTTTGTTCCAATCATTTCCAAGCAGATGGAAGCATTTTCTGCTTGCTAGTTTTTGAAAATCTGAACTCCAGCTACTGATTTGTATATTATCATTGTTTGTCAGATGTTCTGACCAAGATAGAATAAATGTAGAAATATCAACTGTAACAAAAAGAAGAAAGCAGAACATGTCTCCCATACAAGGGGTTACTGGTTTTTTTCCATGACAACTATTATCTGTTTTATTCAAATTTGTAATCAGTAGCATTGAAAGCTGACTGCAGACCAAAGATGACTAAACTACAAAGTATATTAGGTATGAAGTTATTAAAAAATCCTTGAAATGTAACGTATCTCCAAGACTGAAGTCTTTGAAACCAAATTGGTTCTTTTCTCTCTGTTCTAACGTATAGCTTGATCTGTACTGAACATGATCCATACAAACTGCACTACATACAGTTAACCACTATTCTGAAGATTAGCAAAATAAAGCATAATAAAATAATATCAATCACCACCAGCAGCAGCAAATAAGCCCATTTCCACAGCAGGATGTTGCAAATGTATCAGGGAATAAAGAATGTTTCAGTTATAAGCCAAATGAGTAATATTGTGCTGTGCTAGCCAGGTTGAAATTACCTTTCCATTTTTCATCTACATCTTCATAACCTACAGAAAACCATCTAATACACATCTAATAAAATTCCTAAATATTCCTAAGATGTTCCTCTAAACATCTAATAATATCTAGGACTTCCATATGTCATTGTAGAAGTCTGAGAACTTTCCATCCAAAAAGGCTTTGATTTAATCAGAAGGGCAATTTACACTGTGCAATCTTCTTCTCCTCCATTGATTTTGTACTGTGCAAAGAGATAAATTTTGGCTAAAAACAAATTGTGGGGAGTGTTTATTTATTTTGTTGGGGTTTTTTTTTGGTTTTTTTTTTTAATGGAAAAATCAGAATACCTTTTTTGTAAGAATAAGCTTTCCAAAACTTGTGTTGAGTCTTTTTTTTCCTTTTTTTTTTTTTTTTTTAATGTTTAGTAAAGGGCAATGGGACAAAGCCAGGATCATGGCTTCCCATATATCAAATTAAAACACTAAAATACTGCAAAACCCTACAGTCTCTGAGTTTTTCAAAGACTGAAAAATTACATTTCATTTTCCTCAGGCTTTTTTATTGAAACAAAGAACAGTTTTCACAGAAGAACATATCTACCCCTTCCAATTATCCTTGTTAGCATATATACATAGAAACATGTTATGGTTATTTAAAAAAAAAATTCTTTGATTCAGCATATTTTAATAATCTGGTGTGCAATGTGCAAGGTTGTTCTGTTTGTTTTGCTAAAGAAAATTCTCCAAATGCGTAGGGAAAAATAAGGAAATACTCCTTATGAATACTGCTACTCCTAAGAATATAAGAAGAAGCTGGGTTACATTTTAGAGACAAGGATCATTGTAGTGCATCATTCACAGTTTGAGGAAAGCAGCTTTAGTGTTCACTCAGCCTTGCTTCCCGAGTGGAAATAATGAGATGGTGGGAAATTACAAACTCTCAGTACACCTATCTTACAGTTAAATTTTCTCCTAGCTGGCTTGCAACACCTACCTTGTGTATCCTTACTAATTTTGAAGACAAACTTTTTACTTCCTATGACTCCATGAGAAAACTAAGATCCAGTTTGGAAATTCAGAGCTGGGTCAGTTAAACTGTACCATTTAATGAAATTTAAGCAATTATGCTATTCTGAATTCCAAAGTACCCAAAAGCATTCTATGAAAGACTTCACTGAAATTCTCACCAAAAGACTAAAAATAGTTCTCTCAGTAGAACTAACTTTGCATAATTTTTGTATTGCCACAAAATTTACTGTTAAAGGAAGTTTTCAGAAATCCTGTTTTAATACTTAAACCTAGATTATTTTGCACTAGATTCCCAGCCTTACTTAAATTATTCTGTGTTTGTAGTATTACCGGCTAAAAAGTATGAGTATTTCAAATTTATAAGCATCAATTAATAGCAGTATTTTTTTGCTACTAACACGCTGCAAGTGATTTCCTGGCATTGATATGCAGCACATATGCTTCTTCTAAGAATAACTAAGAAAAAATCTGCCTAGAAATTATCTACCCCTGGCTCTATAAAGGACTGTTCATCTATATTACCAAAATTGACAGCTGGTTCTAGCCTATTTACAAAAAAACCCAAACCCCACTATTTTCATTACTGTTGCTGTTATCATGCAGACACTTAAAAGAATGCAAATTCTGTCAAAGAACCAGCTTACCATAACCATTCCTGCAATGAAATGTTATCATCCTAAATAATTTTATGCAAACTACATGATGAAACAGTATCACAAACCCAGCACTTATATCCATTGCTGACTTTATGAATAAGTAACTTGTACTCATCTCTCACATGCATGCTTTACAACAAAAAAGCCATCTGCCATCCGTCACAAAAGAGTGTTATATATTTTTGGACACATAGTGATACGCAGGTGTCTATCCACCATTAAATTGGCTTCCACATTTTGGACCCACATTGTGGGCCTTGTTAAATATTTTTTACCTTATCTGAAACACCCAATTTTCCACCAGATAACTTCTCTAATGAGTAAATGTCTGACTCTGGATCTGCATATGCACCAATAATAACATCATCATATCAGCCTGCTGTCTGCTAGCAAGTCAGAAAAACTGTGGTTTGATAAGGCGTAAAGAAAAACAGCCTGTGGAGACCCCAGGCATTTTTAATTCTCTAGTTACAATATAAGACAGTCCACCTGAATTCCAATTTTGTACTTTCAAAGGAATGAGGCTGAGAAACATGTCTTTTCCTTTCTCCCACTTGTACCATAAATAAAACAGCATTTATTGGACCAGGGAGACAAATAGAAAACTTTTACATATCAGAATGCCCATGTCAGATGTAAGCATCTTGGAAATGAGTCCTAACTCCAGGGATAACTAGTTATACAAAAGGAAACCCCTTCCAATCGGAAGAACAAACAGACATTTACTTTATATATGCTCCACTGTTCAGGAGATTGTCTAAAGAGGCAAATTCTAATCTGTTCCCCAAAGCAGGCAAATGAGGATGTGAGCATATGTTTCTGCCGCCCTACATAAACATTCAGAGAAGCAGACAAAAAAAAGGCTAAAGTGTTTGTAAGGTCTGTGTTTGTCTGTGTTTGTTTGACATGAAATGGGACTGACATGGCTTAGCAGGGAGACTTGTTCCTCTTGGCTGTTTAGGGTCAAAGCATGGACTCGGCTATTCTAGATGGCAATTCGGAGCACTTTACAAAGGCACCTGATCTAAATCACGCTCTCCTCTCTTGCTGCATAAACCTAAATTAACCACATAAGGTAATACTGCCCTTAGCTGGGCAATATTGGGCAGCATGACAACTTTGGTGAGCAAAGCAGGAAAAAAAAGAGAATACTTTCACCCATAATATCTATTGTCTTTTTCTCTCACATTTTTTTCTAAATCTAAAAATAGGTATTGTCGATAGATATTTAGCCCCTCTTCCCTTCAAATCAATCTCTGCTGTGGTAAATCTCACATCACCTGAGGAAATTACTTTTGCATAGATACTCTTGATAAACCCAGCCATATAAAGCAGAGAGGATCTGTTTCTTTGTCTGTGTGAATTGCTTACATTATTCACAGAAAAAAATGTTAGTATAAAAGGTGGGACCCAATTTAAGTATCTAAATGCTATAAACATTCATTTAAGTCATCATCCTAAGCTCCCTTTATAGCTAGAGCCCTTCAGAGTGACCACTACATTGGATGCTCACGGGAAGACTCGCTTGTCAGAATCCAGGTGTCTGCTGTCACTTTTGGCACTTCAGATTACCAGGATGCATATCACATGGGAATGGGTGTCCCACCTATCTTGCATCCCATCTGACAAGCACATGAAGGTATTTGGATATCAAGAGGCTCAAGATAACTATTTTGGGGAAACTGATTCTTCATTTTTGCTGACAGTAAGATGAATTGCCTGATAAAGAGACCTGTTTCCATTGATTATAAGATAGGTCTGTGATAATCTGTTTTGAGCTAGATGCCTAACTCTTAGATGACTCAGTGAGAACAAAAGAATCTCAACTTCATGAAGTTTTGCTATTAAATTATGAAGTCAAATGAACATAAAGAAATGCTGCACTGTAATTTTATAAGCACTGATAGGACAAAGTATTATGGTCAATAAAGGGATGGGGGTGGGGAGAATATTTCATTGAAGATGTGTCCGCTGCATTTTGAGAGGTTGTAAACATCTCTTTTCCCAAGAGCTTCTACAATAATTTTCAAAATGCTAGTATGGTGTTCTGTATTTGACATGACAATAGTGGATGTAAATGATTGTTTTTTCCCATTATCCCTACTTAAAGTGTAGGAGACGAGGCTACTGTTATACTTTTTGCATTTGAAAGCTACAGAATACTAAAATAATTTATTCATTAACAATTGCAAGCAATAACCTCAGATTTATGGATCTTAAAATTTATTTCAGGTGACAAAAAAATTCTTTTTTGTGTTAGTTTTTTGTCAGTCTCAGGGTTACACATTTCTTAACCTTGGATTGTATCTCAGAAGTATCAACTGCCTTAGTGAATATTTCATTGCCACTTGCATAGATATTCTGTTCATTCTCGCACAGTCTCACATTATAGGTAGGTCAAAGAAATATATATTATGTATGCACAGATATTGAGAAATAAAGTTGTCAGCATCATTCAGTATGTCACATAAATATTGCTCTTAGGAATTATCTTCGCTTGGTGGAGTTTTGTATTGGTATTCACGTCTCCTTTCTGATAAAATGCAAGATTATATAAATTCTGCTTTTTCCTCCAGTGTGTGCAAAATATTCTAATTCTCTTGTGCTTTTTGTACTTCCTTTACTGTGTACTTCCTTCACTGTTTTCTGAATCTCATCAATGTTTATTCCCTGTTTTAAATTACTTTTTACCACTCTGATGCATAAACCTGATCTTGCTGCACACTTTCTGTGATCTGCTTCTCTTCTTTCAATCTCTGCAGAATTTCAACTTTAATTAAAATATTGGAAATAGCACCAATATTTACAAAAATGATCTGAGTTCTGGAGGTGTTGATTTCAGGATTTACACCACATTCATTTTTTTAGAGGAAACTAATATTTTAGTTCTGTTCTGTTCTGACACCACATTCTTAAGTATGTAATTCACAGTAATTGCTATGAAAATATCTGATGCTTATCCATACACAGCATGGTTAGATTAGAGAGCAAGGATATCTCTCCAATTATGCAATCAATCCTTTAAAAACACCTTTAAAGTTTTCTGCTGTCTTTACATGGCCAGATGAGTTGGATATAACTCAGAGATTTCTTGCAGTTTTTTACCTGGAACACACAATGCTCCTGATGACATTCTTTGGTCTCCTCTTTTATCTCAGAAGAAGGAGGACGATTTAGCTAAAGTTACCAGACTACTCCTGTATTTTTGTCCTTTTCAGAAAACTAAGTTAGGGTAAAAACAATTGGTCAAGCCCTTGTCCATATCTCAGAGAGAGAAAACCACCCCCAAAAAACCAAACAAGTGTGTGTACTAGGTAGCAGCTGTCTTTTTATTGACCCATCATTCTTCTCAACCTATAGCATAGTTTCCCCCATTGTATTTTAAATTTGTAAATTAGCATGACCAGTAAATAAACATGTCTCAGTATATTTGAATTTGGTCAAGTTTCATGCCACATTGCTTAAATCAGGAAACGTAAATCTGTAACAAAACAGTGTCTCTATTTCCCTGTGTATTTTCTAGAGAGTAGAAGTTTCAGAAATAACTTTATGGGGTGGATGAGTCACAAACACCTTGTTTTTAAACACTATGTCTTCTAGATACTGAGACGGAATAACAAACTGGGTAACTTTGCCAGTGTAAATGCTTGCTTCTGCATGACAGTAAATTTTTAACCATTTCAGAAGTAGATATCTCTACTGGGAAAAATAAAGATTTTGCTGCCTTTTGTTTCTCTGTGATTCTTTTCCTTCATGTTTGCTTGCTTTCTTGCAGGAATTATTTCCCAGTATTTCAGGAACATTGATAGATGAAAAAATAATGCCACTGAGACACCCTTTTAATGGAAGACTTCAATTTTTTGCTGGTTTTGCAGCCTACCATTCCAGACAAGGCTAATTTCTACAGGTGGCTGTGTCACATAGTTTGTCCCTGTCCTTTAGAAACAGAAAAAAAATGTGTGACAATCAGGAATATTAATAGAGAACTGAAGCTAAAAGGTAAGTTGCATTGCTGCATCAATAGGGCTTGAACATTGGAAGGCTTCCTGTGGCAGGGTATATAATGGTTCTTGAACGAGGATGCTTAAAAATTAAATACCCTACAGCTCAAGTAAAGGAAAAGAAAACAAAAAGGCTGATTGGGAAAAGATGGCAAACTGTCTCTGGGATGCTGTGTCTCATCAGTCATATTTATACCACTTCAAGACCCACTGTCACACAATGAGGTCATACTGACGACTTAACCAAAATGCACTCCTTTGTAAAATAATTTTCTTTTAGTATCTGTAAAACAGTGAGATTCTGGTGGCCAACCAACCTGATGCCCCCAAGTACTCATGCCACTGGCTGTTTCCAACCACTCCCATCAGAAAAGACTGAATTTGTAGGAATGTAGAAAGGGCACAGCTGAATATACCAGCTACTGACTGAATATTAATTATATTTACTTAATAAATGAGTGCTAGACAATCTAGGCAGCATAAAGGGCAGTGCTGGAGCAATTCTGATATGGCAGAGGGATAGATTTTCACAGAATCACAGAATAAGCTGAGCTGGAAGGGACCCACAAGGATCATTGAGTCCAACTCTCAGCCCTGCAAAGCACCATCCACAAAAGTCACACCACGTGCCTGAGAGCTTCTTGAACCCTGTCAGGCTTGGTGCTGTGACCACTTTCCTGGGGAGCCCCAGTCTGATGTCAGCACATTCACTATAACCCTTTGTACCCGACCCATGAGCCAGCTGCTCACCTATCACATGATGTGTTTATCCAGCTGTAATAATAATCCAAAAGGATTACATCAACTGACTTCCCTTGGTCAGCTGGGCAGGTTATCTTGTCATAAAAGGAAATGAGACTTGATAAACAGGACTTTCCTCTCATGAAGCCGTGCTGGCTGTGACCGATGACTGTGTTGTCTCTGTGTTGTCTTTCAGGTGTTTTTCAATACCCCCCAGAATAATCTTCTCCATAACTTTGCCAGGCACTGAAGTGAGACTGGCAGGCCTGTAGTCTGGGGTTCTCCTTCTTGCCCTTCTTCAAAACCGGGACAATGTTTACCTGTTTCCAGTCAGCTGGGACTTCTCTGGACTCCCTAGACTACTTAAAAATCTTTGAAAGAGGTTTTACAATGACATCAGCAGCTCTTTGAGGGTTCTTGGATGAATCCCATCAGGCCCCATAGATTAGTAGGGATCCAACTGGAGCAGCAGATCCTGCACAATTTCAGGGTCAACTGAGAGTTGATCATTCTCAGAGTCATGCTCCTCCAGCTCAGGACACTGAGACCCCCTTGGTCCATCATCCATGTTGAAGACTGAGGTAAAGAATGTGTTAAACACCTCTGCCTTGTCCATGTCCCTGTTTGTGAGGTGACCATCCTCATTCTGTAATGGACTGAGTTTCATTAGGTTACTCTTGGGTTTTCTTCTAACAGTTCTTGCTTGGAGAATAGGTATATGCTGCCTCTGAGAACAACAAGTTATGACTCTAATAGGTAAATCTGGCAGTATAATTTTAAGACCTTCAGACTGAAATACTCACTTGTATTCTGAAGCACTTTGCTTTATTTACAAAACGGGAATCAGGCACCTCAGAAAAGCATATAAGCAGCAGGGATTCCCTAAAGCATTGCATGGTATTTGTAGCAGTGTGCTTTGAAAACACATTTCTCTCTAGAGCCCAAGTTCTCTGGAGAAAAAAAGAATGCTGAAAGAAACTAGATTTTGGATTTAGAAGACAAAAATATATCATTTTTCAATAGCCTATTCACAGCATTTTTCTGTTGGAGCGCACTAGGTGGTGGTAGAGAGAGAGGCCCCGAGGATCAGAGAGAGGGCTTCTATCCTGGGCCTGGAGGTGACCCTGGGAATGCATCCAGGTCACTGGAGATGGACTGAGAGAGGATTGTGTGTTTATGGACAGACTGGGCCTATGAGGAGTGTTCCTTGTAGTTTGTGGCCTTATAGGGTATTGTTTGCCTCTTCCCATAATAGGTGAAATCTGTGTATTACCCCAGGTGATTGGGGGACGCTGTGGAGAACATCCTTCCTGTTTATATGATGTTATATCCTGTTGGGTGCTGGCATTTAAGGAATTCTAACTTTGCAATAAACAGCCTTTGCATGTTCCATCTGATCAGCAAGGTCCTTGCCCATGCGTCATTACTGCATTTTTCTTTCAAAAAGCCTAAGCAGGCAGCCTCTTTTTTGAAGGGGGTGTCATCCACTATGTACGATAACCTTGTTGTTGGACCTAGGGAAGTTTGATTTCCTCCTCCGTTTTTCTGAAAGAAAACTTAGCCACAAAACGTTCTTCGATATTCAAAGCAGAAGATATGCAATTCTGGCATTTAAAAATTAATGCTTAAATGGACCCACATGTACCTCTTAGGAATGTCAGGACATCACTGTGGTTGTAAGGGAACAAAAGGGAAAGTGATGGCCCCAGATTGGCACAGAATCCTATTTTTTTGCCCAACAGTAGCAAATTATAAGTCCGAGAGGCTCAGTAAACTGGTACTGATACCTAATTTTTTTTTTCAAATTTGTTTTACTGGATACAGAAAGATATGCATTTTATCAAAAAATATGCAGAAATAGCTGAAATACCTTTCAGTATGAGGAAACAGTATTAGAATCCACGTTAGAAAGAATCAAAGAAAGACTAGACATTAAAACTGCTGATTATAAAAGGCAGTACTGTGCCAGAAAAAACCTTTCAGAACTCATTTGAAGCGCTTTTGAAGCCATTGAGAAGATGTAGGTCCCTGAAATTTATTTTTCCCTTCCTCTTGAATACACGTAAGGCCTTTCTCAAACCATATGTTTATTTTTTAACGACAGTGTAATCCCTTAAAACCATGATCTCTGTGCACTGTTTCTTGTTAATGGCAACACTGTGATGTCTAAAAGTCCAGATTGCAAGAGGTTGTACAAAGAATACGAGAAACATAAGAAAACACAGTAGGAAAAGGCTGAATATTCAAAATCCAGAAAAGATGCTGGCCACATCTTGGCTCCTTGGCCCCTAAAAATCACTGAAGTCAGAGTCCCCAAGGTGGAACATCTCCCTGAATAAACAGCACAGGCATAGAGGATATCCTGTAGTCCTTTTCTTGAGTCCTCACAGCACGCCATACATGTCACATTAATTCAATTTTAAGCGTGATACCTGCCAAGACCAAAGGAACACATTCTGTGAAGTTCTAGGATTTAATTGATGAACTAGTTAACATTAATGAACTAAAAGAAGTGAACAACTTTTTACAATCAAATTTTTATTATAAAAAATCTACATCTACCCAGGATATCCCATTAATCTTTCTATAGAGTAAATTAACAGTATAGAGCTGCAGGTATGTGACTGCATATTCCTTGACAACAGCATCTGTCTAAACATCTGCAAGTACAGACATAAGAAAATATAAAAATGAAAAGCAGAAGAGTGGTTGGCAGTCAATAAGAAATTGAAAAAAAAATCAAATCAATGTTCAAATCAATACTTTTTATTCTAACGTAATCTGCATTGTTGAACATCAAGATGGACTTGCAGAAAGTAACCCAATGTCCTTCTCAATTATAAATAAGGATTTACTTTTTTTCCCTAAACCCCCATAGCATACTCTTGAGCAGCTTCTAAGAAAACTCTAAATAGTTTGAAAACTCATGGTAAGACACTCATTTTTTAACCAAAATCACTTGAAGCATACAATCATTTAAATTACAATACAAGACACCTTATCTACATGTAAATGTAGGTATGTAAAGGAATCCTCAAATTGGTCAGGGTCAATGATACCTGTCCTGCAATATCTCCATCCTAGAGGCTGACAAAGAGAGCAGTCAGAGGAAAAGAGTATGGATCAGAAAATTTTCAGAAGAGCACAAGGGGTCAGACAGCTGGCTGAAGTGAGAGCAGCCCTCAAACAACTTTGTATAGTACTTTACTTTTGGTCCGATGATAGAAACCTTCACTGATTACAAGATCTTTTGGCTTTTTACTCTTCTCTCTGCTGGAATAATGAATATTTGGGTAAGTCTAAGATTGATGATGAATATATTCCCTTCCACTATCAGAACTGGCTGAGAAAAGCATCTTTGATTAGCTTGCTGGGTTGGACAATGAACTCTCTATGAGAATCATTAGTAGGCAGGTAAGTGGAGGCTTTTCCTGAGCTGTCTGCCAAGCAAAGAGAGTAAGCATTTCATTCTTCCAAATTGGAACCTTTTTAATTAAAAATGATAAAACTGAGAATCTGGTATTTTTCTCAACCATAATCTCTAAAACAGAATGTGCTTTTCAGTCATGCTTTTAATGTATGGTATAGTTCAGAGATGGATTTGAATCAAAGCAAAGACAGACTGTAGTTGGTTTTAGACAGATGAACAAAGGGAAGAGGCAGCCCCTGGGACTTGTCTGCCTTCATGTCATGAATAACACACTGTAATATGGCTTGCACTAGTGATTATCAAAATGATCACATCATTCAACTAGCCAGAACTTCCCTGAGACTTCCTTTGGGACTCAGCCCTTTTTATATCATCCATATTCTTGCCTTCAGCACAGTTTTTTGGTTTTAAGGGACAGTGTCAGCTTGCCCTTATAGTCTGTATGCATTTCTGTTGTCCCTGCGTGGAGAGTGAAAGAAGTAAATAACAAACAAAACAGAATGGCTGAATAATTTCAGTGCTACACCCTTCAAGCCGTTTTGTTGTCTGAGAAACTCCTTCCAATCTAAATATTTTTACAACTCACAAAATCTGAAGAGGTTGTGCAGGTGCTGCTAGCTGATAACTGTTTATAGAAATCTAACTAAAGGTTGTATTTCACACCAACGAAATCCAGTTTAGCTTAGCATAGCCTAGATATAGAAAGAAAATGTTCCCAGAAGAAGAGTATGTGGGCTGACTGAGAGCTGATCTTTATTTATGGCTTCTCCATTTCTCATCTGAGTCACAGAGGGAGAGGCTATAGTATAATGACTGCACAACAATTTGGAGTAGCACCACCTTTGAATACGTCTGTGTGTGATTGATACATGTAGTTCTTACTCACATCAAGAATGAGCACACTGATAATTAATAATGTTTAATCAAATGAGGATCACTGACTCATGAAGTTTGCGTTTTATAGTACACATTAAAAATACATTTATCTTGTAGTGATAATTTTGAACCCATCACCATTTATCATTTCAATTAATTGAAGTAAAAATAATAATGTTTTTATTAATTTCTAACAGCCCAATTGTATCAGTAATTCAAATAGTTGTTCATTTAAAACATTACAATTTTTTTTAATTGAACTAACCATAAATCTGTTGACTTCAGAATGATAATTAATTTCAATATTTGTATATTTTCATTTTGTCATCTTGGACACTCTTTTTCTTTGCTTGTTTTTATATTTTTTTTCATAGTCCACTGCATGTTTTCTTTCTGGAATTACCCTTGAAAATTCAATACTGCAAAAATAATTCCTTTAGAGAGGCTTTACACAGAGTCAGTCTGTCCCTGGGCAGAAAAAACCTGGGCTCCCTGGTGTGGTGCTGGAACCAGAGTGAAGCTAGGTCATGTTTTCATAGCTGAGTGAGTGAGTGTGTGCCTGGATGTGTGGGTGGGTATGCTGTTCCCTACCTACACTACTGAAGGTCATTTCTCACTGCATAAAAAAGGGCAAACTTCTATATTAGGCACTGTATAGGACCAGTTTTTCTTCTAGACAGTAAAACTTAAAGAAACAGGGATTTTCATTAGAAAAAAAAATCCTTTGATATTAAAATCATTTCACCTGGAAATTTCCATATGTCAATTTTTTAAAATTTTGATAGGATCATGTTAGAAATTAAAAATTAGGAATAAAATTTAAAAAGAACTGTTTTTTAGTTGAACCTTCCGGAGTTGACTCAGATAAAGTAAGAAAAGGATTATTTCCCAATATTAAAGTTTGATTATATAATTTTCTAGTCTATTGTGTGTATATATCAAGCACCAAAGTATTTTGTATCAATACTACTGATCTCAATAAATATGAAAATTCACCTATTATGAAGACCTGAGAAGACGAAGCAGCAACTTAGATATATCTGCAAAACCATTTATTTTCTTGTGGCAGAGTTGTTGTGGAGGTCTATTTTTGTATTCCATTGTAAAGCGGATTTCTGATTCTTTTGGGGAAAAATGTTTCTTTTAGCCACAAACACCAAAAGATTTTTTTTGGCATGTGCGTGGACCCAAAGCTACTACCAGATGTGAATAAAGTGACAGTATTGCAGTGATGAGACTGAAGTTAGAGCAAGGAATTACACAATACTGCAAAAGTAGTGGCAGGAAGGAAAAAATTTCTTCCTAAGAGGTGGAAGTCACTGTATCTTTACCCTGTTTTGACCAATTAGCCTCCCATTTGCCCAGGTGATGTAAAAACACATATTCTATTTGATTTAGGTCTCTGCATAGTGTCTCAACCAATAAGGTTAATTAAAGGCTTCTTGATGAAGGCTTCTTTTACTATGTGATATCTAATATATTTTTACTAATGTATTTATATTAGTACATTTAATACTTGCATATTAATGTCACTTGAAAACAGAGATATTCTATTCTGGTTTTGCACCTTTTATTTCAGCTTTTACACGGGTTTATCATCCAACAACATCCCCTGTGAAATATTTTCCTGATGTGGTCTTTGCATGCTCTTGCCCTTTCTTTCTCTTGCAGTATTGATTTTTGTTCCTGTCCTGGAAGCACAGATCGACAGGTAATTCTTCCAAATCCTGGTATTGCAGCACTGAGGATATTTTTTTGGCAGTGACCAGGGAAGATGAGATACAAATTCCGACAGGACAGAGATATGTTAAAGAGCCTTTTGAAGCATGGTACTGAGGTCCTAAAATAGAGTACATCCAGTGCATTAATTTCTGAAAGAAAACTTGCAGCCAGTTAGTCACAAATTCCTTAGCCCATACAGGGGTTTCCAGGTTAGCATGCTCACACCTGGGAGGGAGGTTTGGAAACCTAGTATTTATTAATATCTAACTAAAAATTTTCACATGCAGGTCAGAGGAGCCTGACGCCAGGAGCTTACAGAAATTTCAGTGAGAAAGAAATAGTCCTAAATATCAGCATTTTATCTTCATCCAAGTTGAAATACAATGAAGTGCCTCTAGACTAGTCCTTAATAATCTCTTCAGATCCCAGCTATTGTTAGAATCTGCAGTTTATAATACATTAAATATCTTATTTTATCAAATAAATAAAATAGATATGATATAGAATAGATTATATATTTATATATAGTACCATGTCCCATTAGAAAATTATATATATCGTTAATTTCACTATATAATAGATAACATATAGTAATGTGATGCAATGCAATGTAATGTAATGTAATATAATATAATGTAATATAATATAATATAATATAATATAATATAATATAATATATATAATATGGAGTCTGAGGTGACATGGGTTTATCTCCCCTGCCACTTTTGGAGAATGTTGAGTTCAAATTTTTAAATGAAAAGGATGTTGAAATCACCATCAGCCCTTCACATCCACGTGCTTTAGGTATTTCTTCTTCAGTCGTCCTTTAGTAATTTTATAAAAATAGAAATACTCCTCATTTGCGTTTGAAGGAAGCCCTACCATTAACAGTGATCTTCTTAATCAGAAGCAAGACTAACATCTGCCACCTACTACGGTTTCAGTTCCCAGAGAAACAGCATTTAAAGTGTGAAGTGCTCCATCACGTACTGCTAAGCCAAGGCAGGGAAATAAGAACCTGCCATCTTCCAGTCCAGTCTGTTTTCCAACCTTTCCAGATGTCAGTTTACTATTTGCTGATTCTGCTTGCTTAATTGAAATTCAATTCAATGGTTTTCACAGGCTTATGCAGTTCTCAGCATTACATAGAAGGCTGAGGAATAATACACAAATGAAAGCTTAGAGGATAAGCTCCAGAGTACAGTAATGATAGGAGAATGCAAGGGTGTTGCTTTTATTAACCTCAGTCTTGCCAAGAACTTTAGCTGTACACAACAATAAATGATATAATCTTGGTAGGCAGCGTGATTCGTTGGATCACAAAGATCATAGACTCAGAAAGAAATCAGTCTATTTTTGAGCCATCAAAACAATGGCAACTGCAACGGCAATATTTTAAGGGAGTCTAAAGCTTGATTTACTTTACCATTTTTATACCTGAAATGGGATTGCTTGTAGAGTCACATACAGCGCTGCCACAAGTGTACATATTTCACAATCAAAAATAAACTCTTTGTTTTCTAAGCCTGATTGCATTAAAATGAGTGCTCCTTTGTGAGAAATTACTGGCTGATTTTCTGCCACTTCTTTCTATTCTAAACAAGGCAATTATTTTTCTTGAAGAAGAAATAAAAGTTTGTTTATGGTATTTAGAGCCATGACATTCTCCCTAGTGGCATATTAAGTGACAGCCTGAAAGATTTTAGCGGAGTCTTTGTATGATTTCATTCTTTCGCGTATTTGTGAAAAGGGTGCTCTTGAAACAGATCTCTGAATACATCTTTGAGTCTTTGAAAGTATAATATCTCTGAGGGTGCATACAAAAGCATTCAGAGTATTTAATATGAACAAATGCCTGGCAAGATCTTACATAACACAAGCACAATACGCAAATCCATTAAAGGATGAAATGGAACTAGTTAGATGCAAGTCAAAGCACTTGGATAAGTCACAGCTAATCAAATACAAATGAAAATAGGTGCTGAATTTTAAAACAAGATTGGGTTGATTAGAATGGGATCATTCCATATAATTCCAGAGTAGCAATTTTATGCAAGGTGAGCAAACATCTGTAGTTTTCATTATTCTTTGGTTTTTTAAAAATTTACTTGTGTGGGGCTTCAAATTTTTCTTTTTTGTTATTATTGCTGTGTTAAAGAGACAAAATATTAAAAACTGGAAAACACTGATTACACTAAAATAATTTTAAATATAGTTTTGAATATAGAAATGAAGACATTTTTGTCTTGTTTTTGTTTTGATATGAGGCTGGAAGCAGCCATTAATAAATGGAAAGGCAATGCAGAACAAAATTCAGTCACTATTTCCTTGTGATTGGATTAAGTTTCCTCATCTTTCTTGCTAAACCTTCTATTTGACATCACGCCTTTAGTGGAAAACAAGAGCAAGAACAATTTTCTCTATGGAAGTTAGCCTGTCTTTCAGACATCTCTTCAGTCTCCTGGCTTTGAATGCTCAGCTTACAGAAGGAGCTCTCAGTACACTCTCTAGGATGTAGAAAGGTTCATTCCAAGCATTTAAATTTTCTGCACGTGACAGAAAATTTCAGTTTGAATAGAGGGTTAGCCTTCATATTTTCTGGAAGTAAAGCTATTTCTTACTGTGTTTGCCTAATCCAAAACACATTAAAAGCCAGTGATTTGCCTTGATCAATGCACATGTGGATGGTGTAATTAGCAGAACTTAATAAACCAAAATGCAACCCAGATGAAACAAAGTTTTTGTTTCTAAAAGTGTATGTGCTCCAATTTGTCAGTAATTTGTAACTCTGGTTTTTAAAATAAAGCCGTCAGAAAATATGTGTCAAAAATGCCAGTGAGAGATGACATTTAATCCTAGATTGCAAAATCAGTTGGGAAAATGGCTCAGCTGGCCCTACCAGATCTGCATGATCTTCTTTTTCTGTTATTTCCACAATTCATGCTACTGTTAGACTCCTGTTTGGACACGTGTCCGGGCTTTTTTCTCCACCCAAACTGAGGTGACGGGGGTTGGTGGCCTGTGAGTGCAAAGGGAACACCTTCTTGGACTTAGCTCCTCAGGGGTAATCCTGATGCTATGAGTTGTACATGGTCTTTCAGACAAGGAAAACATGGCACTTGTTAAGTTCTTAGCAATGTGGATCATCCCTCATTAGTCAAGACCTAAAAGACATACCTCAGTTGAAAGGGAAAAAGTTCTCTTCTTCAAAGAGGTGCCTTTTGGGTAGCTGTTATTAACATCCTCAGCTGCCAGCAGAACGGATGTTACACAAATGCTCAGAACTATGCATTTTGAAGCATAGCAATATGAGAAGAAATACAGCCAGGCCTCCAAGCCCTATTTATAAAGCCTAGAGAAAGACTGAGTCTGGTCCTTTGGCCTGACTGACTGAATGGGTCATGAGGGAGCAGTGTCGGCAGTGAACAAAAGGCACTGGAGCTTCCCAGGATCCCTAAACATGTCAAACACCAATTTTAATGTAATTGTCAAATCTTTGCCATTATGGACGTGTCAAATAAGATGGAAAATACATATTTGATAATGATTTTGTCACCTCTTCTTCTAACTGCCACTTACCAGCCTATTAAAAATTGCTGCTCATTCCAATGAATGAGCTGGTACATTTTGTGTTCTGAATAGCTGATAAATATCTTGGGCATAAGAAATATTTGATCATTATGAATTCACATGCCATTCATCGTAATATACTGATGAAAGGAATTCATCTTATGTGCATGCAGCTGTCATGTGTACTGCCAGGGGTGTTATGTTCTAATTTAGTGCTAGTCAATGGGCACAACAAAGGTGTTACACATCAAATCTTGAGCCTGCTATATTTTTGTATCCTGTACTGTAACCAAAGCATGGGGTAGATGGAAATAGCTTCACACTGACATTGATACACTATAATTTCTTGGCACCTCCAATGCCTGTGCATCATGAAGATATACTGGTAGATCAGCTAGAATAAGTAATTAAATTGCATTTTGTTTTTAACAGAAACTGAGGTTGGCTTACACTTTCACATAAGCTGAATCCATCTGCTTATTGTTCTAGAATTAAAGCCACTATAAGATGAATTGGTTTCATATCTTTAGTTTCTCCATGCTTCTAATATCTGCAAATTGTGTTGTACTGCTAGGATACTCTGCCATCTTTTCAAATTGCGATACACACAAACAAAGATTACTTAACTATTTTAAACAAAATGGCTAAGCAAGAAAGATAAGAATAAATAAAAATATGTTACATGATTCTCAAAATCCTGTATTTCAGGCCGACCAAAAAAGATGAGATTTGTGGCAGGCCCATAATGCACTAAATTCAAACTGTTTAATATTCAGGGAAAGAAAAAGAAATTAATTTCAGGAGTCAGGAAGTCCCTGAAGTGTGCTGCCTCTGTTCTAAACCTCTGGTTCTGCTATATCACCATGTTGTGACTGATCATGAACAAAAGAGCTATTCAAGAGCTGACAGTCCATATGTGACTTGTAAAGTGAAGGTGTGATGGAGCTCAAGAAATTAAGATTAATTAAGAAAATGACTAAATTCAAGGCTAATACAGACTCATCATCTCCAAATAGAATATCAGATAAATTTCAGCATGGCTTATGCATATTATAGACATTTAAATTCTGTATAAACCTAATGGATGTACTATTAGTATTATCTATTAAAAATAAATCATGTTGTTATGAACTGTAAATCTTGAACAGAAACCAGCTATATATCACTAGACTGAAATGTAAAAATGCTTCATTAAAAACATTTTTGACATTTCTGGCATAGGGAAAAAAGTATCCTGCAAAAATTAGTTTTATTTGTTAATTGTGATGGAATAAGCCTCGGAGGGAAAGACATGATCACATTTATGCTACTGTACAGCATTAAATATTTCAATGCAGTTTGGTATACATGGATACAGAGTGTATCCCCTGAATAGTTAAAAGGCAACAGGCCCTAGCTTAGTCCAAAACAAAATACATTAGAAAATAAAAAAGTTTGGAAATTAATTCTTGAGATCCCTCAGCTCAAAAAGGAACAAACCCAAAATGTACAGTATTTTAAAGTTTATTTTTAAAGTGTTTAAAAAACTTGATCAAAATCTACCTCAGTGCATTGGTTAGAGTAAGGGCTGAGATGAAGATATAAATCATGAAACCCAGACAAAACAGGGAAGAATTTAAGTCTCTACATCCACAGGAGCAATCAAAGCAATCAAAAAAGCTTTTTTTTTTTCCTAGCACTATCCAACTGCTAAAGTACCTGTTGAAACTCATTGGGTATTTCCTTGCACAACATGAAAGTTTCTGCTAGGAACTGGTGTACAAGCTGCCTGCTCTGGACTGGGCACCAGCCACTGGTGATGCCTGCCTCCTCAGGAGAGCCTTTTCCAGGTGCATCCATAGCTAACTCAGACCAGGAACAGCGAAACAGCAAAACGCACAGGAGGCAAAAAGCTAACTGAGGATAACGGTCTGGGCTCTACTTCTGATAGATCTTGCCAGAGCTATGAGCTGAAGAGCTGGGTTTTGTTTCCATGTTAGCCTGTAGCTGAAGTTAGAAGGAAATAACTTCCAAATCTGTTCACAGCTTACTGCTTGAACAACTAGGCTGCTGGCTAACACCCACAGTGAGCGCTCTCAAAAGTGTGCTACTATGCAGCTAAAAAGGCAACTATCCTTGAGCCAAATTCAAGCAACCAAATAGCAGCAGAAGTCCATAACTAAGAGTTATTACACTTTGCTGTGTGAGGTTGTGACCTTGTTACTGTCATTGTTTGCCTATGCAGAACACAGTAACTCAAAATTAAATAAAAAGCAAACCTCCCATTTTCTCCCACTCAACTTTATTTTTCAGTTGTGTTTTGGAGGGGGGGGTGGGGGTTGGTTGTTTAAAATAATAATGCTAAGGCACAGAGAGATTTATATGGGATTGCTGAGACCAGAATCCTTTGTAGATAGCAAGTTCTGAACACTCTCCTAATATAAATAATGGTATCTCACATCAGACACTTACAGACTCTTTTTCTGAAAGCATTTATTTTCCTCCTGAGATAGCAGAGATAGTTTCAAATAGTGCAGTCTGAATGCAAAACAAAAAGCTAGTGCCCTCTGACCAGTGGAGACGGGAAAAAGCCACCCTAATTAATGGTGTTACTCATTTGCCTAAAAACAGCTGGGAATTTAATTAGTTCTGTGACTTGTTAGTTTTGATGGATATCTGCCCTCTGCCACGGAGCAGCTGTTATCTCACCTCCAGCTGCTTCTTGCAGATCAGCAGCTCCCAAGCTTTTCGGAGCCAGCCTCTCTGCTGCCTGCCTTGCATTGCACCTCTGGCCAAGCACTGCTTCCTTAGCAGATTTCACCAGTGCTGGATGCTGCTCCCTTCATCCCAGGTAGCCTCCTTGCTTGCTGCAGATGTGTGCTGATGCTTTGGTCTTCCCCAAAATGGATCTTCCTCCCTCCTTTTCCCCTGATATTTAATGTCATGATGTTAACACAGAGAACTGTGCCAACAAGCCCAGCAGAACTTGAGACTGTGGTCAATCCTCTTTGTCACTCATCTCTGCTGTAACCTCTCCTCATGGGTCAACATGGGTCTTGCTGCTGCAAGAGTAGACTCTTTAGTAGATCTAAAGAGTTGTGTGTTATCAGCTCAGGCAAAGTGATTTTCCTGCTGAAAAGAATGTGGGGGGGAAGTATATTTAAATATATATGGAAAAATATATATAAATGGAAAAATAATTGGAGAAAGTGGATTTCTGGCCAATCTGAAACAGAAAATGTGTTTTATCTCACTGGCAGGAAATAAAAAACATTTCAATTAAGTGCTTAATTCAGTCCAAAGCGAAGTTTTAACTTTTTTTTGCCTGTGTAATCTTTTTAAATGTATTTGGCCAAACTCAAAACAAACTTTATTAAATGGTTCTATTTTTGTATTTTTAAAAATTTTTGATCTTTCTTTTTTGGACCTATCAAATCTTTTCACTTTCTAAAAGTTTTGCTATCTTTAAAGCACAGTTTTCAGAAAATAAATCATTCACAATAACAATTTTGCCCAAGCCTGTCATTAACCCTTTTACCTCCTTCCTTTTCCCTTGTAAAATAGATGGTCTTGCAAAACAAACCTTGTTGTTTTCTAATTGAATGCCCTACTAAACTGAGCCATTGCTTTAAGTTTGCATTAGCAATGTCTTTATAAGAAAGGGGTGGAAATATAACAAAAGGTTTGTAATAAGTTTATATTTCTGTAAATTTAAAAAACCTTCAAGATATGTACTCTACTATTAAACAAGTCTGTGCTTTCTGATCTAGCACTGGATATTTTAATTATATTATTACATTATTTGTTATTATGAATAGCATTAAATTTGGGGTTAATTTGTCTACATGCTCAATATTTTCATACAATGCTCTTGGGCAAAGCAAAACTTGCTTAAGAATAAAAGAGAATCTTAGGACTATTTCCAATATGAACAGAGTTCTCTTTCTTGGATTTTTTAAATTATTTTAAACTTGCCCTTGTCATCCACAGAAGAGAGAAAAAAAGCATTTTTAGATGTTTTACTGGATGGACTCCTTTGTGACTGTGCTCACAAAGTCATTTTTCACAGATTATACCAGACCACATACTAATAACATATGCATACTCACTACCAACTTGTCTGGAACAAATGATAATTTTGACACTCTCTAATGCATCACTTTCACTGTGTTTAAGAATTTATTATCCTGGAAATGGGCACAGGCACTGTAGGGGGATCAGATCTTAGAGACTTTCAGTAATTTTCTGAAATCTCTTACTTAATCAGCAGTTCTGTTCTTTAGCAGTTAAAGTGATTCTCAAAGATAAATATAGAGAAAAGCCAGCCTGTTATATCTGGCCTCTTTGGTTCACATTTTTGCTGAATCTTCTTTTAGGGAATCTCTTTGTAGGCTTGAGTGCATTTCCACATCTCACCTTCAAAAAAGTAGAAATCCACGCAAATCCAAAAGTTGATAGTATGGCCTTCTGTGACCCAAAAATAAAATTTTTTGGAGTAATGAAATACTGACTTCAGGTGGCAAAGATGTTGCTATTCATTCATTTAAACATTTCACATTTAGCCTCAGCAAACTTTTATGGTTCTTTAACTAAACTAATTGCTACTCAATTTCTTCCAAGTCTTAGTAAGTTTCATGTTGGTGAAGTCTTAGAGTTGTTTTAAACTGCATCAGGAGAAACAAAATGTTACATTTTTCCCTGTATTTTTGTTGCTTTTTTAAAAATGTAGAGTTTATGAGGTAATATGTCAGGCTGGATCAAACCTCTCTGAAACAGGTAGGTTGGCATATTTTCACACAATACAAGGTTCCTCAGTGCTTTTGGGCAAATGTCTCTGTGCAGGTGCTGTTTGAGCAGGAACACACACACAGCGCGGTCAGAGGGGCCAGCAGAAACCCAGGGCTGTGTCATGGAGCTCCACGGAACACCACGCAGAGGCACCACTCCTCTCCAGCTCCAGAAATGCACCCATGTCAAACTTCTTGAGTATCTCGCTCTCCTCTTTTGTTAACTGTTTTTAGTTATTGAGCCCAGGATTACGCCAAGATGATCTACTACAAAAGACCAGGAAAACTCGGTACAGTCTGACCAAGAATTTACATCTGACTCACAGGGAAATAATCTAGAGGGAGGACTCTCAGCTTGAGTGATCATTGAAGATATTTATATGAAGACAGAAACTGTCTTTTTTTTTTTGTCTGATTATCTTGAAGCTCAAGAATGTAAAAAGATTTTTTTTTTCACTCATAAATCCATAGAATTCTATTAGAGGTATCAGAATCATAATTTTTCTTCTTCCCTCCTTCTGCCCGCAAATTTACAAACACTGAAATAACCTTCAGAACCCAAACTGCAACTTTTTACCAGCATGAAATGGACTAGCACTATTTCTTCTCATGACTTTCAAAATCAGGTTTCACCAAGTAAAAAGAGTGCTGGACACTGAAAATATAGGTCTTGGTCTAAAATTTGTTCTCAGACAAAATGTCAAACATACTCAAGAATTGGAAATCTGTCATTAAGTCTCACAGACTGCAAAAGCCTCTCAGCAGGCTTAATGTTTTTCACCGAAACAGTTACACAGCAGTCGAGTTTGCAAGCGTGAGAATCTTATAAATGCATGCTATGGCACAAGCAAGAGGTAAAAAAAACTCCTGTGAGACCTGACGTAAGACTGTGAAACAAAGTATGATTTAGTTACATACATATGTAATGGTTTCAAACCTAAAAACCTGAAATGCAGCAGTTTGATATCTTTCCAGAGTTATTTCAGATCTTTGAGATTTCTTTCCCCGCTGTCAGTTCTCCCTCTCTGTTCTGGTACTTGGCCCTGATCTCAAAAGTGAGCAACAATAAAAGGAAAGTCACTTTCTGCTTGTACAGAGAATGAGAAAATTGAGGGTGGCATTTTCACTTGTTCCATTTTAGGAGAAACCCTTGGGACAACTTTCACACTGACCACATGTCAATGCAAAATGACAAGGAATTGGCAAGCTCTACAGGTGTAGTTGAAAATTGAAGTACTCCCATGTTTAGATTACTTTAGGCCTTCCATGGCTACCTCCACTGCGTTAAACCAGCTCACAAATTTTATGTATCAAAATTTTCTATTTTCCCTTCTGGACTTAAAATATCACAAATACAAAGCTCCGATACTTTTATAATTTGTAAAATAGAGATATTAATGGAATTTTTTGGAGTCAAATTCTTTACTCATCTCTTTTGTAGATTTTAAAAAGTAGCCACATTATTAACAATCAGATAACAAAGTGAATATTCTGCTTAAAATAAAAGCTAAACCTTTCAAAAAACTGAAATAAGAAAACAGAATTAAAAAAAAACACAAAGGAGAAGAAAATTTGGTCACATAACAGTGTCATTTTTCAGAATGAGTCTCTATGTGCATGTGCATGCATACATATGTTTGTAATTTTTGTTCATGCATCCTATACTTCTAATTAAAGAAGCATTAGCAAACTCACAGAAATTGCTACTCTGAGTAAAACTACATTAAAATGGTTATCTTCTTTCATTTATCATTTCTTGTCACTGCTGCTTCATGTGTATGTCCATCATAAACTCACCTGCAATATTTGGTGCTGCTGATTTCAAATTGCTTTATAAGAATCATTTTATATTATTTTATAAGAAGAAATATACATCTTTAAAAAATCATTACATATATCTATTCTGAGAATTCAAAAGTTAGGACAGAGATAGGGAGAACTAAGGGTGTCTTTCATGCTTTGATGTAAATTCATTTCTTACATGAATGCATCGAGGTATGTGAGTAATCTTATGGCTTCCTGCATTGGCAAAGTTTCATTCACTGAAATGTGGAATGTGTTGGAGTTTCAAATACAAAGTCTCACCTCATTTACAATTTAACATAATATTTATCTAAGCATATAGATTGTTGTTGGATGAGTGGTAATGTTGGGGTACATTTTTTTCAGGTGAACATCATGACAATATAGTTCTTTTCCACTAACAGCAGCAGATTTCACTCTAAAGAACTTCCTTTTGTATACATATATATATTACTTCCAGGTGTAAGAAAACACATGCTATATAACAGCCTAGTCTAACATAGTGCCTTATATGAATGAAGAGCTCACATCCAGTTGAAAAAACAAGACATTCACTTAAGTGTGTAAGCTGACACGTAATATGTACTGATGCTGAAATTGTAATGAGAAGTGAAATTTCTTATGTGACACAGGGGCAGTTTTGAAAGTGAAGAAATACAATGCTAAATAGTGAAAAACAACCATCTTCTTAAGGAAACAACAGAGAACATGGCTGTCCTAACTATGCAAAATTTTCAGTGGAATGACAGCAATTGCACTGTGGGTTTCCCTCAGTTTCATTTGGAACACTGCTACATTGTGACTTTTTTTATTTTCATCTCTGTCTACACGCAGTTTCTACAAGAGTACAAAAATGTTTCTTCTAGAGAACATCTACCTGCAAAAGGATACAAACAATAATCAGCAACATTGTTCAAAATCACCGTTCTGAAAAGGTGGAGGAACTTGGAATTCCGAGTTTTGGGGTTTTTTCCCCTACATAAGTGTGTTAGCCTCAAATAAATTAGACAGACACAATTAGGTAACAGAAAGGGTGTACAAGCTCTTAGGAAAGGAGCAATAAATTAATGTCTAAAATTTTGAATACTCAGCTTATATTAAAGCTCTAAGAGCGTGTGAGAAGATCTCTCACTTTTTTCTTTTTTTTCCCTGCTCTCAAATCCTAACACAGACTACTCCATGTATGACTACAAATTCACATGGCATGATGATTTTTTTTAGTTATACTCGGACAGGAAGCTTCCTTTTAATAAATATGATGGATCAAACAGTGAATCTCTCTAGAATTACGTATTTTCTAACTGATTATGTGATGTGTCCTGTTGGATACATATGTACTGACTTTGTTTCACTGTTAAGGTTACAAATTAAATGAAAGGTGAACATTGACAGTGATCTCATCAAGTATCACCTTATGATTCTGTATCAGTTTTAAATTTTTGTTCGTGGCAATCACATCTGAGCTTTAGAAAGGCACATGGATTTGACAGGATCATTTTTACTGTAAGACATAAACCAGTTCTGTTTATGGAAATTTAAAAGAAACACCTTACCCACTGCAGTCTGAGTTCTATTTTATTTAACATGTCAAAGGGCTAAAAGAAGAATGTCAAGCTTGACACTGAAATGTGTGCTTTGCCTAACACAAAGAATGTATTTCCTGCAAAGATAGAAACTCATTCATAATCAAACTTCAGGAAACTAGCTAAAGTTTAGCTCCATGAAAGCTAAACTGGGCTTTCATGGAGCTTTACTTTCCAAAGCAACTAAATGGAGAAAATAAAAACTTTCACTGAAATAACATGTGCAGGAAATAATGTATTTGTTAATTCCTTTATGTATCAGGTATTCTGATATTTGATATTAAGAGCACTACTGAGAGTTATAAAATAGCTCTGAAAAGTTTAGATTTAGACACGGCATTTATATTCAAGTTACATAGATATGTATTGAATTTAATGAAATGTTTGACAATCAGCATTCATCAGTATCTGACAGTAAAATTCATAGAATATGAGACTTTAATGTAGCCTTAGTTCATACAGAATGAATAGTGACTGCACTGTAATAGCTGGGAAAAGAAGATCAATAGTGTCAAAAATAGTGATGTTAGAAATTTAAACACTGTAACTATTGCAATTATGAAAGCTACACTGGCAAAAGAAATGCTATAATATACTCAGAGAACATTAGATTGGCACATATACTATTTTTTTTTTTTAATTTCTAAAAACGTGTTCTTGTGCCAACACTGTCCTTAGCTTTTTCTCCTGGAAGAGGCTCTTCTCTCTCCTTATTTTTATTTGTGAGATATTTATACAAAGCAGTAATTTTTCTCTCTTAGCTTTCATTTTATACTTATTTGTCACTTGAAAAACAGAATTAAGGTATTATTTGATAGATGGTAACAGCATCAGCTAAAAATGCACCTGTCACTGAAAGTATCATTTACTTTTCATTTGTGACTGGATAAATTTATCATACATATGCTATTTCTTGACCTAAGCAATAAACAACTGGAACGAAGGAGTCTTAAATTGGCCAGGCTCCGGAAAAAATATATAAGCATTTTACTGTAATTGACTGTGCTACTGAGATTAGAATTGTTGAAAGCAGAATTTAAGCTTTCATTTATCAGAAAAAAAGCTAGTGAGATGGAAAGGAACTAAGTAATTACCTCAGCAATTCATCTGTCAAACCTTTCACAATTCTTCAACAAGTGTTTACTGAACGAAGACTCCAACGCACAACAAAGAGTAGCTGCAATGTGAAGAAGTGATGCTCATTTTGGTGGACCTGCATTTAACAGGACTGTGTTCTTTAAACTGTCATTCCATATTTAGTTTTCCCCTTTATCCGGTATTGTCCTCAAGCATCTAATCAAAATAGACTTAGATACCACATGAATTAGAAGTCACTCTAAAACCACTGAGATCATCACTAGCAATCAATGCTGCAGTATAATAACAGCTTAGCAAACTTCTGGCCTGCATTTATTACAAGCGATTCGAAACTATAACTGGGAAGCAAAAAATCAAAGGAAAATGGGGTAAAAGATACAAGAACATCCTAAAAATAAGTCTTCAAAGGAGTCTCAAATTTAATTACGATATATTTAAAATATTTAATATTTAATTAGATGGAATCAGAATCCATGCTAATCACAAATTTACCTCTGAACTAGAAAGACTACTTGAGTAGAAGATGTTGAAAAGTTCATTTTGCAGATTACAGGCTAAAGATTTAGTAAGGAACTGGGTCCTTCAGATGAGATGTTAGATGGTATCAAAGCACCCAAGTCCCAAATTGTGACCTATAAATCCAATTATTTGAATACTACCATAAAATTATTGCAATTACAGCAAGTAAACTGATATACTGTATGCACTGGCCTTTTGAACCTATCCTCATTTTGTGAGCTGAATTGCTATAAAAAAATTATTCTTAGTGATACTGTAATTTATAGTAACATCTACATGTGAAATTACCATGCACAAATGCTTTGTTGCTCTCCTGAACTAATATCAGGCAGGTCAGGGCATTTGCTGGCAACTAGATTAAAATATTAGTGGCTTTGAAACTAAAAGTTTTAAAATGACAGTGACTCAGTGACGTCTGATGCAATGCAGCAAAGAGACAGGATATAGATTTGGCCAGAACTGAGTTTTGCCAATCAGCTATTAAAACATAAGTCACTGTCCCAAGTACTGGACACTCCCTATGTCTCATTAGTACAACGAGACAATCATACAATGCCTCAGCAGTTGGCCATTACTTACTACCAACTAGCCTTTCAAGCACGGAAAATAAAAGTGTTTTTTAGTATCCATCTTTACAACGACACCTGAAAAATTCAGGGCTCTTTGAAATTTTTTTTTTTTTTTTAATATAAAGCAGTGAAAGTGAGAGATATAAGGCTCCCAGCAGATGGTCTGGATCACGACTATACAGCCTAAGATCAGAAGAGCATTTATGCTCCAGTACTTTCCAGCATTTTTATCTTAACATTTCACAGAGGTCAGACTCTGGGGAAAACAATTTGTCTGTCCTGGAGGTCTCAGACAAACTGCCTTTTGAAAATCAATTTTATCCTTTCCTTCTTTTGCTTATTTCCGAACCATATGCTGTCACACTTCTACCCACAACCATGCAAGCAAGGAAAGGCTATAACTTGAGTCTATTTTTCTGGAGCCAAAAAAGACAGACAGAATGACCTACCGGCAGACCAAATAGAGTGCCAAAAAGTGAATTCTGGTCAGACTGAAACAAAGTAACAATGTCTGCGGGTTTTCTCCCCTTTCTCTAATTTTGTAGGTGCATACTACAGAGGGCTTTCTCTGTGGTGTCAGAGGGTTAGCCTGGCTATTAGAACAGCAGAGAAACATTATTACATGTTTATAATTTTGGAGATAAAAGAGTTATACATGAATACAGAATAGCACACTTGTAGTACTTTGCTACTGTATTTCTGATGGGCAGAGGACAGCTAAAACAGTTCTACATAAACATTTAAGCTGTGTATTTAAACAATTTTGTATATTTAATCATAGGCATTGTAAGTCTTAAGGCATGAAATACATTTATAAGTTGTTCTGGACAAAGCACTGAACCATCATAAATGAGAGCCAAAGAGATTACTTTATTGGACTTTGAAAGACTTTGTAACAGTAACTGAAAATAAAATTTTAATTCAGTTCATATTTTTAATGGATATTTGTTAATTTTGTTTTAACCATAAAACAGTTGTGTTATAGTTATAAAGAGTATTCTTAAATTTTATGATAGAGAAGGTTATAAGATCTTCATCAAGACTCAAAGATTTCTTCTATTATGGCAATCCATTTTTGTTTGCCCTGAAACTGCATTGGCAAAGCTGGTATATGACTGTTAAGAATTTCCACATGTAAAAACCACTATAAATACATAATCTTCTTTTCCAGACTTGAATCCATGACTTCTTTAAATATAATATTTTTTTTGCAGTTCCATGTAACATGTCAGAGCCTATTCATATTTTGGTGGTAAAAACAAATTAATTCTGTGCATGGCAAATGTGTAAAAAAATACATCTCTCCATTCATTGTAGGTAATCACTGACCTATTTTGTTAACGGCGTCTATAAAATAAATCTAATCCTTCACTGCTACCAGTTTCAACCAAAAAGTAAGCTGTGCTGTGCTGAGGTAATTCCTGAAATATGCAGTGTTTACTACGTGATTTGGAGTCAGACCTGTGTACACAAGAGACAGATCTGTCTTTAGCTGTTGGAATATGCAGCTCAGCCTGAGACCTCTCATGCTCCAGAACACACATCTCTCAAGGAGGCTCCTCCTCAACATCTCTCTGGTCTGTCTGTGCCTGTCTTCACAACTCTTACTTCAGACTGAGAGTACAGCAACTCATCTGTGCTGCCCTTACTAGGTGTTTTATTTGTGTATGTGATGCAAGGGCATGCAGGTTTCTACAGCTGAGTTTTAATCATCTCCTACATTAGCAATAATTTAGTAACTTCAGCAGTTTCTCTTTTGAATAAAGGATTTTTATCCAATAGCCTTATTATTCCTGGCTCTAGTGAGCTCATGTCTCAGAGCTCATCACATATTCCCCAAGGAAGCTCTTCTGCTGTAGGAAGAGATATTTGTTTCTTTTCTGTTGACTAGTGAGATTTTTTCTGATATTTTCCTACCAATATGGCTAAGATCTGATCAAGTCATCATAACAAGCAAAACTCTAATTTAAGAGCATTATTCTCAATGTACCTGGTCCAGAAAAGCTCCGGAAACATGGAAGTTAAATGAACTGCACAGAGAAATTTTCTGTCTGGGAAAATACAAGAGGATTCTGCTATGCTCAAAGATTGACAATCCTTCTGTCAGATCTTTTGGAGGGGAAAAAAAAAGTCATTGAGAAAAACATTTACATACTGTACTTCATATAAAACACTTCTATCAAGAGGGTTTTCTTTGAAAGTGGAAAAGATTAATCCTCAAGGAAATTTTAATTCTATTACAAAGAAAACATTTTATTTAGTTCTTAATTTCAGAAATAATGATAGCAGTAATTAAGGTAATAATTCCATGCAATTTATTTCCAAGTAAAATTATGATGTTTACTCTCCAAGCTAATTTTTCTTTTGAGACACAAATGGTGTTGAGTGTTTCTTCCTACAGAACAAAAACTTAATATGAGTTGGATCTAATAGAAGACCTGGGCACATGAAGCTTCCCACTTGAACAGGGCTGCAGATATAAATATTTTCTGTAAAGAATGCAACAAATCCTGATGCTGTTGAGTTCAGGGCCCCAGCTCACACATACTCTGGCGGGGCACACAGATAATATATTTCCCATCAGACTTACCCACATGGCTCACTACGCGAGGTATTTTCCAAGAATTCAAAGTGTGAATACAGTGGAAGGACAAGGCCTTAGGATCTTCTGCCCAGATATTATGAACATTACTGCAACAAGAACCCTGCAGGAAACATACATTCAAAACATTGCTCCAAATCCAACTGTTCTACTCAAAATAATTTTATTCTGGTTCAGCTGAGTACCAACAGAGGTAACGAGGTCTTACTTTTACTTTAAGGATCTTATTAGGTACTTAATTCCCTAACCTGACTCTCCCTATCTGCTGCTGGAACAGGCATGAAACACCTTCTGGGGAACATCTCCCTCGCTTGTCTTGCCACTTTTCCTCACTTGAAGGAAAAAGCCTTTGGTCTCTGTGAGACTCATTTGTACACTCTCAAAAAATCTGAATGGCTCTCTAATTTAAAAAATGTTTACCGTTCTCATATAAAAAATTATCTGTGTTTCTTTCAGAGTTGTGGGGGGCAAGCAAGAAGTTTGAGGAAATCTGAATTGTGATAAATTGCTCTTTTTGTTCCCAAGACCTAGAGTAAGCAGCATGTAGTTGAAACTGATAAGGTGCTGAAGTTGAAGTTTAACCATGGTATAATTAAGAGCAAAACTTGGATCATCACACCTAAGAAAGCTCCACTTTTTAACTTGAAGTATCTGCAGAAAAAATGACATCAGTTCTCTGCAGTGAACTGAAATGTGATGTATTAACTATTATACCTTTGCCCATTTCATTATTTTCTTTTCTTGGGTTTGGTTTTCTCCATATTATGTGTTATTCCTTGAACATATCTGTAAGAAAATGACATGGATGCCTTTATATATCAAATAGCTACCATATAGTTAATTTTTCTTATGCATGGAAATACAGACAGTAATTTATAAAATGCTGCATTTAATTAATAGAAACTAGTGAAACTTAGGGCACAAATGTAACAAAAATACATTTACAAAAATAATTGGTATTTTAAAATAAGTACTACTGAGAGTTATTGCTGAAGAACAATTAGTAGGCCACAGAAGGTTACTCTGTACAATTGTTACTCTTTACCCCTAGCTGCACCAAATAAACATATTTAGAAATAAAAGTAAAATTTCTTTAGAGGTTAAAACCCTCATGTTACTTCCTTTGAAATTCAGCTCTTTTCCTACCAGCTTTGATTTTTAGACAGTTTAAGTATCTTTTATTTGCAGACTCCGAAGATCTTAATGGAGAACAGCATTTCTCCAACTGGACAAAATCTTTGGAGAAATACTAGGTGAAAAAAACTCGGCAGGCAATGACGGGAGAGAACAAACACAGCCTCGTGTGGTAGCACTGTGTCTCCACCGCCTCCTCCTGCATGGCCATGGTGTGTGACTGTTTGCTGTGGAGGTGGGAGGGGGCTGCATTGGGGGTGCTGGGAGCAGGGATGGGCTTCAGCTGTGGGGGCAACACCCTTTTACTTTAAAGGAGACTTTTCAAGCAGAATATAGCCAATTTAAGAGTACAGTGCAATTATTTATTGGCTGATACAAATGATGTATCTAGGATTAATGAGTTACTGAACTAGGTGTTAATAATCTCACAACCTTAATGAGATAATCAATGCATCTTCACTGGCTTGGCAGTCATCAGTCATGTCAGAGAGGGCTGGTCTCCATTGCTCCTTCAAATGGGCTGATCATCAGGGTTGCTGATGATCGACTAATTTTATACTCTGTTCCTGGGAAGGAAGTGTTTTCCCCGTTTAATCCCTTCCTGCTAACTACTGCAGTAGCAAAAATTTAACTTCTATGTGTTTCTTTTCTTGTGTAGTTTTGGCACATACATTCAAGCCAATTTTCTCAGTGAAACCAAGTCAAAGTTACAGGGCAGTGCTGCACCAACCTAGCCCTGGCAACACAGACAACTGAATCCCTTCACTATCCAATTATCCTACTTTTTTCCAGGTTGAAACCTACCACTTGCCCCTAAATTTTGACTGCTAATGTTCCTACTGGGCTAGTTGACTTTTCTTCTCATCCTATACTCAAACACTGTTGACTCAAAGGCAAAATTTGCTGGAGTCGAGGAACTGGAGGAAGGTATCTTTAAAAGGTCACAGCAGGCAAGACTTCTCCTTATTTTGCATACAGCATGTGAAGTCTGTAGCCGAGGGCCCGGGTAATGGATCTGATCCCCTGAAACTGACTGGTTTCAGCATATTCTGAAGCAGGCCAGGAAGAATAATTGGTTGTTCAAGTGACCTGGCCAGCTCTGTCCTACTTCAACATGAGGAGAGCTGCTTCTATCAAAAGTGTTTAGGTTTTTGGTTTTTCCTTATTGAAGGGGGTACGGTCTCCCACACATTGCTTGTAAGCACTTTCAGGAGTGACCTGGGGTGGTCATTCTCTGCCAGGGAACCCAGACACTCTCTCAGAGAAAGGAGAAAGCATTTTGAACAAAAAGTGGTGCAGAATAAAAGGGAGTAAAGAAAACGGAGAAGGCAGTCTTTTACATTCCATCACTCTTACACTCAACCATGCAATTTTATAAACTACTCCATCTCTGAACTAAGCCAACTTTGCCTGTTAACAAAAAAGTTAATTTTCCTTAAAATGTTTTACTCAGGGTTATACTTATTCCATAACTTCTTCAAGAAAATTCATCACTGAAGTTCTTATTTAAATCTTTGAAAAGGGACTTCATTGGTACCTAGCAATGAATAGGATAAGAAACCAATCATAACCACCACAATCATAAAATGGTACCACACACCATTGCTCCTTGAAATTAAACAGTTACTACTCCAGCAAAAACTGTTACACAAAAGTGTATCTTTTGTCAATTTTATATCATTAATTTGCTTTCTTTAATACACAGTAGGGGTGTGTTTTGTTTTTGATATAATCTCAGCTTTCTTTTTCAGGCTGACAAGTTTTCAATGACATAAAGGAGGAGCATCAAGTATTTTATAGGTCTCTCTGGTACCTATTTCACTCTTTATTCACTAAGAAAAAACAATATTGAAAACTGACTTTTGCCTCTAGCTTTTAACACTGATTGTTTCAAAGAAAAAAAAAAATGCTACCCAAAATCTCTTATTTTGAGGGATCTGCAGCACTTAAGACTTGTAAGTAATCTGTTTAATTAATGTATAGTTTTACTTGAGTTCTTTCTGTTTTTCATTATATACATATGGATGGAGAAAAAGAAAAAAATTCTGGCAGGTTCAATATTTAAAACACGTATTTTCTAATAAATTTTGCATAGGTTATTAATGAAATACAATCTTTATCACAACATATTTTTCCAATGAATTCTGCTAGGATAGCTTCTTCAATATAATGTGGGAACAATTTCAGTTACTATCTTCAAATACTATTCCTGAATATGTATCTTTCCATAAGACAGAAATTGGATTATGTTTAAATAGAGGTTATGATAATTCAGAATCTGTCACTGTGGCTTGTGAGTGCCAATTTGAGCTCTAGTGCTGTTCCCTTAAGTCATATAACTCTTTTTTCCTGCTTTCTGCCTTGTTTATCTTGCATTAAGAAGGCAAGACTATCACAGGCTGATATCAGAAACAATTAACAACTGAAAAGATCTGACTGTAGAGTGTGCAGTATCTTACCTTCAAGATAAAGACTATTTTCACCCTTCAAGAAAATGAAGATTGAGGAAGAGAACAGGTGCTTTAGAAAAAATGCAGAATCTGAAAAACAAAGTCGTTTTGGTTAACTTTAAACAGACAGCAGCCCACACAGATTCGTGCAAGCTGATGACTGATAGCAGGAGAGCTATCAGTATAAGCACAGCTCACCCTGGGTCAGCCACTCACAGCTTTACACAGTTTGCTGAGATATGCTGCTATTACATTTGTATGACTGGTGGCATCCAAGCTAGCTAGCCCAAAGTTGTGTCACGTGTATTTCTGTGAGCTGAAGTTGTAATGGGAAAAATAGATCAGATAAAAGAGGCTGTCCTAGTTTGGACAAATTTGGAGGAAAATATAAGAGGGACAGAAAAAATTGGTAAGCATAGAGTAGCGATAAGGGATACACATTATAAAGTCACCCCAAGACAGAGGCCGACATATTTGGCCCTTTCTAACTGAGGAACAATAGAAAGCTGGGTGTTTTCAAAGTATGTCTATTCCAAAATCCCCTACACCAGCTGGAGGTGTTGCTTAGGGGAAGCATTGGAAGACAGCAGCCACTGGTAGTGATGCTTCCTTAAAATATTTTCTCAGATTGAACAAACTTTGGCTTGGGGACTTTCTGAAGAAATAAGCAAACTGATGGAAGTTTTAGGACAGGAACTGGAAAAAGAAATGGAGCAAGACATAGTAAAGACTGTATATATATATATATATATATATATATATGTATATGAAGACGGGCTTTTGTGAAAGGGACAGCTGTCTGGAGAAGGTTCAGGCAAGAAGAGTGGCATGTTGTGAGAGCAAATTTAACCCTTTGCTGTTCCTAAGCAAGGACACAGTTATGCAATTGCAGTGCATTTGGGCCAATGTTTTGAGTTTGCGTGGCAAAGGTTTTGTAGCAGAGGACAGCTGCAGGGGTAGCTTCCGTGAGAAGAGATCAGCAGCTGCCTCCTTGTCACACACAGAGTTTCAGCTGGTTCCAGGACAGACCCACTGCTGGCCAAAACTGAGTCAATTAGTGGTAGCACTTCTGTGGTAAGATATTTAAGAAAGGGTAAAAATTCTGGAGAGTAGCTGCAGGAGAAACAGCCCTGCAGACACTCAGGTCAGTGAAGAAGGAATGAGGGAGGTGCTCCAGTGCCGGAACACATGTTCCATTGCAGCCTGTGGAGAAGACCTTGTTGGTTGTCTCTCTGCATCCTACAGAGGACCATGGTGGAGCGGATACCTGTGCTGCAGGCCTGGAGAACTGCATGTTGGAGCAGGTGGATGTGCCCTGCAGGAAGCTGCAGCCTGTGGACAGGAGCCAGAGCATTGCCCTGGTGGGAGCTGCTGTTCATGGGTGACCTGCTGGAACAGGTTGTTCTTGTAGGAGAGGACCTGTGCTGGAGCAGTTCTTGAAGAAGTGCAGTCTTTGGGAAGGATCTATGCTGGAGAAGTTTGTCAAGGACTGTATTCTATGGGTGACACCTCACACTGAAGCAGGAGAACAGTGTGAGGAGTAAGGAGCAGCAGAGATGAAGCATTATGAACTGACTACAATGCTCATTTCTGAGCCACTCAGAGAGGAGAAAGTAGAAGAACTGGAAATTAAGTTGAGCTGGGGAATAACACAGTAGGGGGGAATATTTTTAATTTTTTTTTTCATTTTTCAATATCCTAGTCTATTATTAAGTGGCAATATATTAATGTTCCTCAAGTTGAGATGTGTTTGCTCATGATGGCAATTGATGAGTGGTCTCCCTGTCTTTATCTTGACCCATGAGCTATTTTTTTGTCTCATTTTCCGCCCCATCTTGCTGAGGAGGAAGAGGAGGAGTGCGTGCAGTGTGGATGTCTGGCAGCTGGCTAAGGTTAACACAGCACAACGACTCACTTTTCAAACCAGATATTCATCACCGCAGAAGCAGTGTTTTGGGACCAAAGATTAGCCAGGCTTCATGGCATTAGTGTTCTTACTGAAAGGGCTCAAACACTGCTTGTCACAAAAGTGGCGAAACACAAGCAGACTGGCCTGGAAGGCCTTTCCATGTGCATACTGTAGGTGACATTACAAAGGGGTCAGCTGCTGAATCCGCTGGATGTCAGATATTACCAGAGATGAACTTCAGCCTCCACAGACAACTTCTGAGAGTCTACCAACAAATACGAAATGCTTAGATACAAAATTATGTCACAGGTAACAGGCAACCTCCTACCATCTGCTGTTGCCTTTGGTGTTCTTCTGTCAGAAAATCTTATTTTCAGTTTCTTTCTCCCCTTGAGCGCTTTTAGATCCATATCTGCAAGGAACAACTCTTACCCACCTGTTTACAGAGGCATCTGAGGGCACAGGAAAGTGCTGTCAACTCTGCCTCTTGACATTGTCTCACAGTGCATGAAAACAAACCAAGGTGTTAATCTTCAAACATTAGGTACTTTGTCCAGTCCTTACAACATGGAATATAAGAGTTTCAAATGTCCTAAGTCACCAGGCAAGAGAATTTTACTTTCCTTTTCTGACCTAATGAATCCTGAATCCTTTTCTGCCTGGCAGCAAGAAGAGTGGAAATTGTCTTCTCCCTCAACAAAACACACAAAAAGCTGGCAGCTGATACACACTCCAGAGCACTGGGAGTCAGATATCTTTGGCAAGGGTGGAAGTTGCACCAGACTTAGCTGCTGGGAGCTGCTGCTGTTCTCGGAAAAAAAAAGGATTCCCCCAAGTCTAACCACGTGACAAAAAAATCTGCTGCTGCTCTAATTCTCAATTTGGTAAAGTTCTGGTGGGAACTGCACTTCCACAGGGACACAAAGAAATCCCTAACTTCAGAGACAAGGGCCAGCCTGGCACTGTACTGTTGTATGCTGTAGAAACTAAGCTGAAGCCTCTTATGAGTCCTGGCTTGGATTGGTAGCAGATAAGAAAGACACCAGGAGCTGCAGTAGTATCCAGAATCAAAAGGCAGTAGCACCTCAGGACCACCACACTCATATAATGGTAACACACACCGTTGCTCCTTGAAATTAAATAGTTACTACTCTAGAAAAAATTGTTACACAAATATTGTAAAGTAAGCAGATTGATTGGACGAATTCAGAGAAATCTGAAATTATTTTGAAAATTTTTGACAATGTACTGATTTTTTTATCTTAAAATTATGTCTGCGCTGCTGACATCCTATATTTCCCACATAGGCAAACATTGTATATATTCCCATATGAGTAGCTATTCAAGTATTTGTTCTCAATTTCTTATTGATAGTATAATATGAAATTTGTGATCACATGCATTGTGAAAATTTCCTCTCACATTCTGCCACCCACGTAACATATTTTGCAATTTTGGAAGTCACATAGAATACATCATAGCCTAAAACTATACAAAAAAAGTTGACAGTATTTTCATTAAACTTTAGGGCTTCCCATCTTACTAAAACCAAACATTTTCTGTACCTTACTTTTTTACCACAAGAACAAACAACTAACTTTCCTGCAAATCACCATTACACCACACTTTCTAAGACATATCTATTTGCAAGCATAATGGCAGTTGCTGAGTGGTTTGAATTCCAAATGATAGTTGATATGGCAGCTTTGCACTCATAAGTAAAGTCACTATATCTGTGTAATAGAGCACATCAGCAGTAGAGCAGGATGATAGTTGAGAGAAGAATGAAGTTCTCTACCCACAGGAATGTCCTCAATACATGTTCGCAGTATTTGATCCATGGCAGCCTAAACTGTTGATATGATCTTTCAAACTGTTATTCTGAAAAACATAACTCCAAAAAAGGAAACTTAATAGCTACCATGCTACCTCGCAGTGACTAAGCTGACCATGTTTCACACGTGGGTTTGTGTTTTCTATAACACTTAAGTGCAGGAAAGTCCTATGTGGAGTAAAGAAAACTGATTTTTGGGAAAACTCACTGTAACTCCACTGGACAAAGAGAGGGAGGTCCTGAACTGCCAGGATTACAACCCAGGGATCATTTTAGCTGCTTATTTTCTTTAATTTTTTTAATATTATACTTGCAATATAACTTGGATTGCTACTAATTTTCTAATTGTCGGGCAAATTATGAAATTATATGAGAGCTGCCAAATGCTGTGCTCCAAAATCCTTATTGATCTATTAATAGTTGACCCCTACTCTTCAACTGAGGGGCATCTGGATGATGAGAGATTTCGCAAGTCTCTACCCACAGATAGTAGGATTGTGGCATGGTGGCTAGAATTTTAATGCAATGATACAGCATCTTTCAGTTGGTTGCCATTCCGTGGTGAGCGCTGTAAAAATCTCAGACTGAAAAAGGATACAAAGGAAAGCTAATATTCCTGTGATGCCTTTTTCGCAAAATTATTTCCTTTAATGCTTATATTTTTGTCACTGGAAGCCTTAGAATTCTATTGATGGTCAAAACCCTATGAGGTCAGGCATTCAAGATCTGAAGATAATTTTCTGGGATGGCAAGCTTATGTTTCCTCCAGAGGTGATTTCATTAGTGATGTCATGACATAAAGCATTTAAGACTGCTTCAACTAATTAAATATATCATTAGTGAATGCTCTGAGACAAACATGGAGACAGACCCAAAGCAGCAGAGCTCACACATACATCTTCTACAGATATCTGTTAGCTTTCTAGCGTCCAGGCAGGGAGAGAAAATGTTATGTCACTTCTTAAATTAAAAGGATAATATAATTTTTACTAAATGTCAGACATAGCTCAGGAAATAATCCTCTTATGGAGTCTAGGCTTTTTGGGGGGATGTTTATTCACTTGTCCTGTTACTAATCTAATTTCATTAGATCTTCTCAATCTAATCTTGTTGATTGATATTAGAGCTGATTTAAGAAATTTAAAAGGGAGAGTAAATATAAGAAATTTAAAACAATCAATTGCATCACATTTCTTGATGTTAATTTAGGAACAATTCTTTGATTATATCAAATTTTATTGATCCAGAATTATTCTTTGTACCGTAACAGAAAAGGATGAACACGAACATTTGATAAAACTCTCAATCACAGCATAAGTTTCCATATAGTAAAAAAAAAAAAGTCACTTATTTGTTGCTTGCTGTTACCACTGAGACCAAATTCTAATCTCAGGTAAGCTGAAACTAACCAGTGTGGAGGGACTCTATTTTACCAGTAGAAAAAAATCACCATTCACATTTCCAGATAGGAAAATGGAATTTGGCCAATACTGGTTAAAATGCAATTACAGTGCCACAGGACAGCATGAAGATAAAGGAAGGTGGATCCATCTTGCATGGTACATCTTGCTCTTTCTATCCTCTTGAACCCCGAATTTCCATCCATGTACATTTCCAATTTTCTCTGTCTCCACCTGAGAAAGGATTCAGCTGCTGGATGACTTAAGCAGCTGGTGCCTTTTCATACCAGTTGACAGCTCCTCAGTGACACTGAAAAGTAAGTAGCAACACTGAAAGCCCCAGAACTTGCCTTGACTTGAAATGCAGCTGACTTTAGCTTCTTTATCTGAAAGCAGTTTCTGAAGGCATCCTGAAACACTTAATTATGAGGTCATTAATTCATTAATGACCACGGTAATTTTTTTAAAAAATCCAGTTTAAATCAAATTTTTTTGACAATTATTCCTTTCTTAAGCAAGAAAGCTAACAAAAAATTTTTGAAATGGAGCCAGGTGTTATATTTCTGATCATGTCTAATTTTAAAATATTTTTTCCTAGCTGTCTTTATTTCTATGTAATGTCACTAATTTTTTGCTCTTACAAATGTCATTGTAGAAAATGAATTGTCAGCTTGTCACAGTGAATCAGAAAGTTCCTTCCTGTATCCCTCACCTTGGACATAGCATCATGATATCAACATGTATATTTTGAATATTTTGTGGCCCTTTTTTAGAGGGGAAATCCCACCACCATGAACCCAAGGTGAAGGTCTTGAATCAATCAAGAATTTACTCTTCAC
>VZTI01000702.1:312882-359306 GCA_013397865.1 Struthidea cinerea | reverse complement strand
GAACTTAGTCGTGACATTCTTCATCGTCAGTGTCGCTCGCAGCAACAATCTTCCTTTGAACCTGACCATAAATATATGAAAATACTGCAATGAGAAGAAATATGTAAGCAACCTTGTCTGGTGGAAGGTAACCCTGCCTATGGCACAGGGGGATTGGAATTAGATGATCTTCAAGGTCCCTTCCAACCCAAAACATTCTGTGATTCTACAAGCATTTTGTAGCAGTGTGATATCACAGACAGTCAGATACAATATATAAACATTTTACATAACTATTTAAGTAGAAATAGTCAAGGCAAGGGGAGATGAAGTAGCTGCTGGCAGGAGACATTCAAACAGTGATGATTTGCTAGACAAAGGGAAAGGAAAGCTCAAATAATAGCAAACAGATAATCCTGCTGAACACAGGGAAGATGACTGGCAAAACCAAAAACCAAGATAAGCAGTCAGGAGCAGATAAGGCAGATGAGACTGCTCCTTTTGGGAGGGGGCCAGTAGCAGCAGTGTCACAGGGTGAAAGAAGATAAGTCTGACTCAATTCTGACTTCTCTAATCAAGCAGCTCTGAAGTCTGATCTCAGTTATGCCCATCAGTGGCTGTAGCCATCGGTGCTAAGTGTACAGCTGCGGTGCCAGGCACTCATCTCTGATTTAGGATATGGGCACCAAAGGCTAATAGCTCTGTATGGTGTTAGTGATCAATAGTGTGCAAGGATTAACCATTAGCATCTGTGCTCTTAAGGAATAAATTAATTCAGCAAAGATTTGATTTAAACTGGACTGATTTATCAGTCTTCCAAGCACTCCCAACTTAGCCAACTCTAATTCCCTAATGGATATATATTTATATACGTACATTGCCACACTTGTTTTTCCAGACTTACTCTACATTTTCTCCACCTCTAGCAAATAGCAGGGAATTTCCCAGGAGAAAATCTTGCTGTATTTCATGTATGCCAGCATAAAATCCAAACAAAACTGTCAGGGCTCTGTCACTTTTTGCTGCCACCCAGTGAAGCCAAAGATATGCTTTTTTTTTTTTAAATATCTCTCTCATACTTATGGTGTTATACAAATAATAAGTATCAACAGCTATTTATAGTTCTAATTCATACTTATCCAGTCAGACATAAATGGAAGAAAGACGAGAGTGACCAGACAAGCAGAGCTGAATTGTATGAATTTCAGAGAGTGAATAAAAAGACTTGTGGTTATAACTAGCATGTTTGATATTGTTTTTCACTTACTTGCTTTCACATTTGAAAGAAAAAAGAAAGGGGGGGAAAAAAAAAAAGATAATGGACTAAATTAAATAACAACAACTACAAAAAGAGGAATATCTACTCTAGCAGTGGAAACTTACTGAAGGTCATTTTTTGGAGAAGTATCCTGTTGAGAAAAAGAAAAAATAATAAGATTTTCCTGGCTGTGATATATCCTGGGCTAATAATAATTCCCCTGCACATCACACATAGTGAATAGCTTTTTACAGCTGGATTGGAAAATGTATTGGACAAAATATTCCAGAAAAAAGTTTGTCTTGGGAGAATGGTTTAGTAGATTTATTCCATTCCTAACTTGCAAAATACCTGTAGTGGTTTGCTCCAACTAGAAACTAAGAACCACATAACTGCTTGCTCACTTCCCTCCAGCCTCTCCTGGGGAGGATAATTGGGAAGAAGAGGTACATCTTGTTCATTAAGAGAAGAGTGGCTTATTAATTGAAATAAAATAAAATAATGATAACAACAATAATTATACTATAATAATAATGGTGGTGATGATAATAATAATAATAATCATCATCATCATCATTGTAATGGAGAGAGAGAGAGATAAACCCCAGGGAAACAAGTGATTAGCACAAAACTGGGTGACTTCATTCTTATATCTTTAATTCGTTATAGCTGATTTTTGAGTTTTGCTGGTTTTAGGAGTGTGATCTTTAGCTACAGAGACAGATTTTGATGTTGTTTTACCATTACACAAACCTCTTGAAACATTAAACTAACTTGAAACAGGGGAGAAGGTGCTATGCATACTTTATTATTTGCTGCTCTCACCTGGGAAAGGGAGAGAGCAATATTTATGAGGGAAGATGTATGGGCCTGTTGACAAATAAGTATTTTTCTGCAGAGTCAAATTTCTGTGATCGTAAATGTACTCAGGGTCATTGATTTGATAGCTTGTGAATACGGCTTATTCCATCTCAGCATGATTTTTTTCTTTTTTTGTTTTAATATGTAAAATGTGATAATATTGCAGGAAAAGTACAGCCTGAGAAAGCCAGTGGAAGAGTCAAGAGATCTCTCAAGTGTGTTTTCTTTGGCATATGAAAGACAGAAATTAAATGTAATGACTTCTGACTCCAATCATAATACACCAGTACCTGTCCAGAGCATTGACTTATTTCATTCAGAAAATGGAATCTGCAGCAAATTCATGTTTTTCTGTTTGTGACCTTGCACTCTGTTAGAGCTAATTGTCATTATGAAGCTGAAAATCCAACTCAAAGATCCAATTCATGTCGTGACTACAGGATAGCTGGCAAAGGAAGGAGTGAGTACAGAAGACCTGAAAAAAAGAGGGACAGATTGTTTTTCTGGAGCTTTTTCAGGGTTGACCTTCAAGAGAAGCTGTATTAATTTCAATAGAGGAAAAGCAAAGACTGGCCTAATTTAATTTAGGGTTAGTTTAATTGGAATGGAAAATGATGTAAGGTGCAGAAGATGTCCATGGAACTATGGTGAAAACTGACCTATTTTTCAAGATTTACACTTAATGGAAGAAAATAGTCTGTTTTACGTCAAATGATATTATGAAGGAAAACCTGCCAAAGCAAATAAATCTTTGCTAGGTTAGGAGGTATTTGCACTCTTCAGTCTACACTATTTTTTTTTATAAATAAGCACCAAAAATCAAAACTGATGTCTTCCTTGACTACAATCTTCCACAATACAAGGGAAATACATGGACTGCCTTACTAAGAAGGAGACAAGGTTTAGCTTTCAAAAAACAACTTGTAAATTACCTGCAACAAGTCTAATATTATAAAATACTTTGGAATAACTTTTCTCACACTTGAAAATATATCACAAAATCAAAACCTCTGAGCTTCAATGACAGACTCTCCTGTTCTTGTTTGAAAAGAGAAACAACTAAAATACCTATGTATATGCACTAATGAAAGAAGATTGTAAAGCAATAGGTCAGTTTATCACTTATTTTTTCTACATAATGAGTGTAGATTCCCTGCTCAACAAAAAAACCCCAGCCTGTTTATTTTTTTTAATGATGAGCTGCTACCCAAAAGAAACAAAGTGGCATTCTGTTGACACCATATGGTGGCTGAAAAATGGATTCCATAGTATTCTATTTGTTAGAATGTCATCTGAGTTTTTGTATCCATAATTTATGTTGGGGCCTTCTCTGATTGCCAAAATATTCAAACGGCTTTCTCTTCACAGGGTAGCCTGCGTGGGGGGAAGAAGGTTTTCAAAACAGCAGGACCCGAACAATCTCCTACTGCTCAGAGGAGAAAACATTTCGAAGCTTCTGTCCTTCTGGCTGCTTTCATTGTAATAATAATTTACATCCTGTGCAAGGAAACTGTTTGCATTCAGAAGAAACCTAAAATAATAAATAAAAAGAAGGGAAAAAAACCCCAACAGTTTATGTTCTTGCATGCTAATACAAGAATTTGTGAATATTAAGCATCAATTTAAAGTTGCATTGACTCCTAGGCTCTGACGTAAGTAGAGAGCTTAGGCTTTCATATCTTAATGGAAAGAGATATGCAGAGGTTATTGAACACTGCAGTTTCCAAATGATTGCCTCTGCAGCTGGCATAGAGAGATCCAGAGTGGTTATGGATGAGCTAAAATAATTAAGACATATTTCTCCTGGTGTCTACTCAGTTATTACTCACTTTTTAAGAGGCCATAATTTAGGCAAAGATTTAAGTATGACTGTGAATTACAAACAGATATTTCATATGGTCTTAATATGGTGTATGAGGCCACTTGCGTTATGCAGCAGGATATGTCTGTTGTAAGTAGCAGGGATCCTGGAATCACATTAAAAGACTGAGCTAGTCCCTCCTTTCTCACCTTTCTCTCCTCCTCGATCTATCACAGCTTAGTGCTTGCTGCTGTATGACCAGTTTTGTTTCCCCTCTTGCCTCTGGGATTTTGGCAGGAGCACACAGGATGATGAATGCACACCTGAGTGTGGGGGTGGGGGGCTAACACCAGCTGCAGCTGGGTTATTAATGCTTAACAGAATAGGATTATAGGAGAAGGAGCCCACCTGTTGTGGGGATCTTCTTAAGAATTAGATTAGACCTATTTGACCCTGAGGTACCTTGGCCTCAGAAGATTATTTTCCTCAGGAGTAAAATGGAGTTATATGGAGGTTTTATTTCATTCCTTAGCCTTGGGAAGCATTCCTTCATTCTTGACCCTCTGGCCATCCTGGTCACACAGCTGAGATACTCCAGCTGAGGTCTGTAAAAGTAATTTAGCCAGTAGCAACTTGAATCCCATGAAACTGTAGTTTTTATAAAGAAATAGAATGGAAGCTGGATAGTCTTCCAGAGCATCTGGTAAAATACTGCTGACAGCTTTTCTTATTTTGAAGATGTACTGGTTTAAAAAATGGCTTTACTGTAATAGAGAATTAGTGATGTGAATACATATTTCTTGTATTAGTCTGTTTAATGACACAGTCTTAGAAGTTCAGTCAATATTTAAATCTGACATATTCTCTTCCAAATCAAAAGAAAGAACTTACTCTCCTATAGGAAATGAAAGTAGAAGACCTGTGACCAAATTAAATTAAATTTTTAGAGAAGCATTATATGTGGAGGAAATCTTGAAACACTAAAAGTAACTGTATTCAATCTGGGGGGAAAAAAAAGGGAAATTTCATTCAAGAATTGTTTCTACATATGTACTTCAAATAGTTTCTGGAAGAAAGAAAAGATGGGCCAAAAGTTCTAACAACAGCAACAGCAACAAAGTTTGCTGCAAATTAGTTTGCAACTTAAGATAAGCCTCTAGAAAGATTTATCCTGCCCTACAGAGTGCTTCTCAATACAACCTGAATTAAGGATATCAGAAAAATTTCACTCATGTGAGCAGCTCAGTTCAAGTTATTTATGCCAGGAAAAAGATTGAGTCCCCAGTATTCACCTGGACTAATGTCATTACTAAATTAATTTTCTTTATTTAAGGTTCCATTTACCTTTCAGGCATATTGTCTTTTGTGTCACAATTACTAGTCTTTATGTCTATTTTTGTATATAACTGCAGTTGAGGTTAAGCCAAGTTGACTCTCGAAGTAAAGACAGAATCATTACTGGAGAGAAGGGTGAGAAGACGGTCTGAAACTGTCTATCTCAAGAGTGATGCTTGTGAAAATCTACCACAGAAACCTCCAGAAGCATTAAGATTCAGCTTCAGATTAATGTAGCTGTTCAGAGTGTTGGTGTTTCGATGTAATCTCTCAGTTTATGGTTCCAGTGTAGTTATTAGGAATCCCTGGTGGGTTTCTGTTACCTAATATGGGTCCTGCTGCTGGCTGGGCTCTGGGTGTTTGAGACATCTACATAGGACTTATAGTATGGCATGGAAGCTAGGAGAGATCTTTATCCTTCTGAAGCAACAATTGGAGGCTAGAGAAAATCTGAGCATGGGATCCCAATCCAGGCAAATAACGTCAATGGAGGGCGTTTAGCTGGATAACCAGCTAAAGAGCTGGTTATCACTTCTTTATAGCAGAGACACAAATTTTACCAGCTGAACAGCTTTCTAGGATCCATGGACTGCACTGATGAGCTCTCCGCTCTGTAAAATGGGAGCTGAGACAGGCAACTCATGGGAGAAAGTTAGGTCTTGTTCAGCGCCTAAAAATAGTCATCTACTGCCATTTGAGATCCAGAAAGGTTCCTGTAGAGTGTGGAAGTATCTCTGGCAGTGTATAATGTCTGAAATAGCACTAGGTACCTCTGTTTACAAAATCAGTTTGGGTTTATGGAGTCCAATATGAGAGTTTACATGTAAACATTCATTATTTGAATTTTGAAGCTGAATCCTTACCACCCCCATGACTGCAGATTTCCTTTCAGCACAGAGTAACCTGAAGTTCTAACAGTACACTGTTTTTTTCCCATTGATGTGGACATTTTCTGTCTTTTCCAGTCATCAGGACTGTACCTGTTTACAGATATTCGCCCTGTCAACAAAGATTCAGCAGAGCACAGTTTGGTGCAGGTAATTGCAATTGTTTTTTACTCTCAACCTGTAGATAGATTCATTGCTGGAGAGAAGATTCAAGGCAAACAAAATGAGGTGATAAGTTTTATCACTAAGTTATTCCAAGTACTATTTGTGTCTCCTCAATTGAACTTTCAGAACTTTTCTCATATACAATATTGATGCTTTTGTTCCCTAGAAAATCTGCAATAATTTGTTATTAAGGTGTCACGGTACTTCTAATTTTGTTTCTTCATTTTCTGTTCTCCTCTTTAATTCCTTTTGCATGCTGAACTGAGAACAGATGATGAGATGAGCTGTAACTCCCTTGCAAAACTTTCTTCTTATATGCAGAGTTTCTTTTTTTTTTCAAAGCAGGACGATGTGTTCTAGCTCTAAGCCTCTTCCTCCTTTCTTATTCTTAGCTCTCAAGGTCATGTGTCTAAGTATTTCAGTTTCAAGTATCAAAAGTGCTACCTGTTTGAAACAGAACTTTTCCTCCCCTCTCTCCTCTTGAAAAAAACCCACCATGACTTCAGGTATTAATGGATTAGGAAATTTAAGTGTTCTTGATTAGGGATGATAGAGATGAGAATGACAATAACCATGCAGCCTAACAATACATTCTGATCTCAGTATATTGATAAGAGAAGACTTGTAGGACTGAATTTACAAGCTGCATATGAGAATGCTGGTGTTACAATTTGGATTTAGCTTAAGACTGGAGTGATGCAGGGAGGAGATGTCTACTCCTAACTACTGGGCTTACTACCAAGCTGTGAACACAGAAAGAGGACCAAGAAAAGACTGATATGTTGTTCATTAAAACATTGATTCATGCTTGTGAGGTGCTTTGAAAGTGAAATATTTTGATTAGACCAACTGATATTGTTGTGGGAAAAAGACCTGTCTTTCTGGCTATAAAGACTTCTGTCCATTCAGCTCAGGAAATTTCATGGGACCCACCTTCCTAGGTCTGCAGATATGTTGAACACCAGGCCCTGATTTCCCCATCCTTTTTATGTCCATATCTGTTAGCTGGGTCGAGCTAATCATGGCACCTGCCTCTTCAGTGCACCTCCACAAACAATCATGTGGGAAGTTAAGATGGGAGATACATGTACAGGCTTTGCCTCTAAATATTATGATTTCAATAACACCTAGACCTGAGCTATTATACAGGGAACTCCAACCCATGACATCCATATTATTTTTCCTGTCATGAAAGCTTTATATCAGCCTAAAAAACTTGACTTGCTTATGTCTACAGACCATTATATCCACAACAGCACTGTGCTAGAAAATGTGAAATGCCCAGTAAGTGTAACACTTTACTCTTGGTAGCATATAACAACAAACAGGTTTTTTCAGGTAAATGGCACTGCTTAAAAGAAAAGTCACTGAGAGGATTATGTGGGTTTTCAATAACTAAATCCTGAGCAAAACTAAAGAGGATGTCTATTGTCAGGAGGGTCACTGGTAAAGCTGCAATATAATTAAAATTCTGGGATTTTTAATTTTTTTTTCAAAGGACTTGTTTCTGCATTTCACAACGCTATTTTAATGCAAGGTACTTGTCTTTAATCCAGTGGAGATGCACCGATGTAATGAAGAATGATTTCCAATATTATTAATTTCTTTTATCTATTCCTTTTTTGTTATCTGGGAAGATTAGGAAACAAAATGATAATTAATTTATAATGACGTTGATCCAGTATACAAAGATATGCCTGCAATATAGTTTGTTATGTATTTGGAAAATAATCAGTTTAAGCTATTATTAAGAACTCTAATTTGTATGTAAAAAAGACCATTACTTGTGAAATCCTGCCCCCTGACAGCAAAATTGTCATCTGCTTGAGAAAAGGCACACTTTGCTGTCACTATCTTAACTTCAAAATAGTTATTCTTTATTATTCAAACAGAGGGAAAGTTTTGAGCCATAAAGGACTTTCAATAAACCCTTCACCTATAGGGAATACAAATTAAGGCCACATTCTCCTTCTCTAGGAAGACAAGAAATCATACACACTTCAAGGATGTCTGAAGCTGGCCTAAAATTCCATGCTTAGACTCCACTTCAGAGAAATGCTGGAAACAGGAGGACACAGCATGGTCTTCTCCAGTCTGGAGTGACGTTATAAACCTTGTACCAAGGACCTCAGCAGTGACAAGTGGAGATTTCATTGGTCTCTACATCTTGCAAAACAGTTTGAAGGCTGCAAATGCTGGATGCAAGAGAACCTGTTCGTGAAACATTTCTAGACAAATGTTTCCATTTTAAGAAGTTCATTTGTTGGATGAATTTCAGATATACGTCTAAGATTTTAGGTAAGTACCCAAACCGCCAAACTCATCTGTCACTCTGGCAAAGCAAAGATGGCTTTACGTATAATCTACACTCTCAGTATTAGTGTTAGCAGTAGAATGCTGTACTTATAGGCTTGACAGCATGTTTAATATGTTTTTCTTTGTAAAAAAGGTAAATATTATTATCTGTCATTACACAGAGACCAGAAGAGTTCCAATGATTTGTTCATAGAAATCTAATTTTTCATTAATAAACACTAACTGATCTGTTAATGAATGAAACAAATAAACTGGCTTCATGTATTTTGAAAAGAGCAAGGATTACCTCTGTAATCTGACACTTGGTTTTCTTCACTTCTGTTAAGAATTACCCTATTCTTTTTCAACCCTAATATCAGGGTCCTTCATTTTGTGAATGCAAAATCAATGCATTCTGAAGACAACATACCAAAAGCCAGGCTCATAAAAGTTTAGGACTTTTATTCAGGTGCTTAACTTCAAAGTCTAAATACACTAAATAATTTCCAGTAATCAATAGATATATGTGTGGAGGCAATATTTCTCATCTGAAGTCTTTTGTAAAAAAGGAGGCAGGAACAGATGCAAAAACAAAGCGGAAATAGATCGTGTTGATCTTAGCAGCTTTCTGAATCTGTGAGTGAAGCAGGACTGGAAGAAGAGTGTCACTCCAAAAGATCTGGGCTTATTTGATTGCAGACTAGAGGATAGATTCATCCTGTTTATGATCTGAACTGTTTTATATCAGTAATTTAGGTATGATTTGCAAAATTTCTATCTTCAGTGTCTCAGCCAAATAGTTACACTTCGAGGGAGGAGAGTGGGGAGGAGAAAGAAGGGTGTTGAATATGACCTTTGTTAATGATTTAGTTTATTGCCAATAATTTTGTGTTGATGCTGCCTTTTCCTTATCTGGTTTTCACACATTTCCTTCATTGATATTCCTGCATTATTCTCAGCTGTTCTCCTTTTACTTATTTTTTAAGAAGCTCTCCAAAGTCTGATTTCCTTAATCATGGTTGCTGTATTTGCTGAAACCATGGGGTTATAAGCCTTGCATTTTTTCATTTATTTGGATTCTTATTCCACTGTTTTTTATGTTGTGCATATACAGGTTGCTACTTTAGAACCTTTTCACACTAAGATTAACATTCAGATTCTTTGTAGTATTGTCAAGTACTCTGTGCGTAACACTAATTATCAATGCTGTAGAACTGAATGGCAGCATCATATAAAGAAATGAAGGACAGAATTCTCCACAGAAAATAATACTCTTACATTAAAAAAAAAAAAAAATTAAAAATATAGAAGGTATGTAGATGAACATCCTTGGCTGGTTACCATAAAACCCTTGAAGACAACAGCATCAAATGAGTTTACACTTGCTAAATATATGGTTTGAGGTTTCTGTATGCTGTACCTAGGATAAAAGGTACTGAGAGGCTAAAGGCAGTGTGATTCCGCTGGTGAGTCCAAAATAAGGTGTATTGGAGAAGAGGCCCATGGTGTAACACTGCAGCATCTTTCCAAATGGGAATCCTAGTTTCTGTTGCTGGGGGACTACTGATGCCATTTTTCTAGAAAAACAAAAAGGATGGGTAAACCAGAAAAATCCACTGCTAATTTTAGACCTGTGGTCCAAGGGTGGTATTTAAAATGGAATCCTCAGGCCTTAATTACACATACAAGTTCCATGATTACTATGATTAGAATCACAGCAATACATGCCACGAATTTATTTTGAAAAGGAATGGATTTTCATTTTCTTCCTGAGTTGTTTTAAGCCAAACCCTTAGAGCTACATAACACAGGCTGTCAGCTGTGTTTCACTTTCCTTTAAAGTCTGCTGGTCATGATGAATTTTTTTCTTCCTCATCATTCTGGTTTGAGAGAAGCATCAACTATTTTAAAGACAAAAAGGATTACTTAAAAGGATGCTAACTGCTACAAAGTATGAAAACACCATGAAACTTGGGAATAGAAATTCTCCTAAAAATAATTTACGAATTTTAAACCTAATCATCGGCTTGATGATGATAGCCTGATGATAGCCATCATAGCCCAATTTTTTGATCAGGCTAATCAAAATATTTCCTCTGAATTAAAAATAAAAAATAATGACTATACTTATTAAAATAGTTTTGTGAGTTGTCAGCTTTTTTTGACCATGTGATAATGAACAGTAAAACTGGGGAATAAACCATAACCTATTAGATGGCCAAATCTTCATGTTAATGAGTAGCTTTAGAAAACTACTTCTTAATGATGTATTTAAGCTCTAGAATAAACAGTTTTATTCTTTATAATCACCATGCAATGCATGGCAATGATTGTCAGTATAAAGATATGTCAGGCCTCCGGCCATCCTTGTATATCAGTTGCCATGAATTTTGCTGAAAACATCAGTCATGAAACATTAACTTCTTAAAACAAAAATCAAACTTCACAGGCATCACAGCAGATGTGTGAACAAAGGAAATCAACAGTTGGGCTCGTTAAGGTAAACCCATATGAATACACACAGAGCATTGACTCGTTCTCTTTTTACTTTTATTTTCTTATCACTCATCATCCTATCCTCAAAATTCGATTCTTCTTCTCCATGTTGCTTTTGGGTGTGATCCTTAGCAATTCTACATGCTCCAAGCTTTTTCAGGTAAAAGGAGAAAAAATATTTTTTACTGGAGGAAGTTCTATAATTTCTGATTATCATAAAATTAGAGATATCATAAATGAGTCATACCCAAAGGAGATGGCAGAGCAACCCCTCCTTTGCTTGAGACTCCAGTGAGACCCTGTTAGGTGCACACAGTGAATTTCTCATACCTGAAAGGTCCTTCCTTCTTAGATTATCCACTGCAAATTACAGGATTTCCCTTCAGATCCACAGGGAAAGTAAAGTCACCATTGTTTTCTAGAGTCACTCCCCTGCTTACACACAAGAAAAGTTCTCCCTGGTTTTCCAGCTTCCAGACACTAACACTTGTGTTAGTATGCAGTGTATGTGGTCTGTCTAAATCTGGGCCCAGATTAAGCAGCTAAGAGGCAGATTGATGACTATTGTGCTACCATATTGATTTCAGCTGAAGTTTTTTGAGCTTGCTGCACTTCAGTATCTGGCATGAAGAGCACCTTTCAGATAAACCTTCAGCAATCTTCTTCCAGGAACAGTATGATAATAATAAATCTTAGACACTCTTCGGTTTGTGTATGTGTCAGCTTTATACCTAATGGTTTGGATGTTCACCTGAAGTTTACCAGTATTAAAATTGCTTGGGGATTCTTGTGCTGCCTGGGGGTGTTAAGGGATTCCCAGCACAGCTGTTATCGATGCTGGAAGGGAGACTATTTCTGCCAGTTTTGGTGACAAGCCTATAATAAAAAAGACAAATATTTTTAAGGAAAAAAATAGATGTCATGGATATTTGACATGTCTAATAAACATCCATTTGAATTCTATTCTAGCACTGAACAAATTCCTGTTTTGTTCAATGTGCCTGGAAGAAAAGGCATATGGACCGTATGGAAACAAAGGGTTAAGGGAGCAATATTTGGACATCTGGAGGGGAATACTTGTCTTTTTTTATTTGCAGGTCAAAGTGTGTGCCTTCTAGCACAGACTGAAAGTATTGATGTCAATTTATTGCAGATTTCATCTCTCTGTTTTGTAAGAGGTTCATATTTACAAACAAATAGAGCCAGAAAAGTAAATTTAAAGTTAGTTCTGATGGACAAATAGAAGAGATGACAATCAGAAGTGGCTGGAATGGTCCAATGTCCCAAACCTGGAAAGCTTGTAGTTTCCTCTGCTTTCATGTTTTCATTCCACTTGTCTCACTTGATTTTTCTCACATATGCTATGGAGCATGTTTGAATTGAAAAATTCCAACGGAAATAAATCTGGAACAATTTTAAGGAGGTATTGATAAAAATGTGGTCTGAATTTGGGGGTTTTTGTTCTTTCATTTTATGTATCCAGTACGATTACCAAAGTGAAATCAAATATGCAGCAGTTTAGGGAATTATACATTCAAGTACAGAAGCATCTTTGAATTAACATCTCTCTTTAGACTTCTGCAGTTGCATCACAAAAACAATAACAGTGTCTTCTCTCTCCATTTGCTGGCACTTCATTTCTGGTTTATAGACTTTCCAATGGCAGATGTGTGTCCAGTCAGTGTGTCTCATGTTATTGGACTATTATTGTCACTATGTATTTTAAATCTTTTCAGTGGAATTGGATCAAGAAACAGCACAACTGAGGCCACAAATCTTTTGCGGGAATGTATTGCAACGTATCAATCCTTGTCCTAAAGAGGCACAACCTGACCTTTAGCCAGTGTCTGGAGCAAATACAGGAGTTAGTCAGGGATGGAGAGGGCAGCATAACAAAACTTTTAGATGGTAGATTGCTAAATTTAATAAATAGTAAATTTAATAAATAATAAATAATAATAAAGATAAGGACAGTTGAATCTTAAAGAGAGTATATCTCTGTAAAGGAGGATCAGGACAGGGAAAATTTAATCTGGACACAAATTAGAATGTGGGACCTGATGTGAGGCCCTCATGAGTGCTGGGGAAGTTGGCCAATGTAATTGTAAATCCACTCTTGCTAATTTTTGAAAGATCATGCAATCAGGAGAGAATCTGTTGGACTGGGAGAAAGCAAATGTCCTATCTGCATGAATGTCAAGATGGAGGGCCCAGGAAACTACAGGCTGGTCATCATCACATCAATCCCTGGGAACTTGATGAAGCAGTTAATCCTGGAAACTACTTTCAAACTCATGAGGGACAAGGTGGTTGGGAGCAATCAGATTGGATTTATAAAAGGGAAATTATATTCGATCCACCTGATAGCCTTCTAAAATGAAATTGCTAGCTCAGTGGGTGAGGGGAGTTCAGTGGTTTTGTTTATTTTGATCTTAGTGGGACTTTGAGTACCATCTCCCATTGTATTCCCATCTGTAAACTCATGAACTAGAGGTTAGTAAATGGACAGTGAGGTGGACTGAAAATTGACTGAACTTCCAGGCCTGAAGTGTTATGGTCAGCAGCACAGGGTCCCACTGGAGGATGGTCAGTCTTGGTCTTCTCAGGGGTTGATAATGTGGCGAGGACTGTGTAAGCTTTTCATTAATGTCCTGGATGGTGGCACACAGTGCACTCTCAGCAAGTTTGCAGATGATAAAAAACTGCGAGGAGTGGCTGGTAGACAAGGCTGCTGTTCTGAGAGACTTACACAGGCTGGAGAAATGCGTCAATATGAAGGGAAATGTCAAGTCCTGCAGCTGGGGAGGAGTTACTCCCCACACCCATAAAGTCTGGGGCCAGACTGGAAATCAGCTTTGCAGAGAGGGACCTGGGGGATCCTGCTGGAACCACAAGTTGACCATGTGTCAGAAATGGGCCTCAGCCTTAGGGGAGACCAGAAGCCTTGTGGGCTGCAGAAAAGAGAGAATTTCCAGCAGATCAAGGGGAGGTGATCCTTCCCCTCTAATGAGTCCTGGCAAGAGATATCTGGAGTCACAGGTGCAGTTCTGAGCACCCCAGTACAAAAGAGAAATAGTCACACTGGAGTGAGTCCCCCAGAGAGGATTAAGGTTTTGGAGCATCCAATCTATACAGAGAGGCTGAGAGATCTGTGACTATTCAGTCTGAAGAAAAAAAGGCTTGGGGGGGTCTCAGCAATGTGTAAATCTCATCAGGGAGTGTAAAGAATACAGCCAGTCTCAGTGGTGCCCAATTAAATAACCACAGGCAATGGGCACAAATTTAAATACAGAAACACAACGCAAACATAATAAAACACTTTCTTTTTTGGGAGGTCAGACAGACACTGGAACCCGCTGCCCAGAAAGGTTGTCAAGTCTCCACCTCTGGTAATATTCAAAACCTAACTGGACATTTTTCCAGGTAACTTGCCCTGATTTATCTCGCTATTAGACCAAATGCTTTGGACTATTTGATCTGCAAAGGAACCTTCCAACATCAGTTGTTCTGGGATTTTGTGATGTAATACCTTTATACATGCCAGCTTTTTACAATTCAACTGCAAATGATACTGGATTCATTAACTAAATGGAAGATTAAATAATTACCTACTCAAAGGCTCAAGAAGCTCTCACAGAATAAAATATATTCCAAATGATATTTCAAATTTAGAAATTCTAGATAGCTGATGATTATATTTTTGAGATTGTGATTTTAATTGTCTTATATGTTTATGAAAAATTGTTGATCTAAACATGATGGTTATGTTATAGTGAATAGTATTTTTGGGAATATTTATGCATTAGTTTTTGTATCATGTACACAACTGAGGAAATTTGCTATTTGCCTCCATGAGAATATTGTTACTTTATCAAAAATATTGTCGCTCTTCTGTTTGTTTACATGGTTTTCCTTTTTACTTCTAAATTTAACCTTGTTTACAGATTCTATTCTTTAAAGTGGTCTCTAATCACAGCAGAATTAAGTAGTCACTAAGCATCTCTTGAAATTTTAAAAATAACAGAAAAGTCACAGGAATGTGAAAACTGATAAACCTGATTGCACAGTTCAAGCTGTGGGAGAAAAATATGGATATTTGATATGGAACTTGCCTTTTTCTCTTCATCTTTTCACATTGTATTGATCATTAATATTTTTAGTTAAGTTTCTATATGAACAGAATATGGAGTCCTCAGCAACTCTGATTTCACAAGTGTCTTTGCAGGACTAAGTTGACTCAGTCAAACTGTCCCTACATATTAAAGCTGTTTGAGTTCTATATACAACTCTTTAAAGAGAACCATAGAAAAGTTTCTCACTTCAAAATATGGCTGTAGTTTTTGTGCTGAAGAGATCCAAACAACAGCAGATTTTGTGGTGTTTAGAATCATCTAGGCACTATAAAGGAAACTAAAATAGTAGCAACATTTGGACTGTGATTGAAACCTTTGTCTTTTTTTTTAAGGGAAAAAAATTACGAAATAGTTAAATTAAAAACAGTCTCATTGTGGGCAATATCATAGATATCACCCACATCTCAGATTCACCAGTCTTCAAAGTCTATGAAGGCTGTCAACTGGGGAGTCAAATCCCAGGCTCAGTTCTCTTCATTTACTAGAAAAGGAACAAGTTTTCTGACATGCCCAGCGTTAGCCAGAATATTGATACAGTGGTTGGGGTTTTTTTACCTTTTCTTACTCTCTGTGTGTTTTCTATAGTAAATAAAATTATTTTCCCATTTCTCTATAAGTGAGGTGCTGCTGCTTTGTGCAGTTTTACAGGTTCGCTTGCATTGTCCATGGCAACTTTCTGCTGTCCTGGTGTGGTGGATCTATATGCCTTCAATGTGTCTTTGCACAACTGTGCCCTTTTTAGTCTCTAGTGTCTCCCATGACACAACAGAAGCTCGAATTCTTCAACAATGGGCGGATGGAAAATGAGAGTGAACTTAGACTAAACTCTCATCCTCTGTATTGAAGGACAAACATTTAGTATTTGTATTCTGAGCAGAACATTTTTCCTTATGTGTTAAATGATTGAAAAAAAGGGAAGATTATCTCCTCAGCATCAATGCTGAGGCATTTTTCCATTACTGTTATTAGTTTAGTAATGTTTTTATCACTGCTGATCCCAAGATTTCAACTTAAAGATCTTTAGCATGCTTCACATATAACTTAAGGGATTAACCAAGAATTTGTAATTGATTCTGTCTTTTTGGGAATAGAATGCAGAAGAAAACTCCTGACTAAATAGCAAAACTTTCAGCACGTAAAGCTTTACAGAGAGCCCTGTATCCATACTTGTGTGGGAACATTTAGATTTTTAATGATTTTGGTATGAGGAACACTTTTACACTACTTGCACAGTGCTTAGCAAAATATGGGGATGCTACTACATTAATAACAAATAATAACAATAAAAAAAGTGACAATTGGAAAGGCTAATGCATTATCAGTGACTGAATCTTTGTTATCTTTTTCTTTTAATACTTTCATACTTTAAATCAACTCTGATTTGGATATTTGAGGGACAGGAGGAGGTTGTTGTTGGGTTTATTTGGTTTGATGGGGGTTTTTGGTGTTTGTTTGCTTTAGGGTTTTTTTCTTTGTTTTTATTTTGGTTTGGGATTTTTGCCTTTTTTGTCTTGTTTGTGTATGGGGGGTTGTTTGTTTGTTTGTTTGCTATATCTAGGATAATTGTCTAGTTTCTCACCCATAAAAGAATAGGAAAAGATAGTAATACGAAGAAATCGCCTGAATTCTAAATTTAAAGAAGAAAATTATTCTTGCAAGATGGAATCACAGGTCATACACTTCTGTGTATCCAAACTAGCCTGTTTTTTCCCAGCTGATCTAAGAAAAGATATGATACTCCTTACATCTAAAGATGCAAGGATCTTACTAATGATGCAACTTTAAGTTGCATCATTAAATAGATACTTTAAAGAATTCTAGTAAGATCCTTAGTAAGAAAACTATAGGAAAAAATTATACTAACTTAACAGAAAGAGTTGTGGAGTATTAGATCAATGACAGGAAGACAGAGAACCAAAATCCTTGGTTAACATCTTGACAGTGAGGCAATTAATCAAACAAGATAGGCAAAGATATGTGACAGTGCCCTTTTCAAACAGGATTGTAAATGCAAATACAATTACCATGTATAATGGTGACAAAAGGTAATTAAGGGTAGCTTTCTGTACACTGCTATTAAATTTTGGTCTAAGCGGTTTATGTCTCCCTCCTCAGTTATTTTTATTATTATTGAAAATTCTTGCTTTTTTATATTTATTCTTGCATATATAAATATTTATATATGTATAAAAGGGAGGACAGCTCTTAAAACAAAGCTTTATTTTACAAAACTATTCAGAACTGGACTCACAATCTGGCCCTGAGGCCACATGAATAATCCTACAACCTCTTTGCCTCCAAAACACAGTGACTGCATCCAAACTGCCTGCTGAGACAGGTCCCTGGTTGTGTTTACTTCTGAGCTAGAGCCAGGCACTGTTTGAGAAGTAGTTTTTGCTGAAGAAAACTATAGGTAGCTGAATAATTTAGCAACACAAATAATTAAGCTCCTGCACACAAGGCTGAAACCTAGCATTTTTAATTTTCTACTTCTTTTGTAAACTGATAAGCTGTATCTGACTAGGAAGGAGTTAGCTTTCTTTGTAGCATCCTGTATGGTGCTGTCTTGAGTTCATGACTAAAACAGGGACAATAACACCCCTTGTTTTGGCCATTCTGGAACAGTGTTTGGACACAGTAATGGTTTCCTTTCTCCTCAGTGAATAGGCTGTGAGAGGACACAGATGAGACAGCTGACCCAAACTGACCAATGGAATATTCCATATCATATGGTATGTTCATCAATAGAAGCTGAGAGAGAGAACTTTTGGGGTTGCTGTGCTTGTGTTTCCTGGGAACATTCTGTGTGCTGAGGCCCTGCTTTCCAGCAAGTGGCTGACATCTGCTTGCTGATGGGAAGAAGAGACTGAACTGCTTATCTTGTTTCACTTATTAAACTGTCTTTATCCTGACCCTGCAGTTTTCTCACTTTTCCTCTTCCCAATCTCTTCCCCATGGAGATTTGTAGGGAGTAAGTGGGAGACTGAGTGGAGGCTTAGATGCTTGCCAGTGTCAACCCACCACACCTATTATTGTCAAGAAAAACCTGGTCTCCTTACGTGGTGCCTTTCCCTCACTGCTGTCTCCCTTAAGACAGCAAAATTCTCATGTCTTCCTCTTACTTCTAGAAAAACATAGAGAGGCATAAACAAAGCTGTATGACTTGGCGAACCCAGTCACAGGACTTGGTCATTCAGTTACTAAGGGAATTGCAGTGATATGATTGTCACCATGCTGATTGTGGTGAGAAGAAAATACCAAGTGACTTTGCACACACTCTTATGCATGATCCCAAATCCAGCTGTTCTGAGCACAGATGTGCAGTGTTTAAGGAGGGCCTGATTGAAAACCCAGAGACGTCAATTGAAGCTTTGTGGTTGTGCACATCAAGGCTGTATTAAGGCATCTCTACCAGGAGGCTTCCTGGAGTGTGTATGCCAATTATAAAAAATGGGATATAGCTGTTGGGAAAGGAAAATGGTGATGGTCATTTATAATGTGAATTTTCATTAAAAGCTATATGTGAATCTGAAATGTACTTCAGGTTTTTTAGGGGCAGATAATCTGTCAAGCTGAAAGATGTTTATTTAAGTTTATTTCCCTCTAACTGACTTTGGGGCCTCTGCAATGTTGCTAAATAAGAAAGTTCACAAAGTGAACCATGGCACCTGCAGCAAAGTTGCAAATAGAAGAGATACTTCAGAATTCAATTTACTTTGTATTAACTTGAGATCTGATACTCATCATCTGCTTTAACTGCTTGTTTTATCTAAACTGCCAGAGTCACATGAACGGGAAAGAAAATTAAGAGATTTCAAATTTGTTGCTCTAAGCAAAATGACTTCCTTATCTAATCTAATATGAGGCTGGATGAGTTTCCCTGTTTTAATAATCACTGTGTTCCAAACTTCCGTTCCATTAAAAAAATTAACATAAATTGTCTGGAGAATTTATCTTACTATAATCAAGAAAGTTTTCTTCAATACCACCCTAAAACATAAACTTGACAGTAGGCTGACAAACTCTTGTTACAGATTTTTCTTAGCACAGCAGAATTGTAATGATGCATTTAAGATTTTGGAATAGGAAAATGTACCAGAAGGATGTAGACATCTCAGTGTCAGCAGCTGATGTGAACTTGAGTGTGATTAGACTAGGCAAAGACTAGACTGTACAAAGGCAGAGGTCTTTTAAAGAAAGTCTTTGAGGAGTATTGTTGATTTAGAAGGTGACATTTGACTACTAAGTAGGCACACTATGGAGTACTGAGACATAAAATCAAGGTGTTTAAAGTTTTTGTGCTCTATGTTATGATCGCACATTTACCAGTCAGAGTCCAAAGCAACCCTACTAGACTTTGGTGCTTATTCTGGAGTCCATGAGATTTAAAACTTTGCTGTTGCTTCTGCTGAGATTTAATCAGCTGCGGTTTTTAGCATTAACAACAGTCTATCACTCATGGAAGGGCACTCATAAGTAAGATGACTAAGGGTAGGGAGGTCACATCCTTAGAAGGAGGGGGAAATCATGTATCTCATAAACTTTGGAGCTGATTATTTTGATGGTGCTCTATTCCTTTTGGCTTGGGTGTGTGACTGCGGATGATAGAAAAAATTCATGAAGGATTAAAAGACAGGTCATGACTTTATTTTTCATATATATAAATTTACTTAAGTCATCACCAAGCATAAGTAGTCTCTTTTAATGTAGGGTTCCCTGCTATGGGAAGGTGCTAAATTCTGTAGGCCTATTTAAGCAGTTTTTTGATCAAGCAGTTATATTTGCCTTGTCCTTCTAGTGCTGTGTCTTTCACTGTAGGTCATGCCCTTGATGAGAGTGATGGGATGTTTTATTTCTGAGAGGGGATCTTAGCTCTCTGAAACCATGGACTCCCACTGACCATGCTGCAGGGAATATCAGTGAAGAATGCAGAAATGTCTTTTTTTAGCAATGTGTCTCTGTAAAGAACGTGGAGAATGAGCTTTAGTCCTGAACAACCTCTCTCTGAAAGGAAATCTCTCTTTGACTTTTGCTGTTTTAGTCAATGCCTGAGAATGATTCCTACCTTCAGTTCAGCCTGATCAACAGTGTATGGAATGGATGAGACTTTAGCAATTTCTCAGCTGCCCTCAAAATCCATAGGAATTTAGAGTATTTTTCCTGTTGAATTAGTGACTGTAGTAGTCAGTAACTCACTGATGATCCTGTTTTAGTGTCCCTCTCAGCAGCCACTTGGGAAGTACATACAATTCCTTCTGCCTTACTTAAGTGTGATTTTAGACTGAAAACTTTCAGAGTCATGAGATGTTCCTTATTGACTGCTAAGTTCTTTTAAGCCTTCCAGTATTATTGCTGAGTGATTTATCAATTAAAATTAAATTTATCAATATTTAATAAAAATAAATACAACTTCTTTTTTTTTTTGAATTTTGCCAGTCAATTCTAATAATGGAAATTACATTTTTTAAAGATTTCTTCTACAACTTTCATATTTAATATCCTTTCCCTTGCTGTCCTAAGAATCCTGCAACATAGCTGAGTCCCAGACAGTGATCAGCAGAGTAATTCTTGTAATGACAGTCTTGGCTGTGATCTTTGATCACACAAAGGCTACATTATACATCTGTGGCACTTTAAAGGGATTTGAAAATGAGAATAAAGTGAAGTTGTGTCCACCAAATGGACCATTATATTGCCATGAAATGTAAAATGGCTTCAGTGAAACTCAGAAACACGTCTCTCTTGATTTTTAGGGATGAATAATACTTCATAATTGTAAGAGAATGTATTATTTTATGAAAGTATATACTGCAGTTATGGCATGAAAAATCAAAATGTTCAAAACTCACGAATCAATTTTAACATCTTAACACACAGATATATAATCCCAAAATCATCTAGGTTGGAAAAGATCTCTGAGGTTATTGAATCCAACCTTTGAAAGATCACTACCTTGTCAACTAGACTGTGACATTGAGTGCCATGGCGAGTCATTTCTTGAACACTTCCAGGGATGGTGACTCCACAGCCTCCCTGGGCAGTCCATTCCAAGGTTTAACAACCCTCTCTGTGATGAAATTTCTCCTGATGTCCATCCTGAATCTCCACTGGTGCAGGGTGAGGCCATTTCTTCTTGTACTGTCACCAGTTGCCTGGGAGAACAGGCCAACTTCCAGCTAACAATGCTAGAACATGTTAAATATATGTGGACATGTTATGCATGTCCACATATATTTATAAACTATACAAATATAACATGGATTTTCATATGTAAACACACACAGATATATACTGATACAGTTTCACACATATATAACCTTTCCAAACCTTTTGTAATTTACCTACTAATGACATTCTCAAGCTAAACCACAACCAATTTTGTGGTTTCAAAATTCACTCGTGAAAAATATGGACGGTTGTATCACATAGTTGTTGGTCTCCAGAATAATATCTTTAAAGTGATTACCAACTATTGTAAGACTTGTGAGAAAACTGCAATAATTAACAGCATTGATTCATAAGGAGTATGGAATCTACTCACCAGAGTTTTTTGAATGTAGAGCAATCATTTAAATATGAATCTTGATATACTTTAAAGGAAAATACCTTCATGAATTGAATCTGTTCAGTAACTATCTGGAACAGATCCAAATTTGCTTTGAAAACTAAATAAATGCACCAGAATTCTGAAGCAGTGACTGCAACGTAACGTGAATGTCTGCTGGAGAAACTTTCAGGTAAGAAAGAGTTCAACACCATTCAGGTTCAAGTGTTAAAAATGAGGCAAAATATAAAGGATACAAGCACCCTGAAGCTGTGCTATCTTGCACTCCTGCTAAGGTAATATTCAGGATAAGAAAGTGGATTTATTTTACTGTGGTGGTGTTTTTGTTTTGTTTTTTTCTCCCACAAGCCTTAATGCTAAAATTCTACCTCTTTACTTGTTCAAATCCCAGCTTGCTAATGGAGATTTTTGGATCCAAAATTCAAGTACATAGTTTTCTATTGCATTTTGATGATGTTGTAGTTTAGATGCAAAATATCACTAGGGAAATGTTAAGGCTTTCAGGCTACTGACTCACAAAATAAACATTGTCCAAAGCCAGCTCCTGGAGGGATCCACGTTGTATATATGTCTATATATGCCAATACATTTTCCAGTAATGGACTTTTATCCTGATCAGACAGAGAACAGCATGAGACTGTTGGTATTTTTTGTGTTTGCATGAATATTGAATATTGTTTGTGCTTCTGTCTATGTTGATCTGTGTGGCTGGCCACGTGTATATTTATGTAAGTGTTGTTTACTTCTGTCTGTGTGTCTGCTGGGAGCATATGTTGAGCCTTATTAGGCTGAATGTGGGGAGATGGAGCTCTTGGGCTTGCCTTTGTGGACTGAAAAATTCAGCCACCCTTACAAAACCACAGGATAATTCAGCATGGAAAGGACTGCAGTTGTTCTCTAGCCCAACACCATACTCAAAGTAAGGTCAACTATGAGATCAGACCAGCTCACTCAGGGCTTTCTACCCTGAGAACTTCAAAATGTCTCTGGGCAACTTGTTCCAAAACTTGACTACCCTTGTGGTGAAAATGTTTCTAACTATAGCAAGTCAGAGCTGTCTGCCTTCTTTTCTCTCTGTGCTGTTCATTTTCTCCACAGTAGCTGGCATGGGACTGTGCTTTGGGTTTGTGCTGGAAACAGTGTGGATAACACGGGGATGTTTTAATTAGTGCTAAACAGTGCTCAAAAAGGGTCAAAGACTTCTCTGCCTCTCATACTGCCTGGCCAGTCAGGAGGCCGGGGGTGCACAAGAAGCTGGGAGGGTCACAGCTGGCAAAGCTAACCCCAACTGACCCAAGAGATATCCCATACCACATGACATCACTCTCAGCAATAACAGCTCAGAGAAGGAGGAAGGGGGCATTTGGGCATTTTGCATATGCTGTCTGTCTTCCCAAATAAACTTTACACATGATGAAGCCCTGCTTTCCTAGAGATAGATAAACACCTGACTCAATACCATCCCTGCCTGGCTCCATGGGGTCCCATGTGCCCCGACAGATGCCTGGGCAGGTGCAGTATTAAGTCAGTGACAAAGAGTTAGGAAGAATATTTGCTTGCATTCTGGCAGGAGGATTTATTGCATCTTCACTGTCGAAGGTTCCAGGGCAAATAGGAGTACAATGGCTAGCTCAGGGTTTTTCCTGGGGCTGGGGAAAAGGCGGGATCAGGGAGCGGGGACCAATGGGAGAGCCCCGGGGAGTGACGAGGGGCCAAGGCCAGCAGCCAACTGGGGAATTCAAACTGGAATAGATTAATTTAACAGCACCATGCATCCTGGGAAAAGCCTTTTGGTCACCGGCCACCACACTGACTGACAATGGGAAGTGATGAATGAATTCCTTATTTTGCCTTGTTTGCACATGCAACTTCTACTTTAATTGTTAAATTGCCTTCAGCTCAATGCATGAATTTTCCCACTTGTACACATCTGATTTTCTCCCCCATCCCACTTGGGAGGAGTGAGCAAACTGCCAGGCAGGGTTAAGTCACAACAGTCTCCCCTACAAAACTGACAGTTCATCATAAAAGATGCCTTTTTAAGTTTTATTCCAATGTTGGAATAGCTTGAAGTACTTTCCAACAGCTGATCACTCTGACACATCGCCTGGCCTGCTGCTTGGATACGTCAAGGGTAACTTTGTAGAAAAGGATACATCTGTTGCACCGGTGGAGTTTAATGTACGGTTTGGGGTTTACTAGATTAAGCCATAACAGCCAGCAATTCAGGATTGCACTGGATATTCAGAACTCTTCCATACATACCGAATATCGGCTAAATAGCATCTTCTCTCCTGCTTTAATGCTTACACAGACATTCACTACACTGGCAGATTCAACACAAATTTTTGCTGATGAAAATGTGGTTTTTGCTTACAGGTTCCATTTCTCTTTGAGGTTTGGGGCACATGAATAAGAGGATCATAAACTTTGTATTTACTAACTGGTGGAAAAAGAACACAGGGAAGAACTCCTTTAAAAATTTTCAGTTAAAGTCCTGGACATGTCATACCTATTATTTTGCAGTAATTCACTTTAGTAAGCAAAAATAATAGAGGTCATTAATACTGCTTGAAAGTAAACTCTCCACCAGCAGTTCCTGAAATCCCTGGTCTAGAGGAATTATATGATGAATGATTCACTATTACTAGAAATTGTTATTTCAAGTTTCCAAGCTAGCAGACAACCTACCTGTATTAAGAAAAAAACCCCAAAAGGTTAATTTCCAAGCCATTTTTCCCAGAACTCTTTTTCAGTGACCTAAAGACTTACTTCAGTGTTGATCTCATTATATATGTATGACTCTATCTATTCTTTGATATTGACAAATGGAATTTTATGAATACATATGTCATGTGAAAGGGTGAGATTTTCTCAACCCTTAGTGCGGGGAGATTTCCTTAGTGCTTGACTTGTCTGTCAGCTCCCAGGAAAGCCAAGATCCTTGTGCCTGATCAGTCAGTGTCCCATTGTGGGACCCTTCACTGAGCAGTCCTACTCTATTAGAGGGTAATTTGACTGAATTATTCAGGGACACACTCCAACAGCATAAGGGGACCCCCTCAGTGGGTCTCACCACTGTGTTGAACTTCCCTAGGGCAGACTTTGACCTCTTTAGGAGACTGGTGGAGAGAGTCCCTTGGGAGGCAGTGCTGAGTTGCACAGGATCCAGGAAGGCTGGATGTGCTCTCAGAAGGAAATCTTAGGGAGCAGCATGTGCCCACAGGCCAAGAGATAAGCTGACCGGGAATGAGACCAGGCTGGTTGAACAGAGGGCTTTGGCTGGTACTCAGGGAAAAAAGGAAAGTTTATGACCTTTGGAAGAAGGGACAGGAAATGCAGGACTACAGGGATGTCATGAGGTTATGGGAGGAGACAGTTAGTAGGGCCAAAGCCCAACGAGACTTTAATCTGGCTAGTGCTCTAAAAGACAATAAAAAATATTTCTATAAATACATTTGCAAGAAACAGAGGGCCAAGGAGAATCCCCATCCTGTATTCGATGTGGAGAGAAACATAGTGATCAATGCTAGGAAAAGACTGAGGTACTTAATTCCATTTTTGCCTCAGTATTTAATTGTAAGACAGTGGTTTGCTGTGTATTTGGAAAAAATTCTTCACTGAGAAGGTTTTCAGGCATTGGAACTGACTGCCCAGGGAAATGTTTGAATCATCATCCCTGGAGGTGAGTAAAATGTGTAGATGTGCTGCTTAGGGACATGGTTTAGTGGTGGCCTTGGCAGTGCTAGGTTACCATTAGGCTCAATGATCTTAAAGGTCTTTTCCAACATAAACAAATCTATGATTATTTGACAGTTGTTTGTGATTTACAAATAATCCAACAGTTTAAAGGATTTAAGAGCCTTTTTCAAGGAAGAGGAGAGGAAACAGGAAAATAAGTGCTCGAAAGTTTGATATTGTAAGGCTATTTTGGCATTCTATTCCTGTGCTTTATTTTGTGAGCTTTTTGATCATTGTCTGAGTGTGAAGCCTTTGTTTTCCTGAAAAAATTGTCACATAAATATAGGTATTGCAGTTGAAATAAGCCTATTAGATCATTTCATCACTTTTCTGGTGTATTGGGTCTGGCTGAGATGGAGTTCATTTCCCCACAGCAGCTCTCAGAGTGCTGCGCTTTGCATTGGTAGCTGGAAAGGTGTTGATAATACACCAGTGTTTTGGCTGCTGCTGAGCAGGGCTGGCACAGCACCAGCGCTGTCTCTCCACATTTTCCCCTCAACAAGGAGCTGGGGATGGGCAAAGGGACACAACTAGGCCAGCTGACCTAAATTAACCAGAGATCTATTCTATACCATGTGATGTCAGCCAAGATATAAAAGCTAAGAAAAGGAGGAGGAAGTGGGAGTATTTCTTATTTACAGTGTTTGCCTTCTGGAACAACCACTGTTCATGTTGAAGCCCTGCTTCCTGAGAAGTGGCTGAACATCTCTTGCTGATGGGAAGTAGAGAACAAAACTTTTTTATTCTCTTTGCTCATGCACATGCAAACTTTCTCTTTTGCTTTAGTGAACTGCCTTAGCTCAACCTACAAGTTTTTTTTTCCATCTTATTTTCTCTCCCCTATCTAGCTGGGAAGTGGAATGGTTTAATGGCTTGGTGGACACCTGGTGTCCACCAAGGTCAACCCACTACAGTCCTTTAAAAAGGGCATACGGGGTTGACACCGACTGGATGCCAGGCACGCAGCAAAGCTCCTCTCTCACTCCCCTCCTCTGCTGCACAGGGCAGAGAAAATGTAACAAAGGATTCATGAGTTGGGATAAGGACAGAGAGATCGCTCAGCAAATACCATCACAGGAAAAACAGACTCTAAATTAGAGATATTAATTGAATTTATTGCTAACAAAACCAGACCAGGATAATGAGAAGTAAAATAAGAGCTTAAAAACATTTTCCCCCCACTCCTTCCTCCTTCGCAGTTCTACCTCCTCCCCCAGCACCTCAGGGAGACAGGAAGTGGGGATTAGCAGTTTATCACACGTTACTACAGTGCAGGGAGAGGAGTCCTTCCCCTGCTCCAGCACGGGGTCCTTCCAATGGAAGACAGTTCTTCATGAATTTCTCCAGTGTGAGTCCGTCCCTCAGTCAGCAGCTCTCCACAAATGTCTCCAACATGGGTCACTCTTCCATGGGGTGCAGTCCTTCAAGAACAGGCTGCTCCAGCATGGGTCCCCCACACAAGTCCTACCAGGAAACCTGCTGCTGTGAAGGATCCTCTCTCCATGGATCTGTAGATCCCTGCCCTTCTCCAGCACAGAGGTTTACAGCCTCCTCTCACCTGCTCCAGGGTGGGATCTTTCACAAGCGCCAGGTGGATCTCTTCTTCCTGGTGGGCCTCCATGGATTGCAGGGGGACAGCTGCTTCACCATGGTCTTCACCATGGGCTGCAGTTGAATCGCTGCCCCAATGCCTGGAACACTTCCCCCCCTCCTCCTTCTCCACTGACCTTGGTGTCTGCACAGTTGTTCCTCTCACGTGTTCTCACCCTGCTTTTCTCTGGGTGCAATTACATCTGCACAACACCTTTATTTTTCTTCTTAAATATGTTATCACAGAGGCATTGCCATCATTTATACTTGCCCCAGCCTTGGCCAGTGGCACATCTGTCTTGGAGCCTCCTGAGTTTGGCTCTGCTGGACAAGGGGGTTGCTTCTGGCATCCGCTCACCGGAGCTACCCCTTAGCTCCCCTGCTACCAAAACCGGGCCATGCAAACTCAATACACCTTGTAAGTGCAAGAACATTTCCTATGGTAAATTAGTAGTGCAGACCTAGATAGAAAACAAATAAATTTTGTAAAAACACCAACACTCCCTCCCTTGAAACAAATGTTTCAATATATATTTTTATTCTGTATCAGAAGAACATTCAAAATTCATGAGAGAACTAATAAGATAGAGAGAGCAAAGTACCACCAGTGTGAAAACTCACTGGGAATTTGGAAAACTTGAATTCTTGTTTCTGACAAAAGAAGGATTTGAATGTACCTATCTCTCACCCTGGCCAAATAAGAAGACTGCTAACAATCCTGAATAAATACATCTCTCTTAGAAGACTTATACTTTATAAAAGAATATATGGTTTAAGATTTTTTTTCATTTCTGTTTTAATTTTATCAACAATAATTTCTAGCTGGTCTTACTTAAACTTGGTTGTACACTAAGACCACCTTAAATAATTTCTTTCTATCCTTGGTGTTTATAGCCTTCAAATGTACGTATACAGTTAACATCTCCCTTCCCCCTTTCCCCCTCCAGTCATTGCTTAGCAAGTTATACATATTTATTTCTTTTAATCTTTCACCGTAAGTCAATCCTCTCAACCCCTCAATAATTTATGTTGCTTTTCCTTGAATTTCCTCCAATGTGTCAAGATTTTTTCTAAAACTGTGAGGCCCTGCATACTTTATTCTAGACATATACTCAACTGTTTACATGGGGAGAGATAGAATAACAGTATCTTATGTTTGCTGCTTTCTTTAATTTGCATGCTTGGTGTCTAGGTTTTTTTAGAATACCATAAACAATTCTTGTTATTTCTCTACTTAGAGTGAGTTTCCATACCACATATATGTTCCTACACACATAATGGTCATATGAAAGTGATTTCACACCATGTCCTCCTGAAAGATCACCTGACATCAAAAATCTGGTAAACAAATCAAAGCTAAAAACACAACTCAGTCAGATATCTGACAGCTGTAGCATCTCCAAACACAGAACTCACCTCTGCACGTTTTGGGTCTTATAAGCATTCAAAGAGGGGCTCAAGTGGATATGGCCTAACAGTTTGCAGGCTTGGAAGGTGGTGTGCGCACAAATCAATCTGGGATCTACCAAATGTAACAAAATAGTCTGTACAGAAAATGGGTTATTCAAGGGATTTTAGGCAGTGCTTGATTTCACAAGGCAGTTTTGCAAGTTGATTTTGATGCTGGTTCTGATGGAATGTAATTCCTTCATATCTAGAAGAGTTGCCAGACCTTAGGGAGACTTACCAAAGGAGTTTAGGTTCAACACAAAATCAAGCTCTTCATCAAAAAGAGCTGAAAAAGTAGTGTGGGATTTGGTCCTTGTGAGTGACCACGTCATCAGCTGGGGAGATCTCTGAAGAGTCTCAATCCATTCTCAGGTGACAAGACACTTAAGAAATACTGCAGTATGAGAGACCAACCAAAGAGATAATCATTAGGGTCTAGCTGAGTGTGTTGGTTGTGTTTGGACTGTGAGTACAAACATTAGCTCAATGGTTAATGCTAATTAGAAATCAAAGTTGGGCAGGAGGAAGAAGGTACCAGAATGAACAGCAGGAAATGACAATTTGTTCCCACTTTCAACGTCTTCATAGATGTCATTGTTCCTAAGAGTCATTTACTGGTATTCATCATTATATTTAAGTAAACTGTGTGATTAAAAAGAGATTCAACATGTATAAATATATCATCTAATCAACTACTTGGCATGTTCGTTATCTCTTAAACAGTATTATCATTCTCAGCAGCACGAAGCTCTCAACAACAAAATGCTTATTGTTTCTTTGTTAAATTGACATGGAAATACATATATCTTGGGTGCTTTGGGAAAAGTATTATATAATCTGCCATAAAGCTTTATTTCAGTTATTTAGAAAAGGGTTTTTTTGAGTTTTACTCTTCAATTTTAAACTATTTATGGGTATAAATCATCTGATATTTATGGGTATAAATCATCTGACATTTCAAACCATAATGGATATTTACAACTTTTGATTTGTAAATTATTGAAAGTAAATTATTAGTTTAGAGGTAAAAAACTATATTTTTACAATCATTCTTTCCACCCAAACTATTACGATTACAAATTTTTTTCCAAATAGTTTAAAATTATTTTTTGTTCATGGTATTGGGCAATAATGAACAGATATTGAGTAAAAATTTGGTTTGCACTCTTGAATGCAGAAAGAAAATAATCTACTGCCATTAGAAAGCCTCTTCTTTTGCAATTATCCATAAAACTTCTGTATTTGTTTTTCTACCACATGAAGTTGTCCATGTTCTCTAAATAGACACCAGTTTCCTTTGGTGAAATGTTTGATTTTTTCAGTCTCAAAATTTCTTTTTTTACTGTTTGATTTGTGTTTGTGTATTTACTCAACAATTAGATTTTAGTAGATTATTTTGCGGCATTTAATGATTCTTTTATTTTTCTGCAGTTTGTAGCATTTGACCACAGAATAGTTTGGGTATGAGGGGACCTTTAAAGGCCATCTAATCCAACCACGTTGCCATGGACAGGGACACCTGCAAGTAGATCAGGGTGTTCAGAGGCCCATCTGACCTTATCATGAATGTTTCCAGGGATGGGGCATTTATCACATTTATCTTGGCAAATTATTCTAGTGTTTCATCCTCCTCATTGTAATTTTTTTTCTTTATTTCTAGTCTAATTCTACCCTATTTTAGTTTAAAACCATTACCCATGTCCTAGTGCTACAGGCCCTACTACAAAAAGCTGGCTTCCATAGATTTTCAAATATCATGGCGAGTGGTTTGCGTGAAGGGATGTTTTCTTAATTTTCTCTCTGGCCTTCTATTCATTATGTTTTCATTATAGTAAGATGCTGTATTCCAATACTTTATATTTCTGATTTTTAGGAGATTCAAAATATGCTTCCATAATGCAGCTGTCCTTCTTTTTGTATAGTGACACCACTCCTAATTTAGTCCAGTCACATTTTATTGTTTTACTGCCACATCATTCTCCTAAGGCAGTTTAATAGGTCTACAGCATACACATAAATATGCCTGATATTGATAGCTGTGATGCTCTGCCACCCATCCCATCTATACTCCAATTTCCTTCTTGAAGTTATATCTAACCTTGCTTTTTCACCCTCTGAATATGTTCATTTATGCATTTAATCTATTCCTCTAGCAAGTTTACTGACTAGAGAAATTTTTCATTTATGCATGAAAAGACCCTTTTAAACAAGCTATCATACTTACAGGACACTTTACATTTTAGAGGATTTTACAGATAGTAACTAATTAATCAAAGATGTCTCCATAGAACAGAAAATAAAATTTGAGTATCTCAATTTTAAAAAGACAAAACTGAACAGAGAGATTTAGGTGAGCTGCTCAAGGCAACATTGAAAATTAGTGGAAGGTTCAGAATGATGACTCAGTATTTCACAGGCAACACTTCTTTGTTCAAACATTTGAACACTTCTTTGTGCAACAGTTCCTCACTGTGCTTGATTTCAACACACCTACAAGAGCTTTCTTACAATTTGTCACATGGTCCTGAAACATATGTTATGATTTTTTTCCTTGTCAAATAATTTTAGCATTGTCAATCTACAGAAATAAAAGCTTTATGTTGTTGGAAAAAAAGAATTTACTGATCTCCGTTTGAGAATCAGAAAATTTATGTGCAGGTGTGACAGACCTCAATATATTGGATTTAAAATCTTTGGCATATATAATAGGAGCTATATATATTTTCTCTTTTAGAATTCATGTTTTTTTGCACATAAATTTTGAAGGATGCAAAAATTTAACTAATGTCTTTTTCACAAAAAAATCCTTCTTCAAACAAGTGTGATAAGTGTGATGTTCTTCAGAACACATGTATCAGTTCAAGATCTGCAAGGGAGGAAAATATTTCAGTATATCCATAACATCAACACATAAGAAAGGCAGTACGTCCCTTGTTCAAGAACTGAAGCCCTCTTGCTCATAACTCTTCCTGCCAGTTAGTGAAGAATAAGAACATAGGAATACCTTGCCCAATCCAATATTCTCTCTCTAGCAATGGTCAGCTGAGAAACAGGAAAATACATTGGACTCTGGCCCCAGAAAGACTTCATTTTGTTAAGATTTCATTGATCTCTCAAGACTGGGGATTATAACTGCTCTCAAAGCAATTTTTTTTTAGCATTAAATATAATAGTTCTAGGCCTTCTTATCAATAAACCCAAGCAATTTTTTTCTAAGCCTAAGTTTACACTTAAAACTGTTTTCAGGGAGGGCTGTGACCATCTTAAATCAAGGTTCTAAGGGGAGAAAAAACCCCATATCCTAAGAAAAATAAATCCCATTTGAACTTGTTTAACTGAGTAAGGAAACACTTGGATAAAAGTGTTTCCCTGCTGGTGCACATTGCTTATCTACTTCTGGGTTCAAATACTGAATTGAAATTGAAATGCAGAAGTGGCTGAACCTGAACAGGTATCATGGACAGCTTCTTTCAGGGCAGAGCAGTGTTCCTGCAGGTCTCCACTGGAATAAACTTTAGTCCCTCTTTTTGTTATTTTCCAACCTAAAGAAAGGAGGACACGAAGTGGAACAGTGCACATATTTCTTGTTCTGATGCATATTTACAAAAGGCCAAACTCTGCACCCTTGTGCACGAGACACAAAGCATTCATCCTCCCTGCCAGTACAGACACAGATTTGGCATTCTGTGGCAAAGTTTTACCCCAACTAAATAGGAAGCACATGAAAAATATGATGTTTAAATCTGTTTCAAGGAATAACCTTTTGTTTTTGTTTTGTGAAAAGACGTACACTTCAGATGGCTTCTCTATAGTGTTTGAAAATGTCTGTGGCTCATGGAAGAAATTTCCAGACATATGAAAGGCATAAAGGTGGCTGGGAACAGTTAGCACAGGTTTTGACACAGTATGCCATAACAATTGTATGATGAGTTATGGTTAAGATAAGAAGACCATAAGTTGGGTAGAAAACTGACTGGACAATTTTGCTCAATGTTTTGTGGTTAGAGGCAACCCAACTTTCTGAGCTTCACACCTCTGTGGGACAACATCAGCCAATCTCCTCTGCTCACTGTGGTTTGTGGAGACTGTCCACTCCACCCTCTAGACTGCTGACCTTGCAATCTCACTTGCTAAACATTTACAGTTGGATTATTTAGAAAATTTGGACATTCTGGGCATGAAGTGAGAATATAATTCCTCCTGTGCTCTGTATTGACTACATATACTTGGAGTACCTGTTTACTCTTCAAAACCTGGTGAGAAATTAACCAAGAGTTAATTTCTGTTCTTTACCAGAAGAGAATTACTGCCATTGCTATATTGAGATGCTGACGTGGGCAACAAGCAACAAATATATTCTGTAGAAAAACTATGAAGCAACAAAGGGTGATTCAGTCTCAGAGTTGTCTCTGAGGCACAGTGTTCCTTGGGGCACCCTAATCTAACCTGTAGGAAAGAAAAGTTCTCTGTATGGCTTTATAACTGTGAAGAAAACTATGTGATCTGATAGCTCATAATCTCATTGTGGAAAGATGGCTTTATTAATGAATGCATTGCATTTTAGTCACACACTGAATTTTTTAGACAATTAACCACTGGAAAAAAAAAAGGAAATTAAAAGCAATTGCCTTATTTTTGTTTGAATGTGATTAACTGAAAAGATTATATAGTATACAGTATATTAAAAAAATATCCTATGAATATTTACCAGGCATACTTAATCAACTGAGAATACATGCAGTCAATGAATCAGTCATTTTCTGAGACCTTAGGTACTCCTAGAATAATGTACTGAAGCAGACTGAACTATTGAGATGTTCTCTTGGGTCAATTATCAATTTATCATAAAATGCTAGAGTCTTCATGTGCACAATAGACAGCAAACTTGAAACTAAATTTTACAGTCTGTTGAGTATATAAAACAAATTTAGAAATGTCCTGAACGTGATAGGTTTATAGATGCCATGGGCAATAAAAATTTTCTTACAACCTGGAACACAAAACACACACCACATTCACACACAGAATCATAAAACCATAAAGTATCCTGAGTTGGAAGAGACACACAAGGATCATCAAGTCCAGCTTCTGGCCCTGCATGTGACCAAACCAAAAACTGAATTCTATGCTGATTCATGTACTAGACCATAATATTTTCCAAAAGTTTCTGCGATCTCCTGGGTGTTTACCACTATCCAATTACCTATCCATGTCTACCACAGGAAATGCTGGTAGATGTTATGTGACCTGCAAACTCTAAATATTTCCACTGAGTTGAATTCATGATCCTCATCAAGTTACTTGAACTTAAAAGCGTAATAGCTGGTAAAAGCACAACTGAGTACAGTGCAGTGAAAGGAAGGTAAATATAAGTAAGACGGGAGAATTTGTCACTTCACAACAGGATACTGCACAAACAGATGAGGCCCTACAGAAGTTAAAGCAATCCTCAGGTGTTCAAATATATTCTAGCTTTTAAGAGCAGTTTTAGGTCATTATGTTATAACAACATGATAGATCTTCATATTACAATTTGCTTAACCTTTGACTTTGCATTCACCATCACCTGGGTTTAAGTGGCTAGCAAAGTCAGTGAAGGTCCAGCCCTGACAGCTTTGGATGAGACATGGTTCTCTCATCTCAACAAATCTTTGACTCAACCCATCAAGACAGCTTCCAGCTCCCTTCCCACTGCTGAATCCTTTATTAACATATGAGAAGTTTTTGTCAGAACATTATCTTGAGTGCCTTAGTTTCCTTGTGCTGTCAGCAATACCTACACCTTTATAACACAGCTACATAATATGACCGATGGGTTAAAGACTAAATTTATTAAACTGAGACATAAAGGACTTGCCCCTGTGAGTACTTGCCTGGAGTAACAATGAAAATTGATGCCTTTCAGTCATAATGTTGATATATATGTATGCACGCTTAAAGCTTTTAATCATAAATACCCTTCGGTCCTGCTTTACGACAATGAATTTCAAAATTGTATGTTTTCCTCTAGAGATAGCATTCTAAACTGGAGTTGAAGTAAAAGGCTGAGGGAGAGAGTGACAAAAAAAAAAAAGAATTATCCTTTTTTGATGAACAAGCTAAGAAGCAAAGAGCTGCTTCTACTATCAGATTGTATCATCACAGGTGCATAATAATTTCCATTGCCTTCAGCTTCAGGCATCGAGAAAGCATTCAGTTCATACATGAGCTCAAAAGTGTACATTTTACAAGATTACAATAGTATTCTCCCATGCTGAGGTACAAAACGAAACATGCAGTCAATCAAAAACCACAAAAAAAGAGATTAAATAAGAGCCTACTTAGAAACACATTATCATTTACACTACCTGCAGTCAGGTGCACTTTTTACAATTACTACAGATAATGAAATCAGTACAGTATCAGCACCTGAATTCTGACTTCCAGAAAGACCTTTCCTAATTCTCATTTGCCTCAGAATATTTTGTTTCTACAATATTACCAGTTAGAGATATCTCATGAGAAAATTGGATGTATTGGTAGGAAGCCTTTGATAAAACGGTATTTGCAGGAAAAAAAAAAGATTAGGAGATAGCAAAATTCCCATGGGAACTTCAGAATTTGCTTTATGAATTCAGAAAGAGAATTAAATTTAATGAGACTTAGCTGCTGAAAAGCCAGGTAGCAATAAAATTCCATTATCTTTGTGAAAGCTTTCTCAAGTCATAGAATCACTAAAAAACAGGGCTAAAAAGGAGTTCAAGGGATCATCCAGGGAAGAGAGACCCAAGGCAAGATAAATTATTGCTGTGTCTTTTGGATAAGTGCTTTTAAGCTTCCTGTGAAAGATATCTAATGGTGGAAACAGAACAAATTTCTAAGGCCATTAATACTAGTATTAAAATGGTTTTATTCCTCATGTCCAGTCTAAATTTTTCTCCACACTCCTTATCTGAGCCTCCATAGATTTTAAGTACAGGTTATTTCTTCCTTTATTTCAGCACCTTACTGCCGTATATTGCAGTCAAATTTTTTTGTAGACGCAACAAACATAGTTGGCTTTTTTTCTGTTTTGTTGGTCATGTCTTTTCTAGATCTTTTTGTTTTTCTCTTCAATTAGGTCAACTTACTGAAGTGCAGTGTTGCACACCAGCTTGTGCTCAGGCTGAAGTGTTCTCAGTGCTTGGTGGGGTTTATGCACTGAGTTTAAGCTTCCTGACCCTGCTGTATATCAGAGCTATGCTGCAGTTTATAAATGTTATTAGAGAATTTACTGTCTGCTGTCATATGATGATGGCTTCCTTCTTATAGCCTTCAGATGTTCCTTGAAGAACTGCTGACTAATTAGCCATTCACCATCCTCTATCTGCCCTTGTTTTCTGCCTGAAAATAGAATGTCAAGTCTTCTCCTGCCGTTATTTTTCCCCCAGGTTATTTCTTCAGTTTGAAAAGGTAATTTTTGATTATATTTTTACCTTAAACACACTCAGTGTCCCTCTCAACTTTTTATATCTGCATAACCAGTAAGTAGGCTTCCATCATGATCCAGGTTGTTAATTCTGATACTGAACACTGCAGCATTAGAATAGGTCCTTGAGAAACCCAGTCAAGACTGATGTTAAGTCTCATATTGCCTGATTTATTCCATTTTTCCTACATGGTCTCTGAGAGAGACCAAGACCATGGAATCAGGCCTGCTTGCTCATGATTATGCTCCTCTGGGAGCTGACTTTACAAATTTCTTTCACAGCACAGCGATGTGGACGGATGTACTCACCAGCTGCCTTCATTTGTTGATCAAAGTTCTCCATTCTGCCACAGACCTCTCCTGTTTAATCAGCTCCATCTTTCCCGAGGGTAATGAGCATGAAGCATGTGTATCTTCTTTAAAAAATGAATAATCACTTTTTTTTCACATGGATGATTTTTTCCATCAAGGTTCTGGATGGTCTGTGGAGATCCCAGATTCTCCCTTTGGACTTTTTTTTTCTGAAGAAAATAGAAGAAAATAACCTGTCCTTTTTTTTTTTTTTTTTGTGAGAGCACAAGATATATTTAGTTGGTAACTGCATATAATTTGCTTAAACAGAGGACACAACTGTCTTTCAGATTAATCCCATCAAGAGCATAGATTTTTCAAAAAAATAATATCTGCCTAGACTTTACCTCCGAGCACTCTTCTGTTCCTCTAATCACCATATCTGCCATGGTCTGGTGAAAGTAAGACAAAATCAATTAATTATTACCTTCATCAATGTAAAATGCACATACAGGGTGACAGGAAAAAAAGAGGATGCTAAATTTAATTCTGGTGTAAATATTTATTTTCAGGAGATGAAGATGTTCTTTGGACTGATTTTTTATTTTATATTCTAGGTATTTTAAAGATATTTTTTCTTTGGCAAAGATAGAAGCAGGTATGTCTTGTCAAAAGTGGTCCTAAATTTTAGGTTTGGTATGTTTTATTTGGTTATTTATTCAATATAAGGACCTGTTTACCCAGCAAAATATCCAGGCTGTTTTATTGACTGTAGTACTGGAAACATTTAACTTCTGTGTGAATAGGGAAGAAGGAATTTATTAATTATCAAATATACAAGGTATTTTTTAATGTATTTTCTTCATAAAATCCTTTCTAAGTTGAAACGCTTTTCAGTTTAATACTGTAAATTTCTCAAGGTCAAAAGGTTCAAAACCAAGATGAGCTCAATAATGTTTTAAAAATTACTTTGAAAAACAAGCAGAATAGTAATTTTTACTTTAGATTGAATTTGAATCTTTAGGCATATTTTTTTAATCTAGAGACATAGTTTTCAAAATTGATTTTAGATAACATGTACCAAACAGTAAAATAGCTCTATGAACCTATTTCAAACTTGTCCATAGAAACTTCCTCAGGAAATGTCCTTCATACCAATTCAGTTGTTAACCCTTTGGTGAACTTACAGTGGACATGAATGTGGTGGACTTGTAATGTAAATATTTAAAGCAGCAAGCTGACTAGAGAAAACAGTATTAAAGTTTAGTTCTTACAGTCTACACAGCACAAAATAAATATTTGGAAAAAGAGAAAATACTGTTGTCAGTATTGTGGGGTGGTATTCAGATCCAGGAGGCTGATGGATGTTACATTGTCTATGTTTGTATTCCTTAATCTCCAGTTTCATGTTATGAAAACAGAAAAATTAGAGATGGGGTTGTAATAGATCATTTAGGTGACCTGTTTTTAAACAATATGTTGATTCTTTGGATATCATGTAGCATAGTAATTCTCTCAAGTGGCAGTTGATTATTACCTGAAACAAATTTTCAGAAATGTGGGGCTTTTTTTTTTAAATCTGATTGTCCTTGAATGGAGCATTATTCTTAAGCACATAACCTCTTCTGTCCATGGGGAAAGTACCCAGCAGTGGATAAGCTGAAACAGATTTTGATAATGCTGATGCTGATAACGAGGTCGCTATTTAAAGGGGCCTCAAAATTATAAGGGTAGGTGATTAGTTTCAGAGGCTTAGAAAGAAGAGAGAAGGCACGTGACTGCTGGAGGAACAGTAATTACAGTGAAGGGGTTAAGGAGCAGGAAGAGGCAGAACATATCCTTGATGCATGGAAAAGGTGCTACAAGCTGAGGAGATCCTGGACTTCTAAGACATCTTTTGCACATGTTAAAGAAAATGGAGGACCACTGGATTAAATCAGGGCAGAAGAGAATACAATTCTGTGACATCTAAAGTAATCCAATTTCTTATGATTTGTCATGTTTTCACATTGTATGCTTCAAATTCTGTCAGTTTCCTGGGACTTAAACTGCCATTGGGTACCCAGCTCAAGTAGACTCTGACTAGTTCAAATTACTAACACAGATGTAGCTAGAGAATCTCCAAGTTGTACCTCTACATGGGTGCAGCACTCTCAGTTAGTATGATTTTCCTCCATCTTTACATCATAATATTTGGGGAATAGCTATGAGACAATTTTTTTACATAAATTATGTAAATCCCCACTAGCTTAGGAGATAAGCATCAATATTGTGCTGTGCTATAAATGCTCAATAAGTCACAAGTCAAAAATACATTCTTTTCAGAAATGCAGTGAATTACTTTTTTGAGTGTTTATGAAGACAGCATTTTCAAGACTGGCAGGACATTAGGAGATTTTAAGTACTTTGAGAACCATTTTATGTTTTTTCTTGGAGTCAACATTTTTTAGCCAAGAAACAGAGGAAAAGTGCTGAGTAAATGTAAGATGATATGTTCTTTTTGGATATTTTCATGGAAGATACCTGTTTTTTCCCCTTTTAATTGTGAAAAGGAAAAGTAAGGAGAATAAGCTAAAACTCAGAGATTAAGAAGTATTTTAAAGGCTGGGAATAGACATCATTATAAAGCTTATCCACTATACCAAGACTAGAAGCTCCTTTGGAAGTCTGTTGTTGAATTAACTTCCCCCTCTGTTACTGTTAGTGGTATGGAGTGATTTTTGCCTTGCTTCACTGGTTGTATCAAGTACACTGCTCCTTCATGTACCCAGCTTCTTAGCATCCCATTCCAAAGCCAGAAGTACAAGCTTAGGTCACTGCAGATGGATTGCAGCCATGGAATCATAGAATCACAGAATGATTTGGGTTGGAAGGGACTTCAAAGATCATCTAGTTGCAACAGCCCTGCATTGGGCAGAAAACCTTCATAATATTGCCTTCCGTGACAGTAAGAGCTACTGAGTTTTATAACTCAGATTTTGCAATTCTGGAATAGTGATACCTGCTAGTAGCATTGTTCAACCTCTCCAAAAGAATGTGTGTATTTTTTTCTTTCAAATGAGTATGATTTTTGCTAGAAAAGAATGAAGAATGACACTGTCCTGCTGTACCAGTGATTAAGATTTTTAAACTATTATGTTATGGAAAAAAACCCAAGCAAACCAGACCAAAACAGGAAGCCAGCCCAAAACCATTAGAATTATCAAAATATTCTTACAGAATAGAAAAGATCAGCAGATATGGTGAGATTTCTTATTTTTAATGACTGATAAAAGACAAAGCTCTAGTTTAATTTTGTCTGGTCAAGGGCTCTGAGGAAATATTAGTAAGAAGGAATGTTTTAACTTTGTTGTTTTGACACAGTTCCAGTTGCTTACATTCATCTGAACAAAAACAATCTTGGACGGCACATTTTTGAAGGACACAGTCACATATTTGTATATTTAAAGTGTTCGTAGAATACCATTTCTTTCAGGTTGATGGGTGAAAGGGCAAGAATGCAATTTATTGATGTGCAGCTTATGGCATCATTTCAAGAAGAATTTTGTTTAGACTTGGTTAATGAAACCAATCTACCTCAAATACAAAAGGTGATAATCCCGTCTTCCAAGGAAAGTCACTAGCAAATCAACAGAATAAGGTGTTTTGTAGAAAAATGTTTCCTTTTTCACTCTACTTTTTTCCTCCCTAGGGTCAAGAATCCTGAAGATAGTGAGTGGTTATATACTCAAGAACACTCCAAATAGCTTAAAAATGTGATGTTTAAAAGAAAATAGATTAGGCTCTCCCTGCCTTTTTGAATAACTGATGAACACTTTGGGGGGTGAGGGGGTGGGAATGTTTCTTGTTATTATTGTTTATCTGTTTCTTTTTATAGGAGCTGCAGCCTTTACCATAAAAAAAAAAAAAAAAAATCCAGCTTTCATTAAAGTGTCATCATTTTTGTTCTCCTTTAAAGAGGTATTGGTAAATAATTTGACTGCTTTTTTTTTACTGCCTATTAAGACTGGTGATCCATATGGCAACTTTGTATTAAACAATTCATAACTTTAGACCAGATAACCACTGAAAATTTATCATCCACAAAGTGCTGAACTGAACAACCCTTTGAATCTCTAAAGAAGATGACCAGTCTATTATATTCTGTAATTACACTATATTTAACTGGATAATTTATAAGCTTTAAATTATATCAACCTTCTATTAGGCTTTATAGAAATGAAAACTTATTCATCAGATTAAAAAGTAATAAAAAAGAAATTAACCATATTTGGAATTTACCTCCCTACTAAATACAGTAATTAGGATTTTAGATTTTTTTTTTTTTTAATGGGTTTAGCTGTATCATCTCTTTGGATTTTTACAGTAAGTTGGATGGGGATATCCTATTTTGATTCTTAAAAATTCTGATCTAACGCACTGTGATATTAAATCCTGGACAACTTTGGTTCATTTGAGTTGTTCCTGTTTTGCACACATAAAAGTGGTAGATAAACCAACTCTGATAATCTTTTTACACAAAATCAGAATAAGAATTCCAACACGTACCTTATATCATAAGGTAGACAAGTCCACACATAAAAGTTTTCAATCCAATTTCTGACTTTTAGGAAGAAAAAAAGAAATTATTTTGGTCTAGTTAAAATCCAAATTTTATTGATTTTAGCTTTACTTTTTGATACACAAAACTGAGATACCAAATACTCAAATAAAAAAGTAGATCTAAAGTAAGTGCAAAGCAGGAACTATCCCCGCCTCTCAGAAAATGACTAAACAAATTTGACTAATTTGTTCTGGATAATTTTATTTCAATTTTTCTGTTACTATTTTTTAAAAATCATCTTGTGGCTAGGTACTTACTACTTACAGGTAAATTACTGTGTTTTTCTCTGGATTTATGGAATTTCCAAGCCCCTAGTTATTTGACAGGGAAATTTTTATCTTTTACACAAAGACAAAAGAACAGAACCCCATTTTCTCATGACTATGAACTTACACTGATTCTTCTCTATAAGAGCTTCTTTTTAAACCTCTGCCACCTAAAATGGAAAGAACAGGAGAAACTGAAGCTCTCTGAATGCGAGATCTATGAAGAACAAATATGACAGCACAACTGAGGAAGGGCATTCTCTGGTGCCCCAGTCAGTCTTGAGGAGGCTCTATCAATACTGATATCAACAAAAAATCTGTGAGCATTAAACATCTAATATTTGACAGATGTACAAAACTAAACCTTCCTGAGCCAGCAAACTCACTCCTTAAACACAAAAGTCAGTGAAACCGGAGTGTAATCTTATTAATGGCCCCTTGTCATAACAAACATATTGGTGTATATTGTTTCTGGCTTGTTTCCCCTCTTACTTATCAGGATAAGGACTCAAGAAGCATTCTTGCCTTAGTGCAACAAGTGATTGGTGATCGGAGTATGCATGGGAATGTTTATTTCCTATAGAATTTATCTGAAAACAGTGATGACAGGATAGTTCCTCAAATACTTAAAACAGCCCCTGGGTAAACAACTTTGCTGCCTAAAAGATCACACATGCATATATTTCATGGGTTGAAAGTTGTACGTTTAATCTTGAGAGCTCATGTTGTTTTCACCTAAATTTGTCATGTGAATTTGAAATGTAGCAATCTGTGTCACCTTGGGATGTTTGTATTGGGATGTTTTATTGAAACCATATTCTGACAGGGAAGAGATGAAGTATTACCTCAGATTTGTAGATTTTCAAGCCAGGAAGAATTCTACAATCAGCTAAAATGTCTTCCTGTGTATAACACAGGACCTGCATAACAAGAGGAGCTATAATTTGGGCAGGCTGCCTAATCTGGCATTCATTTAAACTTGGCAGTGATATGACCCTCACGCAGCCAGACATTTTGCTGGAAATGCTATAAATATATATTGTTCAGAATTGAGACTGACAACATTCAATCACTTTTATGGCTGATAGTGAAATAAGGTTGCTGTCTTCTCAGTGATAATGTAACACTTGAATGACCTAATAATTTTAGTATGTTGGACTGGGTCTGATATTTAGGTTACTTTGAGAATTTGATATTAACCAATATTATTTTGGTTTTTTTATACATGTTTTATGATTTTTCTATTAACAGAAATTAGTTAAAATATGTGGAGTGATAAATCTATTTTTTCTATGAATTTCTTTGCCGAATCAAGTTTGGAACCTGACAGATCCCTGAAGCAGAACACTGAGATAAGAGAGCACTCTGTGACTCAATTGGGTCATATAGAATTGTCCTAATAGGTATTTCCAGTAATATCTATGATGAAATTTTAAGGACAAAAGTTATGTATTGATTACTCTTCCCAACAACAAATAGTAGCTGCAGACTGCTCTGGTTAGTTGTTCTCAATTTAAAGTTTTCACAATGGGATGCTCAAGTGTTGTATTTTTATCACTCTACATTATGATTATCTGTTTAAAACTTATTCTAATTTTCCCTTTTTTCCACTTTTTTATGACATCTCATATCCCCAGTTATAAGTGGTCATGCTCCATATTAAGGTCTACATTCCTGATTAGTTCCTAAACACCACACAGCTGCTTGTTCTCTCCCACAGTGTGTAATGGGGGAGAATATTGGAAAAAAATTAGAACTCATGGGTTGAAATCAATACAGACAGAACAGACCCCCTACAATCCAGGAGGAAGTGGTTAGTGGTCTGCTGAGCTCAGTATTGGGGCCAGTTGTATTTAATATCTTTATCAGAGATCTGGATGAGGAGATTAAGGGCGCCTGTAGGCAGGTCACAGATGACACCAAGTTGGGCTACACTGTTGATCTGCTGGAGGGTGGGAAGTCTCTCCAGAGGGATCAGGACAGGTTGGATTCGTGGATTGAGGCCAGGTTTATGAGGTTCAACCAAGCCAAGTGCTGGGTCCTGTGCTTGGGTCACAACAACACCTACAGTGTCACAGGCTGGGTGAGAGTGGGTGGAAAGCGGCTCAGTGGAAAAGGACCTGAGGGTTCTGGGGACAGTGGCTGAACATGAGCCAGGTGTGCCCAGGTGGCCAAGAATCATGACAATGGCCTGTATCAAAAACAGTGTGACCAGCAGGACCAGAGAAGTGACCATCCCCCTGTGCTGGTGAGGCCATACCTTTAGTGCTGTGTCCAGCTTTGGCCCTCACAACAGGAAAAATGTCGAGGTGATGGAGTGAGTCAGTGAAGGGCAACGGAGACGGTGAAGGGTCTTACAAGGAGCAGCTGAGGGAGCCGGGGTGTTTAACCTTGAGAAAAGGAGGCTCAAGGGAAGATGTTACTTTCTACAACTACTTGAAAGGAGGTTTTAGCAAGATGGCTATTGGTCTCTGCTTCCAGGCAACTAGTGACAGCACAAGAGGAAGGGCCTTTAAGCTGGGCCAGAGGATGTTTAGACTGGATTTTAGGAAAAATTTCCTTACCTGTGAGGGCTTGTTAAACACTGGAACAGGCTGCCCCGGGAAGTTGTTGTGTCACAACCCCTGGAGATATTTAAAATATGTCTAGATATGGCACTTAGGGGCATGGTTTAGGGGTGTATTTGGTAGTGTTAGGTTAATTGCTGGACTTGATGGTCTTAAGGATCTTTTCCTTTCCAACTTCGATGATTCTATAATGATATAACTTATTTCAAATAGATGACTATTGTACTGTGAAATGTAGTAAATTATTTTTCAGATTATTTTTTGCATTCAAACCTCTTTGTTTCCTTTTTGTTGCTCTTATCTTTATTTTTCTCCTCTGTATTTGCTTTTACTTTTTTCCTACCTGACACCAGTTGTGAATCAGATGTGGTTTATTACCGTGCTTTTTCAAGCCTTTTCTGTCTTCTTAGTGATTCTGTGTTATATATTATGATGGGATTATTATGATAATGTTTTAGTACCTACACTTTATCTTTGTCCTTCTATTTGTTCCGTCTTTGCATATATTTTGCCTTTCTGTGTATCTTTTCTGTATAGTCTTCAAATATTGTTGCCCAACACAGTTGTTTTGCATTATTAAAGATGAATTTTTAAAGTTATATTTGTATTATGACCATGATATATCAAACATACCATACAAAGATAATATAACTGTTGTTAAGTATTAGATTTGTGGTTTTTTTTAAATATTATGGTTAGAACTAGCACCTCAGTGAATTCAAAGATTTCCTTTTAGACATTTCATGATACTCTTTTGTCTTAGTTTTTAATGTTCCATTCTAACTCATCTTCTTGTTTTATATTTGCTTTTGATAGGCCGATCCACATACACCAAAAATGCCGGTTGACATACTTTATATAGCTTTCCCACATAGTTTGAGATCCCACTCTTTTATCTCTGTTAGCAAGCTGTTGGTAGTTTGCATGTTATTTGCAGATTCTGAATCCACTTACCATACACTTTCTCTTCACTGCTCGTTATTCCAATAGGTCTATAAAGATAACAATAGCGAATGTGGCAAGAAAAATAAAAGCTCATTATCTTCACAGATTACTAATACTCAGAAAACTGCAGTAAAGCTTTGTCAGATCCTGCAAATCCTTTGCACTTTCTTCTTCGCTTAACAACTCAGTCATTGAAGAGAATATCCATGACTGCAGTGTGGACATCAATGTTTGAACCAGCCTGGCCAGACTCATTTTATAATCAACGGAGAGAAATGGGCCTTTCTAGGTATTAATTTGTCTTGACCTAGTTTGGATATATGAAGGAGGAGGATACGAATTACACTCTAGCAGTGCCCATTTCTCTCCCCAGACTACAAGGACAGTCTGCAGAACTAATTGAGTGTATAGAGGTTTGTACTAGAGATATTACATTAAGGTGAGATGAATCCTTCTTCCAGTAGTAAATGGCAAAACCCCAACATAGAAACATGTGCATATCCAAGACATTTGAGAGAAATGTCTTGGTTATGCAGAACTTCATACTCTGACAAATTATATTTTTCCAGAATAAAGAAGGGTTTCTCCTGCTTTTTCTTCATGAGCTTTTGTTCTAGTTAGACAGGTGCATGCTCTATCTCACAAGTTTTGCAGGTAAAAGGTAGTAATCAAGGAGAGAACAAATTAAAATTTAGGCAACAAATGTGTGTGTTTTAACATTATTTTTCACTTATATTGTACAGCTGTATATGCTATGCATTTATACTGCAAATTGTGAGACTTAGCCCTATGCATCTTTTCGTCTTGTAAACTAGAATATGGGGCTCATTTTGTAAATGGAATATATATTCATATGCTTCAGGATTTATTAATTTTAATGCCAGAAGGGATCATTCTGATCATTTAGTCTGACCTACTGCTTAGTCCATGAAGAGAATTTCTCTGAGTTTCAATATTTTTTGAAATAAACAATACAAATGATGATATCCAGAAATAAGTTTGATGGGGAGCTGACTAGTAGATACAACCTTTTTTTAGATCTTTATGCTAATGTGGCTATCCCAAAACAAAACATAACAACCACATACAGTTGGATCACTCATTTGTGTTACTCCTTGAGCAGCCTTTCCCTTGCCCTACGGAGTTAAATCTCACCCTGCTTACAGCTCAATCTGCTACAAAAGCATATTCCAATCACATGGGTGAGATCATGCTACAACTTTCCCTCTAATCCTTCACTGACTCCCCCTTCCCAGATACATTAGAAAAGAGCCAGTGGTCTTTGCTTCCAAGACTCTTGTATTTTCAGTCTATCTATCACTTCTGTCAAGCAATCCCCAGACTTCAAGTCCTCAGACTGATTTGAGCCTGTTTGAAAGACCTCCAGAGTGCAAGAACTAAGAGCCTGCCCAGAAAATTGTCTTCATCCTTTAATATCTTCATATCAGAAAAGTGATATTTATTTGCTGTAATTTAAGTCAACTATTTGTCTTTTCTGCCATGGTTATGGGGTGAGAAGGAAAGATTCCTCTAGGTCTCTGAATTTTTGGAGACTATTACTGTATAACTTTAACAGTTGCATCTTTAGAGACAAGGTCTCGGCCATGTATTATGCACCAAACTCCAGATTTTCTTCAAACACTTAATTGCTTTCCTTCTTATTGCCTTTTAAAGCTGGAAGAACTCCACAAACAACTTGTCACATTAAGTTGTTCTTTTAGGCAGGCTAACAAAAATGCTACCAAAAAAA